>CM053792.1:250698685-251138685 GCA_028749045.1 Cupressus sempervirens | reverse complement strand
CCCTAGCCCCTTTTGTTGACTTTTGTGATCACTCAAAAACCCAATTTTTGATTTATTGCGAAAATTGATTGATTTCATCATGGGTTGGATAACTTTAACTCCACCTTGAGGTTAACCTTAGGTCTAGTTGAGTTAGAAGCCTCTAGAACTTTAGGCAAGTGGGGGAGTTATTTCTTTTTGTAGTGCTTGAGTTTAGGATCTTATTTAGAGGCAATTTTGAGAGGGTTTTGGGTGTTCACCCAACCTCTAGTTTTAGAGTGGACTTCAGAATTGAAGGAGAAGGAGAGGAAAGAAAGCTCATCTCAAATTTGTTCATTTTTCATAACCCAATTTTTGAAGGTAGGAATACTTCACCTCATTTTGTTCATTTTGTGTTTCATATTTTAGTTTTATTGCATGTGTGTTCGTGTGTGTGTTGAGTATGTTTGGAAGGGTTTGAAACTGGTTTTCTTAAATGTCTTTCCTTTGTGTTTTGTTTTGAATTTTTAAGGGATTGTATGGGTGTATTGGCATTACTCACCCTCGGATAGGGCAGAAGTGGCCATGTATGGGGGAAGGTCTTTAGTTGGACTCTGATAGTGTAGAGTCTCTTATCAGGATGAGAAGAGGGAGAGAGGGTAGGGTGTTATGGGCCCCTACTCGTCAGCACAAACTATGTATGAGTTTTGGAATGTAAGAATGGAAGAACAGAAGTTCTTTAGTTTTATCCCCGAAAGAGCGCCTATTTTGGTGTTGTGTCTGACATCTCCTATTGGAAAAATCCACCTTCTCCCTAGTTTGGTTCAATGTCAAACCTGTTGTGCAAACCCTGGGATGGGAGTGAATGAAGACAATTTTCATTCTCTCCATGATCACTGTGATGCATTGTGAAATTCGTAATGGATCCCTTGTTAAGGGCTAGGAAGGAAATTCAAAATGGTTCATGGATTTCAATTATGTTGGTAGATTTCTCCTCAAGATTGGAATCCTATGTAAAAATATTATTTAAACTTATTGTTGAAATTGCAACGATGTCAGGTTTTCTTCCTAGTTCTTTCTTAGGGGAGCTTTTTATATGTATGTGTATCAAAAATGAGATAAAATGATGTTTATTCTTCCTATGGTAATCTTACATTTTCAAAATTTTACTTATTTGATTAAGGTTAATTAGGTAAAAATGATGATATATAATTTTGCATTTAAAAATTAAAATATGATAAAGAAGATTCATTGGTTGAATTGTATATCATTTAGTTATTTTTGTGAGTATTAGGAAGTTAAAATGTTCAACTCAAATATTCATGTTTTACATTTAATCCTAAAATAAACTTAGAAAAAAAATATAGGACACAAAAAAATATTCCTCTTGGAAAATTATACAAGTTAGAAAATTTCTGCACTTAGAAAAAAAAATGCATCCTAGGAGTAAAAACTCTTTGGATTTTGTATGAGGGAAAAGTTTCAATCCTTTGAAGGCAGTAGAGAATATTCCTAAAGATGCTCTTTAAAAATCATTGTTTAAATCTATTAAATCATAAAAATTAATGAAATTAAAAAATAAAATGCATAAAGCAAATATCCTAATTCTACCCACTTTACTTTATATCATAACCATTCCTACCTTACTTTCCTAGGCGCCAGTTTTGTATTTGCGGGGGGGGGATGATATCTAAAACTTAGTCAAGGTATTCAATGCCAAGATAACCTTTGACCTTTATCTGATTTGACCAACAACTTAAGACTTAATATCCTCCTTGTTCCTCCCCATGCGAATTTTCTACCAGCATATAAGACTTGGGATAACATGCCCCATAACTGCCTGACATAAGCATTGACAAATGAGATTAAGGGAAATGTGATACAAGTTTTTTTTTTCAAAATAGTTGTTTTCTCAAACCTTATACTCCACCTCCTTGCCTGGGCATACACTTCCTTGGGGCAGTGAACTCCAAATGTTGGACAACGTGGCAAGGTTTATGTGGGGTATAACCAAGCAAACTTTTAAACAAGCTTTTTAAAAACCTTCCTCCACTTACCTTTTTTAGTGCCTAACTTAGGTCTTATCATGCACGTGGAGTGGGGTTCATATTGATTGGGTCAGCGTGCAAATTTCATAGAAAAGCTTGCACAGGCTCTTAAATGTGCTTAGTGTTAGGATGGGCGGGGGGGGTAGGTTAGTAGTATTTTATTATTTAGGATTAGTATGTTAATTTAGTATTAGTATTAGCAAGTTGTAGTTGGTGGGTTAGTGTTAAATGTGTGTTAGTTTTAATTTGTTTAGAAATTTAATTAATGTGTTTAGTATTTAATAATTTTATATTTTAGTATAAGTAAAGTCTCATTTAATACAAATTTATGTAAGTACATACCTTGTAAACTTGTCCCAAAGCCAACTTGTTCCTTAGCTTTTGGTTGATCAAATCCTTCTTGTTTGGTTAGTCTTGAACTTGTGAACCTCTTCAACCATTTAATATTTTGTACCTTTAATCTCTTTTGAACCTTCCCAACCACTACTAACATAGTTCAAATTGGTTCAAAATGGTTCAACACTTCAGGAACATTCCTTCCAAAGAAAGAGGTGGGACCCAATACAAGCATGTGGTAGTGGTAAATGAAGTTGTACATTGTGAACACAAAGGTGGGCCTTGAGATGTCTTTCGATGATGCAAGTGGGAAAAAGGTAAATAATGATGAATAAGGTAATTATGATGGAGTAAAACTTTTGTAAAATTATTAAATGATAAGTACACGAAAACAAGTACGTAATATCAAGTTCATAAAACTAAGAAAGGCACCTACATGTAAAATTAATCATAATAAGATAAGGGGCAAGAAGTGAAAAGGCCTCTATTTATGGAAATTATTTTGAGTGGTCTTGTCATATGAGGTTTCCAAGCTAACAAATCTTTTTTGAGATATAACCCTTGGTAAATTAGCTCATGAGTTTTGGCATTTTTAAAAAGAGACTTGTCTTCAAAGTGGTAAGTTCATTCTCATTTTATGTATTATATGTACAGAGTATAGGATAAAGGGTTCAAAAGATCTTCTTTCTACAAGTTCAAAGTAATTCTCTAATAATTCCTCTATTCAAGTTTCTAGTTCTCAATAATTTTCCTTTTGGACTTAGTTTGGAGTTGTATTTTTTCTTTTAGAATCAGAGTATGTGAATTCATCCCTACATTGTTTTTGGGAATAGTGTTAGTATGGATTGCAAAGATCCATTGTTAACTGATATAGATTCTTAGGGGGTTAGTGTAGATGCCATTTGTGATAAAGTGCAATAAAATTTAGAGGGTAAATTCATGTGTAAAATTATGGATAGTGGTTTATTGCAAGTTACAACCTTTCTCCAAGCCATTGTAAGCCCTAATGTAGTTCAAGAGTGTATCAACCATTATGACATCAGGTCTCAATACATAAGGAATAATGATGGAAGCATTCCACTCTCAATAAACCAAGATACAATTACATCTATATTCAAAATACCAAATGAAATGTTTGTTGATTTCACTCATACCCAATCGTATGCTACATTCAGTGAAAATGCTAACAACAAACCACTTTGTTATAGCTTACCTTTGGACTAAAAAAATTGATAAGGGTGGTTCAAAACTTCCAAAGGGTCTAAATAAATATCATTACCCCATATTCATCATTTGGTGGTTCTTTTACATGGATTCAAGGGTTCACCAGAAGCATTTCTATTTGAAGGTTAGATGTATCATTTCATTGACATCTTACTAAATGAAAAATAGTATCTAGATTGGGCTTAAATCATAGCAGATTTAATGAGAGAGAAATTGAAATTAATTCAAACTATTTAAAACTATTTCCTTATGTATTTCTACCTCATTTATTCTTTAGTTTGTACCCAAGATCTCACCCCTTGTCCTTCCCTACAAAGGATCCAAGTTTTGTCTAATTATAGAAAGGTTCATGATGTTTTCCTAGGTAAATTATGTTTTGAATTAGTGGGCAAGGAAGAGGAGAGAGTCTCATTAGAAGCCCTACAATTAATATAGGTTTATGTTAGCTTTTTATTCAATTTACTAGATTCACACATCTTAGGGTAGGAGGTTTTGATGAAGAACCCTTAAGATTTCTCAGGCTTTAAATTTCTTTATTCTGGCAAAATTTCATCGAGCACTTATTGTAGTAACCATCAAGTGCCTAAAGATAAGTGGGATAGTTTTTTCCTTGTGAAGATCGAAAAAATTTCATGTAAAAATGTTGAAGATGTTCTGAATATGTAAAGTGATCTATGCACCTTTGATTTCAAATCTTATCACACCAGACAAGGTTTTGACAATAAAAAGTTTTCTAAGAGAGTTTTGAGGGGAGAGATCACCTCTTTCCCTTACATCACTTAGAAGATTATTGTGAGGATTATTTGAATGAAAGAGAAGTTCAAAGGAGAAATAGTTCCAGAATGGTATTGTCACAAGTCTTTGCTTTCCATTTGAAAATGAACATTAAGGGAGTTTAAGAAGACAGTTCAGAGCTCATTGAACCTGAATGCCTAAAATAACAAGAACTTTCCCCTTCTCCCATTGATTGGTCAAAACTTGACATGAATGACATAATGTAGAGGATTAGGGGTGTTATCAAATATACTAAAGCTTGGCTTCAACATAAGAAGAAAGGGGGGACATCTCAGCCTCAAGTAGAAAATGTGGTTCAAGAATCCCTTTAACTAGTCCAAAATCAACTTGTTGTACAAAGCAAAAGGTCAAAAACCAAGTTCAAGAAACATGGTGACATGGGATCTAAAGAACAAACCCAAATAAATATTGATGTTGAGAAAGAACAAGACAGAGGATCAACAAATGATGAACAAGAAGTTGAGGTGGCCTTGAAAAATGCTTTATAGGTTCTATATTTATTAAATGCTCAGAGCTCATTGAACTTGAATGCATAAAATAACAAGAACTTCCCCCTTCTCCCATTGATTTGTCAAAACCTAACATGGATGACATAATGTAGAGGACTAGGGGTGTTATCAAATATACTAAAGCTTGGCTTCAACATAAGAAGACGGTTCAAAGCTAATTGAACCTGAATGCCTAAAATAACAAGAACTTCCCCCTTCTCCCATTAATTGTTCAAAACCTGACATGGATGACATAATGTAGAAGACTAGGGGTGTTATAAAATATACTAAAGCTTGGCTTCAACATAAGAAGAAAGGGGGAACATCTCAACCTCAAGTAGAAGATGCAGTTCAAGAACACCTTTCTTTATCCATTGCTAACACTATCTTTTCCACATGTCCTATAGGCAATAAAAAGAGTTTGAAGGCATTGGTTGCTAAACTGGTCCAAAATCAACTTGTTGTACAAAGGAAAAGGTCAAAAACCAAGTTCAAGAAACATGGCAACATGGGATCTCAAGAACAAACCCGAATAAAGCTTGATGTTGAGAAAGAACAAGATGAAGGATCAAAAAATGATGAACAAGAGGTTGAGGTGGCCTTGAACAATGCTTTATAGGTTCTATATTTATTAAATGCACCTATAAAGGACTCAATAAGAATTGAACCTTCCTCGTTGGCACCAAATTGGCTTACAAATGTAGTGAGCAAGAAAAGGAGCTTGGTACTAGTCTTTATACTTATAAGAGACATGGCAAAAAAAAATATACTTCTAATGCCCCGAAGCCAAAAGGAATGAAGAAATCAACTCGCCTAGTTATAGATGCTAACACATGGGAGTAAGAAAAGGAGCTTGGTACTAGTCTTTATACTTATTAGAGACATGGCAAAAAAATATACTTCTAATGCCCTAAAGCCCAAAGGAATGAAGGCATCAGCTCACCTAGTTATAGATGCTAAAACATGGGAGGTCATGATAAAGGTTTCCTTGTAACCAAAAGATATTTCTATAGGTTTGAGCATCAAGGACTTTAAAATTACAAAAGTGGGTCGACCTAGTATATGTTGGTTTAATCATAGAAGGATGTGAAGGAGAAAAGGGAGCTTAAATAAGTAATTAGCATGATGGATGAATATATTGAATCTATGTCTGGCTATGACATTTTACCTCTAGTTCAAGCACCTTAAAATTTTGGTCCTGCATCACCTAAAAGTAAAAGGTTGTTGAACCAAATCTAACATACAAAAGTCATAGCATTATCCATGGATGAGTGGGTAGATGAGGTAAAGTTCCTTCAACAATGTAGTACAATTTTGAATGATGTTGATGCTTTGCTAAGTAAAGATCAAACACAAATGCCTTCTTAAGAAATAGAGGAAAGTAAGTGATCGGTTGTGGTCATGTAAATTTTAGATGTTGAATTGTATGGTCTAGAGAAGTTCTTAGCTAAGAATCCTCTCAAAGCAATGGACCCTAGCACTTTGTATGTAATTAGAAGAAACATGAGTAGGAGATGCTCAATCTATAGGTCTTCCATTACTAATGCTTAGAGCATTGAAATGGAAATTAAGTGCATGTATACTAGTTTTTCCAGGGACATATATATTATAAGTCCCAATAGTGTGGCTCAATTCAATGAGGGGAACTTTGACATCGAACCTTTGGTTAAGTAATTTGAAGGGGATTTAAAGGTGACTAAAGAGTTAGTTAATCCTATAGTTGTGAACTTCACAAAGGTAGCATAGGTCAAATCCATGCTAATCCTTTGTATGGAACACCTACCAAAATACATGGGGCAACTCAACATAATGAAGTGGGATAGGGACATGTGGAAAATGTCACTATTGAGTTTAAGAAATGCAAGTTCCAATACAGTTAAAGAATTTGTAGGAGCATACTATGGATAGAAACTAGCATGTGGTACAGGTAGTGATAGGAGAAAACTGAAAATGAAGGCCACAATTCACCAATATAAAGGGTTTCTCTATGTTTAAGTTTTATTGCTTTGAACTCAGAGGACACATGTCATGTTTAGACTTTTTTGTTATTTTAACTATTCTTGTTAACTGTTGAGGGAGTTAACCTTTCAAGGAGACCCCCTCTAACATTGAAAATTATTTAAGGTAGTATGATAAAAAAAAAAAAATTGGGGTTAGAAGATAGAAGAAGGAAAAATATGACAAATCTTTCTCCTTATTAGTTTATGTCAAATGTTATCTTTTTTTTGGTAGTGTTATTGGAGTGAGATTAATGTCTTCTATATAAAGGATCATTTTGTTATTGAATTGAGAATCAAACAATATGAATGGATTTTTGGAATCAATTCGGATTTGTGTTATTTAAGATTGAATTGAAGAATGTTTATTTGCGAATGTTTTCTTTGAAATCCCTGCTCTATTTTGAGCTTTGCTAGTTAACAGATTAATGCCTTCTAATGAAATTTGAATCACTAATAACTTGAAGGCCTTACATCTTCTTGTTTTATTTGTTGTTTTCATAACTGATTATCATTATTCTCTCATCTAAGAATGAGTTGTGTTTCCTTTTTATGTTTTATGGTTGAAAAAAGCATGTGTGTTTTAGTTTAGGGATTCATTGAACATCCAAGGGGGGAGTTGTACCTCATACAATTTAGAGGGGAGCTAGTTATTGAACCTGCCCAACTATAATGAACCTTTATTATCTTTTAAAAATGGGTAATAGAGTTAATTAGAGAATATTAGCACGAAGACAAATTTATTCACTAACAGATTAGTGACTCTATTGGGGAAGTTGGACAACTGATGACCAAGTTTGTGAAAATAAGTATTTTGTAATGATTAATCATGCTTCTACTACATGATGATGTGTTTCCTATATTGCTACCTAATCTAGGATTTCATGACACATAGGAAGATAGTTTTTCTAATTTAAAATATGATGGCTTCGAACTTAAGAGCAAGAAATTCACAACATTAGCAAGTGTTGAGGTTCATCCAAAGAGAAGATGAAATAGGTGAAAGATTAAGAGGTATTCTTATTGTTCAAGAAAGATCAAGGATAGATAGGGTTCCCCAAAATCCTAGAAGGAATTAAATTTGTTCATAACTGTGTGATAACCTGGTCTAACCCAAGTATACTAGAGCTAAGAGATATGAAGGAATTACAAACCAAGAATTTGAATTTCCCTCCTGATCACTTTCAAAGGAGGAAAAAGAAGGTAAAATTTGTCAATAGACTCTCCTCCCCACCTCTTGTCTCTCGTACTTTATTTTCAGTTGAAGTTCTTACCACACTAGGTAAAACTATATCTATCTACATAAATATTCAACCATTGAATTTTGTGTTACCAAATATAGCCATAAATCCTTGGGGGCAAAAAGGAGGCCCTTTAAACCTTGGCCTGAACCTTTGAGCCTTACCTTAAGGGGATTGAGATGTGTTGCTAACATTTAAAGGTGATGGAAAGGTCTTTTCCAAGATCATTTGAGCGCATTTCATTCAACATGTGGAATTATGGACATTCTCATTGAAGACGTGGTCATCCAACTTTTTGTCAAAACTCTCATTGATATTGTGGCTAAGTGGTTCCATCATCTTCCACAAGCACGCATAACTTATGGGGATGAAATGGTAGCAGTATTTGAAGCATGATTCAAGACTTTGGAAGATGAGCATACCTTACTTCTTCTTTTAGGTCAACTAAAAAAAGAGATACAAGAACCCATGAGGGGGTTTGTAGTGAAGTTCATAAGAATGTACAAAAAATACCCATAGCATCCAGGATGAATGTTGTAAATTGAAAGGGGTTCTTTCTAAATGACATGCCTCTTGACATCAATTTTCATTTGCGAAAGGATGGAGTTCTATACTTGGAAACAACCCAAAGAGCCACTATTCAACCTGAAGATATGCTCATTATGACTCAAGTAAATGGAAAAGAGATTTATAAGCTCCTAGCACTCCATCATCCATTACTACCGACCCAATTGTTTCAAAGATTAGTGAACGATATTATCACCCACAAAGGATAGAGGCAAACTAATCACTCTTATCAAAATATGTATGAAAATATAGGATGTAAGCAATACAAGTCACCTCGAGGGAAAAATGTAACTTCCCATAGCCTTGCCTACAAATTGAAGCCACACTGGGTAAAGAAACTATGTGCTTCTTCCATTTGACTGTTAATCACAATAGAGCTAATTGCCCAAAATTGTTGAGATGCTTACAAATAAATTCTATGAGAGATGAACTTGGAGAGGTACATGTAGAAGAAATGAATCTAGAAGGATCGTGAAGTCATGGTGCATTCTAATTTGGAATATGAGTATGATGGTGACTAAAGAAGGGATATCCTAGCTACTTCAAATAGCCCTACCTAAGTAGTCTTGACTAGGAACCAAAGAACTCCTAAATTTTCACTGGGAGGTATCAAATCGAGTACAACATCCAAAGTCAAAGAATAGACCAATAATGTCTCCTCTTCTAATGTGAAGATGGGAACTGATGATAAGGTTCAATTAAAAATGCAATAAGTTCTACTCCGTCTTCCTCTTTTGATATTATAGAATTTTATAAAATGTCTATAGTAACAATCTATATTGTTGAGTACTTGAAGTCAAATCCCAAGGATTTGGACAAATTGGCCAAGTATATCAAAGGTGAAACTAGTTCAATGTCCCAAACCAATCATTTTGAAGAAACTTCATCTCCCATTCAAACCCCTATTTTTGTATTTGAAGATCCTCCTGAGTCACCTGAAAGTCCCAAAACTTACACGTATTAGAAGGTGATGGGGGAGATGGTAAACCAAATCCATTCTATGTGTCCTTGTTACTAAATGATAGAAAGTTGAGTAATTGAATAATAGATTTGGGAGCTTCAAATAAAATTATGCTAGAACTAGGTACAAAATCTTTAGGTATCAACCTTACCAAAAAATTTAGTAGATGATATTCAATGGATGGGAAACAAGTGCCTTTAATGGGTCAAGCAAAGGATGCACAAGTAGTCCTGGCTACTTGTCCTAACAAAAGGCTAAATTAACCATTTTTTTCATAGACATTCCAACAAGCTACGACATGCTACTCAATAGAACCTTTTGTAAAGATATGGGAGGGGAAATAAAAATGGATTGGTCTAAATCCATTATACCTTTAGGGAAGAATAAGATAAAACTTGAACTTGGGCCTAAAAACAAGTATATCGTCTTCCCTTCTGAGGACCCTAAAGCTCAAATTTTGAATCATGAATGTCAGTTTTGAAATTATGTTATCTTGCCAGGAAATGAGGTTGAAACTTTAGCCAATTCAAGTGAAGAGGATTCTGGGATGTGAAAAATGGATTTGATGGTAGTTCATCTAGTACTAGTTCAGGTGCTAGTGTAGTATTGATATCTCCATCGAGGGAGTTTTTCCCCTTTTTTCTTCAAGTTTCATTTTAAAAATACTAATAACACTGCATAATATGAAGCCTTATTGCTTGGCCTACAAGAAATAAAATATGGTGGAATTGAGCATTTAGTCACAAGAGGAGATGTAGAACTTATTGTGAACCAAGTTAGGAATCTATATGCGGTGAAAAATATAAGGTTAAAGCATTATAGAAACTGAGTGTCAAATGAGCTATAATTCTTTGAGGCATTTTTAATTGACTCTAGTTCTAGAAATATCAATACTTGAGCAGATTCTTTGGCAATGTCAGCATTACTCATGTTACCCCTTCCTAATTTCAAAATGGACACCTATAAGATCAAAATGATTTACTGACCAAGTATTTCAGACAATGTAGATCATTGATAGGTTTTCAATAATGATGATCAAATTGAAGAATTCATATGCAATGTCAGGCATTTTTCTTATTTGTATTTTGAAGGTTTTGATCATTGTTGCAAAGAATCATGTGTTGATTTAAACGATGAAGATGATGTGGTTTAATTAGAGGAGAACAAGATCCCAAAGGGCCTAGTCTCTTTAGAACTTCTATTTTTTAACAAAAATGATAGTTCAATTAACAAAATACCAATACATACTAAAACCTCCAAGGAGTAAAATAAGGTTAATGTCAACACTGACCTTGAATCCAAGTGGATAATGATAGGTAAAATTGACTCTCCCTTTGAATCAAATAAACTAAATGATTTTATGCTTCATTACAATGATGTGCTTGGGGGTACGGAGATTTTAAAAATATCAAGGATGGTAATTTCAAACATCATATTCCTTTGAAACTAGATGGAATACCTTTCTGTCTAAAGTTACAAAAGTATAACCCCAAGGTTTTAGAAGTAATAATGAAAGAGGTGGATTCAATGTTAAAGGCAAATATAATCTATCCAATTCATCATTCCACTTGGATAGCTAATATTGTTCCAGTGTGAAAGAAAAATGGAGAAATTAGGATCTGTGTGGACTTTTTCAACCTCAATCTAGTTAGCTCAAAAGATAATTATGCCTTGCCAACAATGGAACATGTTCTTCAGACTATAGCTGGTTCTAAGATGATATCCATGTTACATGGTTTTTTTAGCTACAATTAAATAACCATGGCTAAAGAAAGTTAGCATAAAACAACCTTCATAACCCCTGGGGGAACCTATGCTTATAGTAGGATGTCATTTAGCCTAATCAATGGAGGAGAAACATTTCAAAGGGCTATGAACTCCTCTTTCCAAGACATGAGGAATAATATCATAGTGGTGTACCTCAATGATCTCACAATATTCTAAATGTGAAGAAAACATCATTTCAAGGACTTTTGAGTAGTGTTACAAAGGTGCAAGAAACATAACACAACTTCTTTATTGAAGAAGGAAAACTTTTGGGACACATTGTTTCAAAGGAAGGCATAAAAATTGATATGAAAAGACTAAAATCTATTCAAAAATTCAACTTGTCTATAAATAGAAGTGGATTAAAATCTTTCTTCAACTAGATAAAAAACTTAAGGCCTTTTATCCCAGAGTTCTTAGAGATTACCAATCATATAATTGATATGATGAGTGAGAAGAAGTATTTCAAATATAATGAAGAAGGTAGAAAGGCATTTTATGAGATCAAGGCTTCTATAGCTGGAGCCCCCATGCCAGTTAGTCAAAATTATAAGGACTTTATTATATATTGTTATGCATCAGAAGATATTCTTTCGAGCATCCTAACTCAAAAAATTGATCATGGAGAGGAAGCCCCTATAGAATTCATGAGTACCCATATTAAAAAAATATGAACTTATGTACTTACTCATGGAAAGGCATGCTTATGTCATAATGAAGGATGTTAAGAATTTTAGATGCTATATCTTACATTCTATCTTGATGGTATACGTCCTTGATACAACTGCAAAAAGAATTTTGACTCAGCAAGAGATCAAGGTGAATAAGATAGGAACTTGGGTGGAAAAAATATAGGAATATGATCTCACCTTAAAGCCAACCAAACAGGTAAGATGCTAAGGAATTTGTAAACTGGTGGCAAACAAGGAAATTTCACTTGAAAGTGGTGTAAAACAAGAAACTATAGGCTTACTAGTAAGGCTTGGTTCTCCAATGTTGCACTTATTTGACCTATGGGTAATGTCCTAAGACTTTAACATCTCATGAGAAAAGGAACTTGAGACTTAAGGCAAGAAAATATGATATTGCTCAAGTCATTTTGTATTTAAAATTTGTGAATTGAACCTTATTAAAATGCATTGACAAAGCTCAGTAAAAAGAGCTTATGAAGACTTTCCATGATGACTCTTGTGGAGGACATTTCTTGTTCACCATAATATCATTTAAAATATCAAGATATTTTTATTTTATTTCCTGGGATGTTTAGGGATAGTTATACATATGTAAGGAATTGTGAAAAAAATGAAAAAAATTCATGGGTAAACCTTAATGGGCTGCATTTGCCTTTAAAATCAGTTGTGATTGACAAGCCTTTCAAATAATGGGGTTTAGATTTTATAAGTCTAATAAATCTAGTTTCTAGTGCAAGTCATTCATATATATTGACAATAACTAACTACTTTTCTAAGTGGGTCGAAGCAATCCCCACCAAAACAAGTAGTTCACAAGTGGTATGCGACTTTCTTAAATAATATATATTAGTTCTCTTCGGTGCACCACATAAGCTATTTGCTGAGAATACAATTTATTTTTCATCTTAAGAATTAACCACATTTTGTTACAATTATGGTATTTTTCCAACTCACTCTTTAGATTATTTTCCTCAATGGAATAGACCAGTGGAGTCAAGCAACAAGACCTTGGTGTCCATCATAGAAAAACTGGTGAGTGAAAATGCTAAAGACTGACACAAGAAAATTAATGAGGTAATTTGGGCTAATAGGACTACTCCAAAAAGAGAAACTAGCATAGAACCATTTGAACTGGTATACGACATGGGTGAATAGGTTTCGTTACCTCTAGAACTAGCATTGACAAATTGTAGACAATTGTAGAAGAAGAAGAATTTCAAAGCTCTCTTGAAAAGAGGATTATATACCTAACCAAATTAGAGGAAGAAAGTGAGAAATTGGTTAATCATATTAGTTAACATCAAATGAATATTAAAAAGATATTTGATAGGAAAGCAAAGCTGAGAAGATTCATGAAAAGGCAATGAAGTCCTATTGTGGCATAAACATAGAGAACCTAAAGGAGCTCATGGTAAATTTGGATCACTCTGGAAGGGGCCATTGATAATACATGAGGAAGTTGATTTGAATGATTCTAAATTAATGTATCTAGATGGAGAGATCTTACCATTTACTTACAATGGGCAAGAACTTAAGCTTTATAAGTTTTGATTTGAGTTGTGCCTTTTTTGTACATATTTTCTCTCCTATTTTATGTTACTTTAGGTTTCTTTGTCTTGTTTTGCTTGTTTTTTTTTTTAAATTTCTTTCCTCTATCTTCCTTATAGTTAACCAGAGTTGTTAGTTCTTTGTGTTTCATTGAAACCCAGTACCCAATAATAGCCAATGTTAGTTCAGTTATTTTTCATAGTCACATTGATCTTGGTTTTTATATTGATTTAGAACCATTGGATTTGATTCTCATTTAATAAAAATCCACCTAAGTACATACTTTATAAATTTATCCCAAATCTAACTTGTTCTTTTGCTTTTGGTTGATCAAATCCTTTTTGTTTGGTTAGTCTTAAACTCATGAACCTCTTGATCCCTTGAATATTTTGTACCTTTAAACCTTTTATAACCTGTCAAACCACTTTGAACTTAGTTTGAATTGGTTCAAAATAGTTTGGCACTTCAAGAACATTCCTTCCAAAGAAAGAGGTGTGACCGGGTACAAGCACACAGTGACAGTAAATGAAGTTGAACATCATGAACACAAAGATGGGCCAAGTGACACATCTCCTAATGACACAAGTTATAAAAAAGGTAAAATAATGATGAATAAGGTAATTATGAAAGAGTGTGTCTTGTGTAAAATCATTAAATGATAAGTGCCCAAAAAAAAGTGCACAATATCAAGTTCAAAAAATTGAGAAAACTACCCATGTGTGAAAGTAATCATAATAAGGTAAGGGGCAAGAAGTGAAAAGACATCTATTTATGGAAATTACCCTTAGTGGTCTTGTCATACAAGATTTCTAGGCTAACAAGTATTTTTGAAATCTAACCCTTGGTATTAGCCCATGAGTTTTGGCATTTTAAAAAGAGACTTGTCTTCAAAGTGGTAAGTTCATTCTCATTTTATGTCTTAGTTGTGGAAAGCATAGGATAGAGGATTTAGAAGGTTTAGAAGAGCTTCTTGCTAAAATTTAGAGGTAATTCTCTAATAATTCCTCTATCCAAGTTTTCAATTCTTAGCAATTTCCCTTTTGAGCTTAGTCTAGAGTCATAATTTTTCTTTGAGAATCAGAGAACATGAAGTCATCCCTACATTTTTTGGGGAATAGTGTTAGTATGGATTGCAAAGGTCCCTTACTAACTAATACAAATTTGAAGGGGGTTAATGTAGATGTCATTTGTGATAAAGTGCAATAAAATGTAGACGATGAATTCATGGGTGAAATTATGGATAGTGGTTTATTGCAAGTTGTGTCTTTCCCCAAGTTGTTGTAAGGCCTAAGCTAGTTTAGGAGTGTGTAAATTATTATGAGATTAGGTCTTAATGCATAAGGAAGAATGATGGAAGCATTATTCTCTCAATAAACCAATCTATAATTACACGTGTTAAAAATACCAAATGAAACATTTGTTGATTTCACCCCTACCCAATCCTATGCTAAATTTAGTGAAAATCTTGACAAAAATTGCTTTGTTATAGCTTTCCATTGGACCAAAAAATTATATAAGGGTGGTTCATGACTTCTAAAGGGTCTAAATAAAGATCTTATGAAACCCCATATTTATGATTTTGTGGTTATGTTACATAGAGTCAAGGGTTCATCGAAAGTATTTATATTTGAAGATTGGGTTTATCATTTCATTGACATCATACTAGATGGAAAATAGTATCTAGATTGGGCTGAAATCATAGTAGGTTCAATGAGAGAGAAATTAAAATCAACTCAAACTATTAAAAAAGATTTCTTTATTTCTTCCTACCTCATTTCTTTTCGCATGTACCTAAGATTTCACTCCTCTAGTATATGAACCCTGGGATAATGAGGTCTTCATATACAATTATTGTCCTTCCCTACAAAGGAACCAAGTTTTGCCTAATTATAGAAAGGTTCATGATGTTTTCCTGGGAAAATTTTGTTTTAAATTGGAAGGTAAGGAAGAGGAGAGAGTCTCATTACAAGCCTAAAACTCATTTAATTCTATGGTAGATAGCTCATCCAATTTCCTAGCTTCACATATCCTAGAGTAGGAGGTTTTGATGAAGAACCCTTAAGATTTCCTAGGTTTTCTTTGGATTTCTTTATTTTGGTAGAATTTTGTCAACAACTTGCTATAGTAACCATGAATTTTTTGCCTAAAGATAAGTGGGATAGTTTTTTCCTAGTGAAGATCAACAAACTTTCATGTAAAAGTGTAGAAGATGCTATGAATATCAGGAGTGATCTGTGTGCCGCTGATTTCAAATCTTATAACATCAGACAGGGTTTCAACAAAAAATGTTTGCTAGGAGATTTTTAGAGGTGAGAGATCACTTCTCACCCTTACCTCACTTAGAAGATTACTAGGAGGATTGTTTGAACAAAAGAGAAGTTTCTAAGGAGAAACAATTCCAAAATGGTATTGTCACAAGTCTCTACCTTCTAATTGAAAATGAACATCAAGAGAGTTCAAGAAGATAGTTCAGAGCTCATTAAGCTTGATTACCTAAGACAATGAGAACTTTCTTGCCTCTCATTGATTGATTAGAACCTAAGATGGATTACATAATGAAGAGGACTAAGGGTGTTATCGATCATACCAAATCTTGTCTTCAACATAAGAAGAAAGGGGGCACATCTCAGCCTCAAGTAGAATATGCAGTTCAAGAATCCCCTTCTTCCTCCAGTGCTAACATTATCTTTTCCACTAGTCTTGTAGGTGATAAAAAGAGTGTTAAGGCATTAGTTGATGAACCATTCCAAAACCAACTTGATGTACAAAGGACAAGGTCAAAAACTAGGTTCAATAAATAGGACACTATGGCATCTCGAGAACAAACTTGAATAAACCTTGATGTTGAGAAAAATCAAGATGAAGGTTCAACAGATGATAAACGATAGGTTTAAGTGATCTTGGACAATGTTTCACAGGTTCTAGATTCATTGACCATACCTATAAAGGACCTAGAAGGAACCAAACATTCCTCATTGGTACCAAATTAGCTTATGAACTCAATGAGCAACAAAAGTAGCTTAGTTCTAGTCTATGTATCTACAAGAGATGTGGAAAGAAAATATACTGCTAAAGCCTTGAAGCCCAAAAGACTGAAGAATTCAACTTACCTAGTTATAGATGCTAAAATAGGGAGGTTATGGTAGAGGTTTCCTTACATAAACCAAAATATATTTCTATAGGCTTGAGTGTTGGGGACTTTGAAATTACAAAAGTGGTTGTAGATGTGTTGAATAGAAAGACCAAGGAGTATTGGTTAAGTGAGTCCACCAAACATATGTTGGTTCAACCATAGAAGGATGTCAAGGAGAAAAGGGAGTTGAAATAAGTAACTAGCATGATGGTTGAATATATTGACTCCTTGAATGGTTGTGTTGTTTTACTTATAGTTTAAGTACCTCAAAGTTTTGAGCCTACATTACCTGATAGTAAAAGATTGTTGAACCAGATTCAACATAGTAAAGTTGTAGTAGTAGCCATGGTGAGTGGGTATATGGTGTAATCAAGAAAGGAAACTATAGTTTTTAATGATGCTAATGCTTTTCTAAGTGAAGTTCAAACACAAATGCTTGCCTAGGAAATAAATGAAGGTAAGTGGTCTGCTATGGTCATGCAATTTTTAGATGTTATAAAGTATGACGTCGAGGTTCTCTATTCAGAATCCTCTCAAAGCAGTGGTCCCTAGTGCTTTGTATGTCATTAAAAGAAATTTGAGTTGGAGATTCTCAATCTATAGGTCCAACATTACTAATTCTCAAAGTATTGAAATGTAAATTAAGTGCATGTATATTGGTTTTGCCAAGGACATGTAGATTATAATTGTCAATAGTGTGGCTCAATTCGATGAGGGAAACTTTGACATCAAACCTTTGGTCAAATCTTTTGAAAGGGATTTGAAGGTGACTAAAGAGTTAACTAATCTTATAGCCGCAAACTTCACAATGCTAGTGTTGAGTTGTCATTTTGCACGATGCTTAACAACAAGAATCCTTTCTGGGATCAACTCTAAGGTTCTAGGCGATATTGCAACCTACTGGAATCCACTCAGTAGAAGATAAATGTGAGTACTCACAAGGAGGCCTTTGCTGGTTTGAAATTTTTTGGATAAGATATTGAATCTACTTGGTATCTCAAAAAGTTACCACACAAAAAAGAAATATATTTTTCTATTTTTCTATTTATAATGAATGCAATTTTAACTATGCAACTATATGAATTCCTAAATTAACTAAGTATTTGTAAAGTAAATAATGAAGATAGGGTAACAAGAAGTTTAAGAAAATGACTTGAAAAGTAAATCCCTAATGGACATAAGCCACAAAAATAACATGTCTATGAGTTAAGCCTTTGAAAAGTTTGGTAGGTAACCAATGAAAATAGCATCAACGCTTCCTTAATTCTACCGATGCAATCATCAATGGGAATTTATTAACTGTAAAATGTTTCACTTTTCATCAGATTGCAAGGCATAGAAAGTGCACTAATGCAAGAAATAAGGATATGTATGAACAATAGGTGATCTTTTCTTCAACTAAGTATGTCATAAAAATTTGTAAATGCACGACAAACACCAGAATTAAAAGATCGCTCAATCAAAATAACACAACAAAACCATTGGCTCCATTACATATTTAATTTCTCAATTTATAAGAAATCATCTCCTCAATTTGTGTTGAGAGAGAGATTCCTTCACACAAATATATGCTTAAAACTAATAAAACAATTCTAAATATATACAAACTAACTCTCTAGGAGGTGCTAAGTAGGACTCCACCCTTGTTTATATCATTTAATGGGTGCATGGGCCTTTACATGTCTTAAAACAAAGAAACAAGAAGTAGATAAGAAGAAGGAAGTTGTCAGATGATGTAGGAGTCTTTGGAGATGCCAAAAATAGAAGCTCAACATTTTCTGCATGTTTGTAAGAGTTAAATTGTAGTTAGAATGTGTTTCCAGTGCGTGGAAAGCTCTAAATTTGGAACTGCCAGTTAACTATCAGTGCACCTCTGACTTCTTCAAAAACTTCTAGGGCACCTTTGGAGAAGTTCACCTTTGGAGAGGCACACCTTGTGCAATTTAGGGATAGGTCCAAAAAATCCAAAATTTTCCAAGTGTCAAAACTAAAATTCTAGCTTCTGGGTTTTCTTCCCCTTTATACTAGAGCTATGTTTGAATGTTTACTCTTGAATTTCTCTATGATCTCCATCACTTGGGTTGCATCCAAAAAATCCAAAGCATCATACTTATCCTTTACTATCTTTTGGTAGTTGCCCACTTTTATGTGAGTCTTCGCAAAGTCTTTCAACTTTACATCCAATTCTAGTAATGCCTCCTCTGCCTTGAATGCTTCTCTAATGTCTTCATCAATCAAAGCTTCTTCAAAGATCTTCTAAAACTATTTGACAACTATTTACACTGACAAGAATTTATCCCTTGACTCATCTTCAAAAATGTCAAGGCAAGCACCGTTGTAATACTTCTCAGCTTCCAAAATCTACTCTTGGGTTTGATCCTTGAGCTTATTAATATCCACATGTATGTCTCCATTACTTTATTAATGACAATAATCTTCTCAATCCAATCATCTATCTTATCTAATTCATCCCCCTTATATACATCCATGAGCATACAATAACTTTGTCCCTTTATTGGTTGTAATGCTTGAAGGTCTTTACCCTAGGTATGTACCTCATCCATCAATCCAAAATCTTGGTTCATTATAACAACTGGCCTGTCTATATTATTTTGCATATGGTACAACAATTTAAGTTTTTCTTGTATTAACTACACACCTTTTTCCTCAAAACTTTCCCAACATAACTGACATGCCTTCAAAAATGGATCCAATTGTACAATTGTCTTCTCCTTCCTGTCAAGTGTCGCACCTAGAGTTGCCTCAAGATTATTAGGGTCTGAAGGACCAATCACTTCATGAAAATAGCCTCTTAGAAGCTCATTCTATTTTCAAAGCCTCAGTAATTTAAACTCATCTTTTTCTAGGTGGTTAAATACTTCTTTAAGTCATGTAGTGACCATCAATTTAGCAGTGTACACAGTAGGCTTTCCTAGCAAGACCTCTTGAATTTGAAAATCTTTTAGAGTCAAATCTTCAGTATCTGCATGTAGAGGAGGGATCAAAATATGAGAAAACAAGTCCTAATTTTGGTTCTTCATAATAAAGGCCAATATATGTGCATTTCCCTTAGGTAACTCAGGTTTCTTGAGGGCCTCAACTAATTCTTTTGTTGCCTCATCCTCACTACAATACAACTACCTTTTATGCCAAACCATTACCTTTTTATTCAACCATCTTGGAGTAGTTTCCATTAGAGACGTATACCTAGATGAAGAGGGGGTTTTTTCTGCTAGACCCTTTCCCTTATCACTCCTCTTCAAAGTCCTTTCTTTTTGTGAGGGATCTACATCAGGCATCCTTGTGTCTATTGAGTCCACAATCCTTACCTCTGTATCTTAAGAAGTTTGTTGAGATTCTTCATATATTTTCCTCTCCTCTGATACTTAATTAATGGGTTTTTTTGTGGCTCCTCTTCCTGCACAACTTATACTTGCTCTTCATTAACACGAGGGAGGGGAGTGGCTAAACCTTTATCCAAGAAAGATAAATATTGACCTAGTGATGGTGGGACACTTACAATTCCTTATGAAAGAGGTGGCAATCAACTCCAATCTTCTCCCAAAGACTGATTCGTTGATATATCCCTTATCTTTTCACCTATGATTTCAGCACCTATAGGAAAATTGACATTTTAAAGACATCAGTCCCTTGGTCCTCTTGTTCATCAATCCACTATTGTAGCTCATCCTCCAAGGTTGTAAGTTGAATATGTTGTGTAGGAATAGATGGCAGATTTATAGTGGAACTCCTTCATTCTACCTTAGTAGACCTGGCTAGATGAGTCTTCTAACTAAAGGGAAGGTTATCCTCTTCATCTTCTTTAGGAATGATTTCTAGGACTAAAGGAATAAGAATAACCTTTCTTTGCACTTTCTATCTTCTAGTCCTTTTGATTAGAGTTTTAGCCTTTTTTCTCTTAGGAGCTGATGGAGAGGCTTCTTCCTCCTAAACCTGTGGAGATTCCTCTTATGCTTCCTCTTCAAGTCCTTGTCCTATTCTAATGGTGGAACTTGTGGATTATCTTGAGCTTGATCCTTGTGTCTATTGAGTCCACAATCCTTACCTCTGTATCTTAAGAAGTTTGTTGAGATTCTTCATATATTTGCCTCTCTTCTGATACTTAATTAATGGGTCTTTTTTGTGGCTCCTCTTCCTGCACAACTTATACCTTCTCTTCATTAACACGAGGGAGGGGAGTGGCTAAACCTTTATCCAAGAAAGATAAATCTTGGCCTAGTGATGGTGGGACACTTACAATTCCTTATGAAAGAGGTGGCAATCAACTCCAATCTTCTCCCAAAGACTGATTCGTTGATATATCCCTTATCTTTTCACCTATGATTTCAGCACCTATAGGAAAATTGACATTTTAAAGACATCAGTCCCTTGGTCCTCTTGTTCATCAATCCACTATTGTAGCTCATCCTCCAAGGTTGTAAGTTGAATATGTTGTGTAGGAATAGATGGCAGATTTATAGTGGAACTCCTTCATTCTACCTTAGTAGACCTGGCTAGATGAGTCTTCTAACTAAAGGGAAGCTTATCCTCTTCATCTTCTTTGGGAATGATTTCTAGGACTAAAGGAATAAGAATAACCTTTCTTTGCACTTTCTATCTTCTAGTCCTTTTGATTAGAGTTTTAGCCTTTTTTCTCTTAGGAGTTGATGGAGAGGCTTCTTCCTCCTAAACCTGTGGAGATTCCTCTTATGCTTCCTCTTCAAGTCCTTGTCCTATTCTAATGGTGGCACTTGTGGATTATCTTGAGCTTGAGTAGCTTATTGGGCTTGAGTTGCCTCCTGGGCTTGAGTCCCTTCAACTTCAGGCTCAACTTGTTGAGGAGAAACTCTTTTTCTTTTATTCTTGCCTTTCTATGCTTTCAGGTATCCAACTTCGCTATCATGTTGATATACCATTTCTAGCATAATTGGAGATTGGGCTATGAATGTTGGTACTATAACCTTCGCCCTTCTTCCCTTTACCAGGTAGGTTGTGGCCTATAAGACTACTTTTTTAGGAACTAGGTACAACTTGAATGGCTTCTTAATCCATTCCTTGGTCAACTAGATGATATCCCTTGCCCTATGATTGATATTTTCATTTTCTTCTCTATTAATTTTTGCATTTATGATTGGCCAATCATATATCTTATCTTGATTATACAAGGGATCTAAGACCTCTAAAGTGTCTTGTTGAACAACCTTCAATGGGACCTTTATTTTCAAGGCACTACCTACCAAATAAAGAATCTACTATAATAATCCCATATCCAGATACCATAGTCATCTACTGCATTCATCCAATGATCCTCTATGTCATCCTTATGTTTAAATTATTTTCCTACCAAGTATTAAACTCTGCCAATATTGTCAAAACATGGATGAGGGGAGTTGTAATCCTCCAAGGGATACTGATCTCATTCTAACTCAAAAGTCATGATATCCTACTTCTGCTTGACACCAAATGGACCTATGGTCATGGGCCATACACAGGTCTTCTTATGTTGTTTCCTTAATCTGTCATATGTAGATGAGAGTTGTCATGCAATCTCTAGAAAAGTGAGTCTATCATATGGATATCTAGGGAGCTTCTTAGGATTTACAGTTGTACCCACTACCCTTAAGTAGGTGAATGTCTTGAATTGGATGTAGTAGGCACCTATTTCTACAATTCTTGCTACAGCCTCTACTAACATCCTTTCTACATAATCACCTTCAATAAATCAAATGATTGCAAAAATAAAAGCATCATTCACTATCTTGTATTCTTTACTCTGGTCTAACAGCTTCTTTACTAGTTGGGAGTATACCACACAAGGCCAAGCATCAACATCTTCCATGCTTCCCCTCTTAAACAACCCTGGGTAATCCACAGTCCTTGCTGCTAATAGATTTACCAAATATGAAGTCATATAGAATCCAAGGTTAGTTTTAACTGCCACCAACTGCTCATCTAGATTTTCACTAAGTATTGTGGCCCAGTCAATTGGCATCTCCACCATTTTAACAGTCTCAAGGAAATGTACCATCCAAATTTTCAAGTGCCCTACTGCCGGTAGACCCATAATCCTACTCAACAACACAATGGAATATATGATATCAACCTTCATATACCCTCTAGTCATGTCAACTTTTCACGATTTTCTTCCCACAGATGTCCTATCAATCAAATATGATAGAATAATCTATGTAGCTTCTTGCTCATGATCCCTATACCTCTTTTTTGCTTGATGATAAGTCAACCTAATGTATCGATCTATGCTTGGAAGATAGAATACTTTCTTTATGTTCTTTGGTTTCAGATCTAGGATGATCTCTCCTGTTATGCTTTTCACCACTCTATCTTCTGATACATAATTTTTTGCTAAGGCCATAACCAGTTATGAAGATTGTACTGATATAGGGTGTGAAGCCGCATTTACCAATCCTAATCTAATAAGTGCAAAAATCATTAGGGATCTCTCATTTGGCTTGTTATAGAGTACTAAGAATGCATTCTAGTCAATATGACCTAACTTAGTGTCCAAAATCTCTAAATGCACATCCTAGAAGCGTGATTTTGGTTGAACACCTTGAAACTTAAAGACCACCAGTTTTGGGGCAATCTTCATTGTGAGTGGGGATGAGGAATTGATTTTATCTGCACCAAACAAAAATATATTAGTCTAGAAGGTGGAAAATACAATCCTAAACAAACCCTAAAAACTAAAAAAATTGACCTAGAACCCTAAAACACATTAAAACACCTAAAAGCCTTATTTAAGCCATTGGTATGTAGTTTTTTGGCACACCTTGAGGATGCGCTAAGTGTGCCTTTACACTTAGCAAGTTTTAATATAAAGGGTGTGCACATGCACACCCTAACTCTGCATACTTAGGTTTTAAAACCAAATGGTGTGCATGTGCGCACCTCAAGAAGGTGCACATTTTGTGATTAAAGGTGCACAGTTGCTCATCTTAGATAGGTGTGTAACTATGCACCTTGTAACCTAGGTGTTGCTTTTTGTGTGTGTGCAGGATCTCAGAGATGGTGCACCTTGGAGGGTGTGAAGATGTGGAGGTGGATTACTTGGAGGATAAAATGAATAAGGAGGAAGGGGATCCCAAGATTTTATAGGCTCGGAATGGAGCAGACCTCTCAGGCATGTGCACTTATGCAAGTGCACACTTCCAAGAGGAAGTGCACCGTACTATTGCACCTTGAGAAGTGTGCTACTATGTCCTTTTCACTTCTAAAAATCACTTTTTCATTCAACTTCTTCAATTTATAGCAACTAGATTTTTTAGGCAGAGGGACAGGCTAGACAAAGTCATGACAAAAGACCCTAAAAAGACTTAGACCCTTGACTAGGAGTTTGAGAAAGTGAAATTTACTAGGGGGGTCCCCATTTCTAGGAGAAATGAGGAATGTGTTGTTTAAACCACAATAGATAGCACAGATCAAAGCCATGTTAATCCTTTGTACGAAACACATGCTAGAATACATGGGGCAACTCAACATAATGAAGTAGGATAGGGACATGTGGAACACTTGACTGCTGAGTTTAAGGAATGTAAGTTCCAATGTGCTTCAAGAATTTATAGTTGCATACTATGAATGGAAACTAGTGCATGGTATGGGTGACGATGAGAAGCAAACTGAAAATGAAATCCACAATTCACCCATATAAAGGGTATCTCTACATTTATGTTTTTTTTCTTTGAACTCAAAGGACATGTGTCTTGTTTAGAATTTTTTGCTATTTTAACTACTCTTGTTAATTATCGAGAGGGTTGATTTTTCAAGGAGACCGCCTTCGACATTGAAAACTATTTAAGGTAGATCAATAAACTATTTTAGGGGTTACAAGATAGAAGAAGGAAAAACGTGATGATTTTGTTGTGTGTTAGTATATGTCGAATGTTATCCTTTTTCTTCTTCTTTTTGGTAGTGGTACTAGAGTAAAATTAATGTCTTATATATGAAAGATCATTTTGTTACTGAATTGAAAGTCAATACAATATGAATGGATTTATGGAATCAATCTAGATTTGCATTATTTAAGATTGAATTGAAGAGTATTTCTTTTTGAATGTTTTCTCTAGAATTCCTACTCCATTCTAATCTTTGATAGTTAACAAATTAATGGGTTCTGATATTTCTATTTCCTTCTAATGAAATTTTGAATTGCTAAGAACTTGAAGGGACTTCCATCTTCTTGTTTTATTTGTTGTTTCCATAACTATTTATCATTAGCTTCTCATCTAAGAATGAGTTGTGTTACCTTTTTATATTTTTTGGTTAAAAATAAGCATGTGTATTTTAGTTTAAGGATTCACTGAACATCCAATGAGGGAGTTTTACCTCATATAGTTTAGAGGGGAGGTAGTCATTAAACCTACCCAATTACTATGAACCATTATTGTCTTCAAACAAAGGGGTAATTGAGTTAATTAGAGAATATTAACACAAAGATAGATCTATTCATTAACAAATATCTTATATAGTAAAAATGATAGAATTATTGACCAAGGGGAAAAGGCCAACCTTAAATTCCCACACATAAAGTTTCTTTACATAATAAAACCATCAATTATTCTCCATTTGATTCTTTCTCTATTACAACTATTTACAAAATAACTTAAGGTTATCTTTTCCAAGGAAGATTAACTCTTCCCTCTTTTAAAAATAAAATAAACTTCTTTCTCAATATCTCCTTCTAGGCTTTAAGGTACTAATTTTTTCTTGTTTTTCTCTTCCTTGTAACTATTCTAATTTATCATTATTTTTTAAATATATTATTTCTTAGTAGCTATTATACTTTGGACTTTAGTAAGAATTATTGACGTCTTATAATGCTCACATTTTATGGCTTTCAAGCAATTATGTTTTTTTTTTTTCAATTTCCTTTTGATTACATTATACCATCCTCTAAAAACACTTTTTGGAAATCATTGTAAATGTGGTAGGGTTAATTAAGCACCACCTCATATTGAAGCTTTAGGGCCTGTTTGTTTGTGAGAATTCAACTGGAATAGGAATTGGGAATTAGGAATTTGTTTTTAATTCTTAGTTTTGTGTGACAAATCAGGATTGAGAATTGGGAATTTGGTTTTTAATTCTCAATTCGATGCACCAAATAGGAATTGGGAATCCGAATATGTATTCCCATTTTGGCCCCAAATTCAGAATTTGTCAATCCACCAAAATAATTGTTATTAGAATTGCAATTCAAATTCTCATTTTGAATTTTTCTTATTTGATAATTTTTTCAGGTCCACTAAAAAAAATACAAACCATGAAGTATTAAGAACCAAAAGAAAAACCATAGGTTCTCCAAAGGATTTGAGAAACAAAAATTGGAGAGATGAATAAGAAGCCAATTTCTTCTTTGTCTTGTCATAAAAATAGATCATCATTACTCTAGCTTTGATTTGCAAATACTTATTCCTTATTGTCTGTACATAAGATTATTTGATGTTGGCTACGAAATTCTCATATTTAAAAAAATGCACAACACATGCAACTTATATGCTCCAATTGAATATTTTCTCTTAGTCTCTATATCCATGCAATTGAATTTCTTTAAATTTTATAAGGATGTATTTCACTATCCACACATACATCATAAAGGAATTGAATCGAGAGCATATGTATTTACAAATCAATTATTTTTTACATGCACATGTTATATTTGATACAACAGATCAACTGACATAACAAATAAATTAGTTTATAATTGTATCTTAAGTCTTTCCAAGTTATCACAAATAGCATAGTTAAGTTGGCAATTATTTATATAGACAATAACGATTGCATATACACCAATTGAGTTCTATAAATATTTGGACAAGGATGTCGATGAAGGGATTGGTGATACAAGAAAGTCAAGAGAAAGATCTGGAAGCCACTTAAAATACAAAGAAAGCTCTAGAAGCCATTTCAACTCAAATTCCAAAATCTTGCCTTGTAGAACCAAATGGGGTGAAATGACAAATCTAGAACAACAAAATCTAGATTAACAAATCTAGAATAAAAATTTCTTATTCCCAATTCCTACTCCAATTTATATTCTTGTTGTGAAAGGGGCCCTTAAAGTCAAACCAAATTTGATAAAACAAAATGTGATTATTATTCCTCCAAGAGTTCCTATGATTTATTAACAAGTGTTTGAGATGAGACATTTAAGGCAAATACAAGTTTGTTGAAGAAGCATGTTAAGGTATACAAAAAATCAACAAAAAAATTAGAGAGACTAAGTATCACAATTTCATTGAAATGAATGCAGGCTACTTTCCCTTTTCTTGTTGAAAAGTACATTACAAGGCATGGAGTCTAGACATCCATCATACCATATTTAGTTGGAGATTTTTTTAATTTATTTTATACTATTTATTTTTTTCCTTTTTTTGTCCAATCTTTTTGGTGGAACGCATGATTCTAAAATCATAAAACTGAATATACCGTAATCTAAGAAATCAATATTTTATTTGTTAAATTCTAACATTATAGTTATTGTTTTTTTTAATACTAGAAGGTGACGTAAAAAATAAAACTTGGCAACTCAAATTTCCTCTGGTCTTTTGGAGCTTTAGTCAGGCAACTCTATGCACCTCATATGACTAAAAAAAAATGTGAAATGAGTAAATTTCAAATTTGTTTGAGAGATTTGAAATTAGTGAATTGTGAGAAACTTTTAGTCATTTAAAGTTGGCCCAAAGTCATGGTTTCATCAAACTGGGATCAACTTAAAGTAGGTGGGGTTTCTAAACTACATGTACATCCATCACAACACTTAAATTTAGCAAGAGACAATGATTGTGAGACACTCAAAATGTAAAACCACAAATTTAAAATTATTATATATCTCATACAATAAATATTTATAGATTTTATTGATCGTAACTATAATTAGATGTATTATAATTATCTTCAAGTTGAGAGGCATATAATAATTTATAGTTTTTTTGGTAAATTTTATTCTTTTATTATTTATTAAACTGAGAGGCTTTCTATAGTGGCATCATTCATGGTTGTAAACTTTTAATCATTTAAAAAGAAATGGCATCAAAGTCTTTAAATTTGTATTTATTTATAGTAATTAACATTTAATTATTGTATGTCATATTATTATAAGTGGCTCTACCCCCAAATAATGTGAACTCCAGTGCAAAAATTGATTATCAAATAAGCCTATTCGTAAGAGCAAAGAACTGCAAAAGTTATTCACTAATAATTGCAAACAATTTGAAGTTCTAAATTTCATTACTAAATTGAATAAAGAACATATTGCTCCAAAATCCACTTCCAATTTCTCATCTCCGATCGCTAAGAGGGGAAATTGAAATGTGAAGGAAATTTATGGTAATGATATTGCTCTATCAGGCCCTAATTGAGACCTAGAGGCATCATTCTTTGCCAGAACTAAATATGTGAGAAAGTAGATTTTGAATGAACAAGAAAGTAATCTTGCTCCTTTGGAAAAAACTCAACAACAACATCACTCGGGAATAGATAAACTTGAGTTTAATGATCACAATAAAAAAAATACTCTGAAGGAAAAACCCCTAGCATGATTCATCAGATGAGGGTTGGCATAGAATTACTAGGATTTTTTATTTTTTTGAAAAATATAGCTAGTGAATCTATGAACAGGGGTTCTTTCTATCGAAGACCAAATCAAGAAACTTCAATAAATAAAAATGGATTTCCCAAAAATAATGGATTTGATGCCATGGAATTTTCTAATAAGAAACATCTTAGGTGAAAATTAAGTGAAGGGGTAGTGCCTAATAAATAAATAGGTAAACCAATTACAAATCACAATATATCAAAAATTGCAGTTCAAAAAAATTCTTATAGTAGGAAAAATTCAATATGATCACCAAGGACATGAATATTTCAAGATCTACAACACTAATAATAGAAAGTAATGAAAAAATGAGCAAGAAATACATATTAATTATCAACAATCATTTTAGTGAAGATTGTTGGTTTGAATACAAAGCATTAGGCATCTTTGCAATTTGGAAAGGTCCAAGGGAAAAACAAGCATATTTCACAAAATTGCTTCAAAGAGAATTTGAAAGAGGTAAGGATATGTTCCCTTTCTCACTACTTAATTTACCTTTGGTGCAGAAGTATAGTAATTAAGAATAAGGTTCTCAAATAACCTCTATGTTTCTTTGATCTCTTTCCATCTCTATTGTGGTATCAAGGATGTCCAGCCTTCTCCCACCCCAAACTATGTAGGGCTTCCTAAATATCTTGCCCATCTTGTCACTGTACAAGGGTGCCCATTTCTTTATTTAGGATCTACCGAAGGCTAGCACCTCTGGTAGGGACCACTAGTTGCAATAATTTTTTTAGGGGCCCTTAAAATAGTAAGGGTAGGGTAGTAGTAGCAGTTATAGTAGGAGCACTCCCATCCTTCCAACCTGTTTATAGCTTAATATTATATAATGAGAACCTAATTTTGATAAAGAAAGTATCAAAAAATTATTGCTTCCTACTTGGGTAGCTATTAAGAGCATCTCTATTGAAATATTGCATGATCAAATAGTAAATAGAATAGGAAAATTGATAGGAAAAACCCTAGATTTTGATCCCAACTACAAGGATTTTAACAAAATCAAGCTTTTAGTTAATATTAGGGATGATTCTCAGGAGTTCAAACCTGTTAAAATTATCACAAATAAATCTATATATATGCTACCAATCATGTGCTTTTATGGTCACATCTAGGATATTTTTCTATATGCTTCAAAATATAGGGAAGAATATCATTACATTCATAGAAAATAAAATCTAGATAAGATGTAGCTTGTAAAAACTAGGAAAAATTTAACCTAGAGATAATTTTACAGCGACTAAATTTCGACCTCCCAAAATGTAGAAGTAGAGGATATTATGAACAATATTAGCAATCAATCAAGTTAACATAGACTAGCTAGTAAAATATCATTTCAAACCAAAGAATAAGGTGAAACAAGAGACAAAAATCTAGATCAAAGGTTACAAGGAAAACATGCAACTATTGTAGAAAAATAGAGGAAGATTCAAAATCAAGATAGTGAAGAAAAGGGAAACAATAACGAATTACTCCTTAATAAACCCTAAAACCCTATAACGGACCAAAAGGAAGGTGAAACCTTAGAAGAGGGATTGATCCAGTACCTAGAGGAAACTCTTCTAGAAAGGATAATGGATTTAGGAAAACAAGATCAAAACGAATATCTTAACATAGTTAAAAAGGAGCTTAAAAAAATAGAATTAACAAAACTATTATTCCAAGATTTTGAAAGTATAGAAAATGTAGTAGTACAAATGCAAGGCATTAACAACCAAGGGGAAATAAATAGTGGGAGAGGACACTCTGTTATATGTCAATGACAACAAAGATACATAGAAGAAATCAAGGAAAGAATAAGAACCTACAATCACCTTATCAAGGATATGATTCTAATCCACAATGACATTTGTCATCAACTAATGTTATGGCATAATGAACACAACTTTCATAAGCAACCTAACAAGAGAAAAGACATTCCTAACCTAAGCATAATACAAGAGTTAGTTAAAGAATTGGAGCTAGCAAATGCAAATGGGATTCCAACTATAACAACCTCTCCATTACTACATACAAATACATTATTAGAAGGAATTACTGCCCAAAGTACCACACCAAACAATCAAAAAAATAAATTAGAAGAAAGATAAAATCCATTTGTTGGCTTTTGATTTGACAGAATTTTAACTACCCAATATTGAGAGATAATAAGCCTAAGATTTAGCTAATTCTCATATCAACATATTTAATCGAATAGCAGGACCAACTAAAAAATAAACTATGCTTCATACTCTTTGAACTATGCAAGGTTTAAGTTGGTACACCTAGGATTAGTTTTATTTTATCTATGATATCACCGTCACTCTAACCCTTAATAAAGCAAAGAATGACCAAAAAGATTCTTTGCTTATGCAAATAAAAGAGTAGTGCAAGATTTAATCACAATCTATTCTCCCATAAGAAAAATGAGGGTCTCCACTTTTGATCTACAACTTAAAATAAAATAATGTTAATTGATTGAAATTAAGCCATGAAAAGGATTAGTACTTTGCTTGAATGCAACAATATGATAAGTGCCCTATCGATTGGGTATTATTTCAAACTAGATTAGACACCATGATTATGTGATCAGTCCATCTACCTTATAAATGAAAATCAATTGACACCTTGAACCTTCTACTTAGAGAAATCCTCTCCCAAATTCTAAAACTTTGTAAAATTACGTGATCATTTACATAATTCCTTGAATTTATAGAAAAATATAATAAGTCGAATAATTTAGAATTAATTGCGTCTGTGATTTTGAGCTATTTGTCCACAAAATACAAAAAATTGCAACAATTTCATGAGAGGAGACATGATTTAAAATGAAATATTTCATGTGAATAATTTCTATTCATTTTATTTGAAACTAAATACATCAAAGTGTATCACATAGACTCATAATAACACAAAATAGATTAGGACTATAACTTCTTCATTAACCTATTACTTTAGTATAAGTAAAATACACTAAAACTCAACATAGAATGGATTGACCAATATATGACATCTTCTCTTAAAATGAAATCTCTGACCTTTATTCCTAGACTTGGAAATCCTTTTATAACTAATGATTGCAACAAGATTTAGACTAGAGAATAACACACATGTTAGCAACTAATATGACACAAAAATTAAAATAAATTACAACAAAATTTCATTGCAAAAGAACATGTGTACAGTTGGTCACTTGAAAAGGTGATGTAGAGAACTTATACCTATGAGTCTTTAACACCTTTCTATAATCACATGTTTTTATTTTTCCCAATAAATAAAATCTTTATTCAAGGTTTCTCCTATGGAGGGACCTCAAGGGAAGAGTCATCAACAACTGTATGTTTCTAGACCCAATCTTCATACTCTTCATCAATTGGCCATTGGTATTTCAAAACTTGATCTACCACCTGTCTATATGGGTTGCATTTGACATTACACTATGTAGCTTCCATTATGAGGTCTCATAGTATAGCCATAAATTAATAATTCCCCCCCCCCCATAGATTCAAGATATTCCATATTGAAGTCTCGCAATTACTCATCAACTGTCTTAGAAATCCTATTTATGGCTTCACTTCTCCAATTTGCAAATTGTTTCACATTTTTATTCCCATCTAAAATGGGTGATAGCGGTGTATCATTTAGCCCATAAAAATATCCCTTAACTTCACCACTTTATTTTCAATGTGCTCTTTTATCAAAGTCATCTTTCTTTGCTCAAGTGCCTTCTTCAATTTAGTAATCTCTCTTTGTAGTGACTTAACTATTACATCACTTCCTTAAGTTGGTTGCATTGGCAAAGGATCCACATTTTGTGCCACAAAAAATATGCTTAATTACTTTGGAGGCTTTATTACCTTTGTCTTTACATGCCCACTAGCCTCAAGATCTACAACCCTCTTATTTAATATTTCCTCATGTGTCTCTAGACTTGTATAGAGCTATGGCTTAGTATCATATTTCTAGAAAATAGGTCGATACCTGGTGTCTAAATCTTCATATTTCTTTTTATGCTCCCCGACAACATTGTCAACATATAGAGCATGTTGCACCACCCTACTAGTAACATTCTTTAGGTTGATATCTCCAACCCTTTATAGGAAAGAACTCTCCCTAAGATTGGTATCTTTATATTTAAATCCTCTTTACACACTGCAAGGAGAAAATACCAAATGGCTAAAGTAGAAAAATCCTTACTGAAATACAACCCCTTTGTTGGTTTCTCACCTTGTTTGGTTCCTGGGCGATGAGTTTCCAGACTCTTCATAATAGAGTCAAAGCCTACAACATCTAACAAGTCCATGTTTTGCAAGATAATCATTCCTAATTCTTGGATCATCTTTCTTCCTTCCTTTGTTGTAATGACTTGAAACCTATCTAAAACCTCATTCACCACCTCATTCACAATTACCTCATCATTTGCATTAGGTCTTTGTTCCTTTCTTTCTTCCATTATTTGATGATAGTCTTGAATATGGTTTTTACATAAAGTTTTCCTGAAGGAGATGATTTTAACAAATTTGATATCGTCCATTAACTCTTTGCATGCATCCATCCTTAAGTCTCTAGAAAACATACTTGTTACCTCCCAAGTACTCAAATCTAGTAATTGGGAAGTGGTCATAGGAGGAATTCCCCTCCATCATCATATCCTTAGGCACAAAAATTAAATCTTCTTCTTCTTCTTCTTCTTCTTCTTCTTCTTATTCTTCATCTTCTTCATATTCAAGCACTAGATGCACTCTTGTGTCACCCTTGTCCTTTTCATGCTTTCTCTTCCTTCTTCACAACATATGTCACATCCCCCTCTTTGGTTGAAGAACCAATCACCATTTTACCAGTAGTAGAATCTCATGTAGGTATCATTCATGGTGCTCATGTGTAGGTGATGACATGGGTAGAGGATGAGGAGAAGATGGAGAAGGGTCCCTCCTAGGTGGATCAAATAATTATTGCCTGTGATATATTGTACTGGCTTGGAGTCCTCTTTGTAAAAATCTTCCTCTGGTATACCATCAGCTCCTTCCCTTCTCTCCTCTTCTTTGATAACTTGTCATCTTTGTTGGGGTTTTAAAAGGACTAAAACTACTAAGCAACAAAATGCTTAATACCAAAATGATAATACTCATACAATCTAAAGGTCAGCCAATTCTTGTTAACAATTGCATGTGCAAAGCATTTGGACCCAACTTCAACAAAACCAAAGGTGGTTTTCTAATCTTTTAGCTCTGCAAAACTAGGGTGGGTATACCCAGGGATGATTCAAGACTGGGAAAACTATATGAGGATTATTTTTATTTTCATTCTGATTCTCATCTCAAATCCTCAAACACTTACATAATTCTTGATAACTTGATAAACACATCCCATATAACAGATATGGAAAAAAATTCTTCTATAGATCTGCAGATGTTCTTAACAATAGTAGCTAACTAGAGCTAAAACATTCCATGCAGACAAGTACTGGCCAGCTTTGAAGATCTACAGGAAACAAAAGTAAAATTGATTTAATTATGCATTTTTGACAACCATTTGTGACATACTTCTCCTTTAGCTGAACCAATTTGATAAATGCCTAATCCATTGGGGTTTAGAGTTTATAGCAAATTCTTAGATCTAACTTGTTGCCTTACAACAAATTCTATCAACAATTCTTATCACAATTTATCATTCAAAACCCTTTCCACTACTAAAGAATACTTTATCACATTCACCAAATCTTTTATTTAATCCATTGAATTAACAGCAGTGATAAACAAATATACAACCTAACTAGATTGCATTCAATTGCACAAGCCTTTACTTATACAATATCAAGATAACCAAGTAATTGGAAGGAGAAAAGATTCATAAAGAACTAATATGGGGACAGTTCACAATTTGTATTCATTTTCTTTGAAAATTGTATATCATTTACAATAGACTCAGAATGACCTTCAGAAAGAAACACAGCTCATTCTATATTCATGTATTCTCAGAGAATTGACAGAGAAAATACATCATAAACTTGCTTTCAAAAATTTGGACCAAAGACAGACTAAGCATATCACTTAGAAACAATAGTATTTGGACCATTCTCTAGCCTTGGAATCTCACTTAAATAGTTTGAGATGCAACAAGCTTCAGGCTAAAAGAAAGTGACAGGTGTCTTCTGAAAGATACCTACATACACCTATCATAAAAGACAAAAGCAAATAACAGAAAGGCTACTGCATCGAACACTCTTTGGTGGATCCCTTTCTGTTACACTCTTAATTGTTGAGACAAGAAATTATGATTTCATTCTTCATTTATTCTTCATCCTCGGAGTAAATGGCCATGAGGTTTGAAAGTGATGTATCATCTTCAATTACCTACAAACTTACTTTAATCTGGGGATTTTCCATGTCTTCATTATTAACTATGAGGGTAACTTTTACTTTTGCATCTTCCTCATCATCATCTTCTGACATTTGTTCTAAGAACTAATTTTTCCATTCATTATAAGTAGCATCATTTGGCCAATCAAAATTTAGAGCCTCTCTTTGTATAATCACTAAAGAATTTGCAAATTCCTCTAAATCATCAAGCTCTTTTCTGATGGCATTATAAAATAACTGTATCTTTACCAACTCTTCGTTTGTCCTTGCCCAAAACCAGTGACCAGCTTCACTCATGATGTTCTTGATCCTTTCATAAAATATTTCATCCAACTCTTCTTTCCACTTTTCTTTTTCCTTTATTGTGTCAACAGATTCTAAAGCACAAGGAAATAAAATGAATTTTTCAGCAATATACTTGGAAAAACAATGTGTTAATCTTTTTTGCAAAGAATCCCTTTTATCATCAAAATCTTCTAGCTTATTTAATAAATCAAAAAATTTCTCTACTTGATGACAAGGCATTTGGATGGCAGATATACATATGACTGTGATATCATTATTTCTCTCCCTCCACTTCTGTGCCAGAGGAGTCAATTTAATCTCATCTCTGTTCAACTCATCCATGAGGGTTGTAATTCTTGTCAACTGATCAAAGAAGGTTGACCATTGTAATTTATCCCTTAAATACATCACACCCTACTTTAATTTTCCTTCATATTGATTTTTTAATTCTACCTGCAACTCATGTAGTTTGGTTTTTTCTTCTTCAAATTCCTCTGCAGTATAGAATTGAGGCCTTTCAGGGGTGTCTGGTATTTCAACAATAGGGGTTGCTTTAACAAATGACTCTAGAGGGTATGCAATTCTAACTACACTAGATTCTCCCACCTTTCTCTTCCCAAGTATCTTCTCCACTTGAGACACTTGATTCTCCAAATTTTGTATGCATGTGCCCCTCTCTTCATATGCCTTTAGCACTTCTTCAAATCTAGCATTTAGCTGAGCAAATTTATCTTCTTCCTAGCCAGATACCACACCGCCAAATTTTAGCATTTCTGAAGCCATTCCCATTATCTGTTTACTACCAACCTCACCAGCCTTGTATACTGTTAATGCACCAGTATGTTCTGCAGTAGAGATTTCTTGCATCCTAGTTTTATCCCTTTTCTCAATTGACCAAATTACAAGGGCTTGGTGATCATCACTAAATTTGACTCCTCTATGAGCTTGTAATATCTCTTCTTTAGTTTGTAACTGGACATCCTTTTGTTGTCTTACTGAATCAAAAACCATAGCATTCACTATATCCTATTCAGGTAAGATAAGGACTCCTGATTGTTTAACTAATTGCCTCCCAACCTTAGGTGTAAATTGGGAAAAATCATTCAAAAATTTAGATTTTACCTCTTCTTTAATAACAGAGTCTGGTTTATCTGGTTGCTCTACTTTTATTTTTTCACAAGTATTTTCAAAATTGCCTATATTCAATCTTCACAAAAATTGTGCAAATGATCTAGATTTCACAAAATTTTCATCATTTACAAACCTCTCAGAGGCTTGGGCAACTATAGGATCAATTTCCTTACCTTTATAGTCAGCAACAGTAAGCTCCAAGGAAGGTGCAGGGGGTTCTTTTGGTTCCCCAATCTCCATATCTGTGGAAGTAACAATTATATCCCCTTCTCCACCAATTTGTCTTAATTGTTCCCCTAAAGATGCTTCATCATCTATCCTGATTGGGGATTGGCTCGGGGAGTATTGTTCTGGCTGAGAAGAAGAAGATCCCTATTCTAACTTCTACCTTTTGGAGCACTGGTTGTAGATGGACTTCCTGGTCTTTTTCCTTGATGAAGAGGACCCTGTTGCACACTCTGAATCATTACATAACCTGACCTTTTCTGCAAGGTATATTGGCCAGGAGCTACTACGTTTTTACTAATAATTCTTTTCTGCACTTTTGAAACCTTGTCTGGGTATGCCCTAACATATGTAGCCCTTTTTTCATTCATAGCCTGTGTTATCTCAACAAAATTATTCATCAAGGCTTGTATCTTGGCTCCCCAATATTTCTTTTCTTTCAATGGGTCATAGTGGGGATCAAAAGCATTAATGAATTCAAGGGTTTTTCTAAACACCATCCACTTTTCCTTTCTCAATTCTTGTTCTTGTAAGGTGAAAATGTTTCTAATCACATCTTAAGGATAGTAGACTTGTTGGACCATGCGAGAAGCTTTTATTCTCTCCCTGAAGATATCATAGAAACCTTCAGGATCAATAAATCTAGCATGAGATTCTGCCATGTTATATTTGTCTAAAAACAAGTTGAGATGTTTCCAACCTTTCCTTACAAAAACAAAATCATGGGCCATGGTGACAATTGGAAAAAATGTGCCCTTCCTAGTCAACTCCCTCTCATCTATGGTACATATTTGCCATAACAGCTCAGCTATTCCTATCTTCAAAGGCACATGAAATGGTAGCTCATGAGGTTTTCCCAAAAAACCATACACTCTTATCACTGTTGAAACATTGTAGGGAATTATATCCCCCCAGTTATGACAGACAAGTAGCCCTTTAGCATGGTCCTTGGGTCTGACCAATTCTAACAATGCTTGTGGGATTCTAGGGCTATCTCCTCTTAAAAGCAGTCTAAGCTTTGATGCAAAATACCTATCAAACCTCACATAACTAGCACCTTTGGCTTCTGAGGTCATATCTACACTCCACAACTATATTGGATTCTTCTCCCCCTCCCTGGTTGTTTCCAATTCCATACCTACGAAGAAAAATGTAAATCCCTTGTACAAGCACACATGCATTAGCAATGAATACCAACAGAATGGTTTATCTACTTTTCCCTTTGCTATCCAAACCAAACCATTGTGAATTTCTCTTGTGATAAATGTTGCAAAATCTAGAATAGAGCTCATTCCAAATTGAAGAGTTTGTGTCATCATGAGGACAATTGAGCTTGGAATTTGTTCTACCTCATCTATTCCAAAAATATTACAAAGAGAAACATATAATGCCTTAGCCCTAATGTTAAAATGTCTTTTCAATAGTGGCTCTCGAGGTTACCCATGTCAATAGTTTCATGCAGAACATGGTTAGGGTTAAGATTGAAAACTTCTCTAATCAGTTTAGGACAGACCCTAAAGAGGTTTACTCCAGCATGATTCTTTATCCACCCTGTAATTGGGTCATACTTCTTGGCCAAATTCATTAATAAATCACTGTCGAAGAAAACTGTAGGGATTGTCAACTTTCCAATATCAAACTCCTAGACATTGCTCAGAGGAGTATCCAGTTTTTGCTCTGAAAACCACTTTCTGAATAATTCCAAACCTCCCATGGATACCTGAGCATCTCGTACCCAATTGGCCTTATCATAGAAACCCTCTGCTACAGCTACTCTAGGGTTTTTAGGAATCAACTCCCTCCCCTTAGTTATCTCATGAACTGACAAAGGCAATTGTTCCAGAAAATCATCATACACACCCCTTTTTGAATATTCAGTTTTCTTGAAAAAATCCTTTCATGGAGGCATCTTTAAGAGTTTAGAACCTTTATAACATCAAATTTTTATTTCTACCGGTTACAGATCACTTACCCACCAAATTTGCCCTCCTTTCTCTGTAGTTTTCTCTGCGAATTTTGCTGAAACCCTTGAAAAACTCTGTGCCCTAGCTCTGGAAATTCTTTCGCACTGAGAAAATCTGTAACTATGCTTCAACAATGGAAAATTCGCATGCTATATCAGAGTATTTAGGTCGCACGAAGGAAACTCTGTATCATATTTATTTTTGCAACCACTATTTTCATGATGTATCTTGAATTTGAATTCTACCCGTTGATCTCCATTTGATCGAATAGTTTCATTTCAAAAATAGAAAGTCTCTTAAAACTTTGGAATCTCCGGCCACGCGTCAGAAAGCTGCTTGCCTGCATTATTTAAAAACATTGCATTTTGAAAATGCGACAATGCGGACACCGTCGATCTTATCCTGATTGACGGTGAATCAAGATCTCTTTATTTGGTAGCCCACTAAACCAACTTGACCAATGAAAATGTTACCCTTTAATCCATGTGCTCTGACAATTTTAATTGCAGTAATTAAAGTTTTCGTGCCCATGACATCCCTGCTTCCAACTTGGCAGACCTGTCACTTTCCACCCATGAGTGTACTTCGTTACTTTTAATCTCTTCCAACGTGGCATGACTCAACGCATTTCCTAAAGATTGGTTCAGGTCCCACCATGCCTGCTTGCCTACATTATTTAAAAATTGAGCAGCTTGATAATGCAAGAAAGCGCAATCCGTCGATCTTGCTTTAATCAACGGTGATTAGAATCTTGCAATGACTGTGCACTTTAATCAATTTGAACAGACCAATGAAATGCTTCCTCTTTGTTCCATGTCATTTGAAAACTACCATGAAGGACACACTGTTATTACCTTTCTGCAAAAGGTGGGCCCATGATGTCACCATTGCCACGCGTCGTGCGCCTGTTTCCTCGCATTATTTAAAGACCTCACAACTTGATAATGCAGGAATTCGGGAACCGTGGATCTAAACAAGATCCACAGTTGATGAATATTGATCATAAGGTAAAGTTTTCATTGATTTGAACAACCAATGATAGTGCAGGAAAATAAAACGTGTCTTGACAAATCTAACAAATCTGCAAAAAGTGTCCTGACCCATGCTGACATACAAGACCTTTTGCAGTGCACTGAATCTCAAAAACCATCAGGGGCTACGTGTCACAAATGCGTTTCCCCACATTATTTAAAGACCTCGCAACTTGATAATGCAAGAATGCGGGAACCCTTGATCTTGAGAAAATCAACGATGTTGAAAAACATTTCAACATGGCATCCTTTTTAAAATAAAATATCACAATTAAAGCACATAAAAGCTTTATCATAAGGATAAAAAGGTATTCTGATGCAAACAAATCTTTAGGATAAAATGCCCCGCCAAAATATTTGAAACAATACCTCTTGAAAATTTGAAAACTAGGGCAACACAAAACAAAGGTATAAGGGTTTTTACAAACTTAGGGCCTTTTCAAGGACAATTTGAGAGACAAACCCTGAGAATTTAAAAGGAAAATACAACCCACAAAACAGGGCACAACTAGGGTAATCTAACAATTTTCAGGATTTCATAAGATAAAACCCTAATCTGCAAGAATCAAAGATTTAACTAATTTTTCACCCAAATATCAGAAGTTTTTCTATATTGTGAAAAATCACACCAACAGTGGCTCTGTCTAGGGATGATAGACCACTTGGGTCTATGCAAGAATTCAGAATCTATGTAAGAGCAGACCACACACCTGGTGCAAACATAACAACTTCTTCAGAGAGCACAAAACAACGCGCTGGAACAAGAAACCAAACTGTACAAGGAAACTCACAGGAGAAAGAATTTACAAATATATACAAGGAAACCCTAAACTATTGCTCATGGAAATAATAAGTATCTTTCAAGAAAAATACCTCTTCAAGAACTGTCCATGAACTGGCAGTTCAAGAATATTGTCCAATAAATCTTTGAGTATATAAGAATCCTCACCCCAGGTATTTTCAATTAGATATGGGCCTAACCAGACAGGATCAAATTTGCCATGTTTTCCTTTATCCTCAATTCTGGCATTCCACATTAAGACTAGATCTCCATCTTCAAACTTTATGCTTACCATTCTTCTATGATAGAGTGTCTTAACTTGCAGTTGCAACTTTTGGTTCTTAAGAGATGCTTCTCTTTTGGTTTCTATCAGTCCTACCAATTCATCCATCCTTTCTTGCATTTCATCTGTAGTATCTTCATCATACAATTGAATGTAATTGTAAAGTCCCATCAAGTTGTTTTGAGGTATTCGTGCTTGAATTTCATACACCATATCAAATGGAGCTACACCAATGGCTTTCTTCACAGTTACCCTGTCAGCCCATACTGCTAACTGTAGCTTGGAATCCCATGCTTTCTTGTTATCATCCAAGGTTCTTTTAATGACTTTTAACAGGCTTTTATTAGTGGATTCATCTTGCCCATTTCCTTGTGGATGATAAGGAGAGGATGATGACCTTATTATTCCATATTTATCACAAAATTTAATGAATTCCTCAAACCTGAAGCACATAGCATTGTCTGTTACAATTTTCTAAGGACAACCAAATCTAGAGATAATATTATTCAGCAAGAAATTATTAACAACTTTACTTGTTACATTTCTTATGGGGATAGCCTCTACCCACTTTGTAAAGTAATTAGTAGCCACTAGAATCCAAGAGTAGCCAGTGCTAGACTTGGGGAAAATTTCTCCTATGAAATCCAGACCCCATTGTTGAAAGGGTGCTTGAACCTCCACTTGCTTCAATGGAGTATTACCTGAGAACTTCAGTTTTCCAGCAAACCTCTAACAAGGGTCACATTTTCTAATCATAATTTGAGCATCCTTGAAAAGGGAAGGCCACCAAAATCTAGCCCTCATTACTTTATGTGCAGTAGTTTTGGCCATATAGTGTCCTCCACACACTCCAGCATGTATTTCCTTGAAGACTTCTTTTCCCTTTTCTTGATCGACATGTTTCAACAATACTCCCTCAAAATTTCTCCACCATAGGTTGCCATGGACAATTATATACCTGGTGGCTTGCAATTTAGTACTCCTCTTTTCATTTTTAGGCAAATGAGGGGGAGCTTCCATGTGTTGTAGGTAATATATAACATTGGTGTACCAATCACACTGATCCATGTCACATAAGTCAGCTCTGAGATCATCACTTACCAAATTTATCTAATTAGCACCTAGATTAGCTTCAGCCATGAGTTTGGCGAAACCTTGACCCCTTACCAACTTAGTTATGTGTATTTCAATATTGAATTCCTAGATCTTGTTGATCCATCTACACCTTCTTCCTAATACTTCCTATTGAGAAAATATATCCTTAACTGCAACACTAGGTACAAAAGCAATAATAGTAGCACCTACTAGGTAACATCTAAAAGCTTTTACAGCCTTTACTAAAGCATATACTTGTTTTTCATTTATTTCATACTTCAGTTCAATAGGTTGCAATGACTTACTAAAAAAGGCAATGGGTTGCTCATATCCTTCTTGATTTTTCTACAATAAAACTGCAGCTACAGTGTGAAAGGATGCAAAAGAACAGATATGCATAGGATTTGTGTAATCTGGAGTTCTCAGTACTGGAGCATTTTTTATTGTAGTTTTAATATCCTTGAATGCTTGTGAAGGTTCACCATTCCAATCTATAGTAGCTCCTTTCTTGAGCATCTTTGAGATAGGTCTACTAATCTCAACAAAATTGGTAACAAATCTTCTAAGGAAATTGACTTGGCCAAAGAAGGACTGAATTCCTTTTACATTTTTTGGCTTGGGAACTTTTTCAATAGCTACTACTCTCTCAGGGTCTATTTTCACCCCATATTTAGACACTATATGTCCTAGTAATTTGCCCTCTGTCACCCCAAATGTGCATTTCTTTGGGTTTAAGGATACCCCATATTCCAGAGCTTTGATAAAGATTTTCTCCAAGTGTCTGCAGTGATCCTCAACCTTCTTAGAATATGTTGTAAGATCATCCTGGTATACAACCATAAATTTATCAATATAATCATGAAATGCCACATCCATGGCTCTTTGTAAAGTAGCTCCTACATTAATTAGGCCAAAAGGCATCCTTAAATATACATATGTTCCCCGTGGAGTTGTGAAGGTTGTCTTGAACCGTTCACTTTCCTTTACTGGAACTTGATTATATTCAGAGAAACCATCCATCATTGACATTAACTCAGAGCCAGTCACTTGCTGCAACATGGCTTCCATATTGGGTAATCCAAAATTGTCCTTCAAAGATGCAATGTTTAAGTTCCTGAAATCAACACACAATCTTATATCTCCATTCTTCTTTCTAACAAGCACCAAATTTGAAACCCAGGTGGAATGCCTAATTGGTTTGATTATTCCCCCATCCCTTAGTTTCATCAACTCTTCTTGCATTTTGGGAGCTAGGGTAGGGTTTACTGGTCTCTGTTTCTATCTGAAAGGTTTTACATTATCTTTTAAGGGTATGACATGCTGGACTAGATCTTCCCTATAAGCCTTAAGGTCATCATATGACCAAGCAAAAACATGTCTATACTTTCTAAGCAGGTCAATCAATGTTTTTCTAATTTTAACAGGCAGATTTTGGCCAACATAAACCTTTTTGGGGGCTTCATTAGTACCTAGTTTTATCTCTTCTAATTCCTGAGGTTTAAGATCCTTAACTCCAGGTTTTACTCTGTCCTGGTTATCAAAAATGTTTTCCAAGACCACTAGCCCCTTAGGCACTTTATTGGTTTTCAGGTGCATAATCTCTTGGCCAAAAATGGTTTCCTTACCATCTATGGTTTCAACTAGTTCACTACAATCCATTTCCTGACCATGGTACTTATCTTCATTTAACAAAAAATTTGTAATGTCTTTGTCATCTTCAAAGACTAGCCAGTTTTCAATGTTATCAAGTATGGAAGGCCTATTTTCTACCTCAATCTGAGATATTCCTAAAAATGATATTTCCTTAGGCTTGATTGCTACATTTGCTAACAAATCAGCCATCTTATTTTGAGTCCTATCTCTCCATGAGATACCAAATGCATCAAAGGATTCTATCTGATCCCAAACTGCATTTCTATACTGCTTTAATCTCCTATTCTTGGATGCATAAGTTTCTTTTATGTGGGAGATGACTAACTCAGAATCCCCTATAACATGTAACTTCTTAATCCCATAATGTGTGGCAACTTTCAATCCTAGCAATAATGCCTCATATTTTGCAATATTATTTGTGCAGGAAAACTTCAATGTGAATGAATATCTGAAGGTATTATTCTCAAGGTAGACAAAAACTACACCCACCCCTACACCCTCTTTAGAACTAGCCCCATCAAAGAATATTATCCATAATTTTGGTGAGTTTGTACAACATTCAATTTCATGTTCAATTATAGCAGGTAAATTCTCAACTTCTTGAATAATCAATTCAGCTTTGAAAGCATTGACCCCGGTATCTAAGAAACAAGTGGCATCTTTGTCAATTTCTTCCCCTAAACATGATTAACCCTTGGTTCTCTATTTATCCTAACAACTTTATCCCCAATGTGGAAAGTAGCATAGGTTAAGTCACACTGCAGGCTTCCCCCCATGGCAGCACTCCATATTCTAGAGAGTAACATTCCATAGTGTGGAGGTATATCCACCACCAAGACAAACATGGTTAACTCTACGTTAGGATAAGCACCTAGTTTGAATGGTAAAGCATTTATGGTACCTATGACTGGGACTTCCCTAGCATCCATTCCTCTGCGTCTGCCCTGCTTGCTATCCACTTTCAATCCTAAGGCTTCCATTACTTTGAAAGGCAGTATGTTGTTGGAAGCTCCTAAGTCTATCATACAATTTTTTAGGGTCTTCCCTTTTATGATTAGACTGAGGAAAAAAGGGTCAATATCTTCTATAAATGCCACTGAGGAATCATCTAAAAACATTTGGGGAATCTGGGATATGATACCACTATCCTCTATTACTAATAGGTTTTGTTGGGCAACAATTTGATCTACAACAGTATTATTGTTTCCTATTCCATCCAACCATGATAAAGCCTTCTTCTTATGCCCTTCTATTCTAAGAAGTTCAAACAAGGGCACTTTTACAGTAATTTGGGACAACATAGATATCATATCAATAGGTTCAACAATAGTGGGTTTTACAAGAGTACCTAGAGTTGGAGTCTTTTGAGCAGCAGGCACCACTATTTGCTTGATAGTATCAGGTTCTAATTTCTTTGGTTGCACAACTGCTTTTGCTGTTTCATTTGTCTGAAACTAAACCTTCTTTTTTGGTTCCCATTTCTTACCCTTATTTTCCTTGTTCTTAGGCACATCTTCATTGACTCTCTTATTTTGATCATTCATCTTATGGGTGATATCTTTGATGAATATACTAGATGGCTTTCCTGCATCATTATTTACTATTCTATTTCTCAAATTGTAGTTACTATGGACTTGTGAAATCATTTCTGCTATAATTATATCAATCTCCTCTTTGGAGGGCATTCTTAAGCTTGTGAGACCTATATCAGAAGATGTAATGCATACCTTATCTATATCATACCCTTCATCATTTGAAAGCACTTGCTGATGATGTAAATGATAAGCAATTCTCTAACTAGTAATGTCATTTTCAGGCTCTTCTGAATCAGAATCTATCAAATCATCACACATGCTTACCATATTGCAACTTATATCATCATGGCTTTTCTCTTCACTTTCTTCTTTCGGTTGCACACCTTGACCTTGGGAAAATGACTAAGCAATAGCACAATAATCAGTAGAATGAGGTGATTGACATATAATGCACCATGGTACATCATCATTCATATTCATAGTGTTCCTTTGCAGGGGATCTGGAGTACCCTTATCCTTCGCATTTTGGGTCTGGTTGGGAATTGGCTCACCATCTTTCCATTGAGTGGTGTAAGGGTAATTTTGCATTCTAGGCTATCTATTGAAATTGTTGTTATTCACAGGGGTTCTCTTAGCAATATTTGTCTTATTAAAATTAGTGGGATTCATCTTCTTAAGCAATTCCAAAACCTGGCCTATAGTGGGTTCTTCTGGCTTCTTTCCTATAGGAGTTTTATCAACCTCCCTTTTATTATTGTTCTTAGGATTGAAAAGCTTTGGATCATCCCTCCTACCCAGTTTTCCAGATGCCTTCCTATTATTTTCTATATTTACTACAATTTTATAGGCATCCCTTAAAGTCTTGGGATCCTTATCCCTCAATTGATAAGCCATTTTGCTATCAAAAGCATTGAAATATGTTGTGAGACAGACATCTTCATTCAACCTCATAACTTGAAATAGTCTATACATACCTTTCTGGAATCTTACATTGAAATCAAATGTGGACTCATTTGGATTCTTCTTGATGTTGTTGAATTCATTTAACATGAATCCTACATTAGTGTTGTCTCCATATTGCTCCTTGAACAATTTCTCCAAGTCATTCCACGAGGTAATACTGTCATCAGGCAACCTCCTAAACCAATCCCTTGCATCCTTAGTTAGTGAATGCACAAATAATTTCATTACCATATCTTCATGTTCAACTTCATAAGCATTCAACATATCAATGAAAATTCTCAAATGTTCTTCACCAGTAACAGCATTATTCCCAGAGAACTTAACCACTTTATCTCTTAAATTAAACGATATGAGATGTGGAGCACCAAGAATACCAGCAAATGATATTTGTCTATACTTTTCCAGGTATACAGGTTTCTTCTGAAAATCAGGAACATTTGAGGTACTAGCTATATTAGCTTGACTCAGAGGAGCAGCTTGGGATTGTTGAGGTGGGACAAATGGGAATTGGGTGCCAATAGTGGAAGATGAGGCAGGAGCAGATTGGGGTATTCCCTGAGTTGAGATTATTGGACCACTAGCTGGTGCAGGAATTGCAGGTGGGATAGAAAAATTGGGCCATGAAGCAAATGCAGAATTAGATTTTATGAATTGGATTTTTCTTTTAGTTTCTGTAGCTTGAGCTTCATTCTCAACCTTCTCAAGCTCTTTTGCAAGATCTTCCTTCTCTTTTCTAGCCTTCTTGAGATCTAAATCTAATTTTGACATGGAGGGTTGTATGGGTTTGCTTGGTAGAGCTTGAGGTTCATTTATTTGGATTCCTATAGCTTTGCCTTTCCCTTTATCTGGAGCTTTTGCAGTGGGCTCTATAGGGTCCATTTGAACAGGTTTATAGGCTTGGACTTGAGCAATGACCGGTTCATGCCTTTGATTCAGGCATTTTTCTTGTTCCTAAAATTTAGCTCTCAGATTGTCTACATCTCCAAATACATCAGTATGGAGAGTTGTGGTATTTTCTTCTAACTTTTTATTCTGCTCCTTCAAAGCAGCCATCCTTCTTAGCAGAGCATCCCTTTCTATTATGGCATCCAAGGTGGCTTGGTCCTTTTCTTTTTCAAGACCCATCATTTAGGTTTCCTCCTTTTTCATCTTCCAATCACCCAACATGTCTTTTTTGCATTGAAACAATTCTTTCTTGAGATCTGCACCTTATTTCTAAAAATTGATTCTTATTTTGGGACATTGTGGGAATCCTGAGGTTTTCTGAGTCATGAGGTTATGGATGCAGCTATTTTAGGTCCTCTTCTCAGCCCTTGTCATGGTTAGTTCGAGACATTTTTTAGATTGCTCAATTGGATGACATGAGAAATTTTATTCCTAGTCATTTATAAGAACCTCGTTTTCCCTATTTTGTATTCATCACCATACAAACATAATTGATATACATTGTAATGAAGATCTCATCCATGTGCATTCAAGTCTTCAATCATTCTTCAAGCATTCAAGGAATTCAATAGAGTTCTCCATTGAGGATCAAGGGTTCAAGCATTTAAGCAATCAAAAAAGTTTATGTAAAGTCTTTCATAACATTTTCAACAGTCAAGATCTCCCTTCATACATTCAATATCCTTTGTTACATCTTATACATTCATCTCTCTAAGATCTACATTTATTTCTAAGGTGAATTTTAAGCACAATCATTCATGAAGGTTTTGATTTACTTTTTTTGCCTTTCTTATGGTTTTTAAAGTTGAGTAAAGCCTATTGCATAAACATATTTGTTTACACTCTAAAATAAAGATTGTATTCATAGATTCATATTGCTTCATGTTAGATCTACTTCTGCTACTACTTGTTAGCATTCTCTATTTCATTCTCAATTTAAGATTAATTCCTAAAATAGGGTTTGACCAAAGCAAATCCCCCATCAACATAACAAAAATCATTTTTCTTATAGGATATAAATCTCAAAAGATATTTCATAACACATATTTAGATACCCTTTTTTAGAACTTCAGGTTCAAAATTTGTTCACGATTAGACACAAAAGGTCAAAGACATAGTGTGTCCCTACCCTTGATAAGTAGACCTTGTCCTAGATTGACACTGCCCTTACAGATTGGCCTGATAAGAAGCTAAGTGATTTTGAGGATTTGTAGTTCTCATAGTTTCATGTCCATAATCCAAGTTTCAATAGTTTTTGATATAATTTAATAACCCACTTATAGGTTTGTATTTTACAAGGTGTTTCTTTTGTCCTTATTTATTGAAATACAAATTTCCATCTCCTCGCATTCAATTTTATATTGCGTATCTATTTGCATAAAACCCTTTCTTTTTTGAGGTGAGGGATATTGTTCTTAGATTGGTTTTGACAATTGAGTGTCAACACACTTAACCAATTCTCAAGAGGATGCCGAATATAATATAGAAGATGAGCTATAGTGTGTCCCAAGTCAGAGATTCAATAGGTGTCAATTGAACTTTAGGTGCCGAGTGATAAGTAATGCCAAGTCACTATAGATGCCGATCAAAGTATAAATGCTGAGTGAAATAGAGTTACTGTAGATGCTGAGTGAAACAGAATTCCTATATGTGTTGAGCATCAACAAATAGTAAGTGTCGAGTAACATAGAATCAACATATGAGTTTGTATCTTCACAAACTCAGATGTAAACTATTTTTTGAGCTGACATAGGATGAATCTCGAAGGATCTTGAAGATAAGATCAAATCTTTTGCATTACCTATGTAAAAAAACATGTAGCCAATAAGAAAAATGGAAAGGCATGCAACCAATACGAAAAGTGCAAGAATTGAGTGCGAAATGAAGATTAAATATTGATCATAGATTTATACCTAACCCTAAGGCTTTGAAGTCTTTAAAAGGAGGATGAAATCCCATTATGCATGAGTATGAGAGAGTGTATGTGAGAAGTGTATGGGTGAACTATAGAAGTTCAAAGAAGTGTTTAAAGACTTGGAAGGAAGAGCAGTATTGCAAAATTCAGTTGATCAAAAATAGAGTATCAGAGTTTCAAAAAGAGACATATCAGATCAAGCAAGGATCAGAATAGACAGAGTAGAACAAGGATCTAGAATCAGCAATTGAGGATTGCAAGTCATTAGGTCAAGATATTCTTTTATACTTTCTAACCATTGTATTGCAAGAATGAAAATCCTATGTTGATAGGTTGGCTTAGCAGCTATGTTGGTTTAGCAGCCACATTGTAGATCCTTAATAGGATTGTAAATCCTTTAACAAGGTAACATTCCAAATGAATGTTTGTAAATCCTTTAACCAGGTCACTTTTTAATAGGGTGTAAAGTCTTTAACAGGACAGGCTTTTCACAAGGAAAACCATTGGAAGTGGTCAAACTTTGTAACCTTGAATAGTTACATATTTCTGGGTTACCAAATCTTGTGTTATCTATTTTCATACATGTCTTTACTTTCATGTTTATTAGATGAATTAGATACATGTGAATGATATCAGTTGAAAAGTTTTAAAGAGGTTTAAATTAGTTACTTCTGATTCACACCCCCCCCCCCCCCCCTCGGAAGTAAATCTTCCCACTTGTAAATTCCAACAATTGGTATCAAAGCCAAGTTCTCACAAGGAGTAGCCTTACAGCTTGGAGAAAAGATCTGGAAATGGAAGTCTACAAACTTGGAAAGATCATAGAGAATCAAGCAATAGATATACAACTTGCTTTACATGCTTTGGAAGAAGCCAGAGAAGAACTAAGAAAAATCCTTAAAGAGAAGAAGAGACATTACCATAGCTGAGAATGATACAAAATACAAGGAGATTGACACCTCAAAACTATTTTCAAATGGAGATTCCAAAGAGTTTGATGCAACAATAGCAGATCTAATGGAGAAGAATAGAGCTCAAGCAAAATAAATTAGAACACTTAATCTTGAAAAAAAATCACAAGCCATGATGCTTTGTGAGGTGACTGAATAGAAGAAAAAAGCCATTGAAGATAAGGCTATGCTAGAAGATGACAAGAGAAACCTTGCCAATAGACTGGAAGAAAAGTCAATTGAGCTTGCAAGAATTTCAAACATGCAACAAGACACCCTAAGTCAGATGATGAATGCACATCATGAACTGAATATCAAGGACATTGAGATCTCTACATTAAAGATGCAAAATGAACAACTGCAAAATGACCTAAAAAGAGAGAAGGAAATTGTAAAGAGATTCAACAAACCCAATGAGGTAATCGAGTACTTTGAGCAGTTACTGAAATCACCAAGGGCTAGAAATGATACTTTAGGACTAGGATACATTAGCATTGAACAAGGAGAGTCATCCAAGACTACAGAAGAAAGGAGTAACAAAGGTAAGAACACTAAACCTACTTGTCATTTTTGTGGTAAAAAGGGACATACCTCTAATGTATGTAGGAGCAAGAATGCCCATCAACATGACAAACCTAAGAATGTGAGTCACTATCATAAGTGCAACAAGAAAGGACATCAAGCACATCACTGTAGGACTAGAACTATCAGAACACCAAGATTTGAAGGTCACTATTGCAAGAAGTACGGACATATAGCTTTTGAGTGTAGATCAAAGCCCATGTGGACACCAAATCAGCTAGCAAGAGGAAATAACCATGGACATCATTACAATTGGGATTACAACACCAGGTATAGTTGTCATTACTATCAGGAATATGGACACATTCCTGAAAATTGCATAAGAAAACATTTTAGAGGAAACTACAATAGATGGCTTAGTCAAAACACATGCTTTAGTTGTTTGAAAACTGGTCATATTAGCAGGAATTGGCCAACAAGGTCAAAGGCACCCAACTCACAAAACAACAAAGGAAAGGAGAAGGTAGATGTTGAAAACACCAAAGGAGAAATGAATAAGACATGGAAGAAGAAAGATGGGTGTAGCACATCAAATGAAGGGATCACTTCACCTAATGTGTCAAGTGATCACACTTCATCAAACTGAGCAAAGAGAAGGTATGTGGAACTGATTTACAAAGTTTTATCATACATCAGTTCCTAAATAAGAAAGTACTGAAAGGAAGAGAACAACATGATTAAAGATGCAAAGTTAAAATTCCAAGATTTCACAAATGTTTCCGAGTTGCCCTTAGACGCTGAGTAAAATTCCATTGCATGTTGAGTTGACTGTCAAAAATAGTAGAAGCCAAATGATCAGTTGCAACCGAGTTGCTACTGGAAGCCGAGTAAAGAAGATTTAGTGGAAGCCGAGTAAAGGATACTTCTGTGGAAGTCGAGTGATGAAAAGCCAATGAAAGTCGAGTGATGTAGAAATCCTTCAAAATCCAAGTGAATAGTTGTAAATGCACTAAGCATTAAATGCAATGAAAATAGAGTATATTATCATGTTTTCAATCATTTTTCTTCATCGTGAACAAAGAGCAAAGACAAGAAAGAGTGTAGAGTGACTTCATAGTAGAGAATCCAATGTTTAAGCAGATCTCAACAACATTTCAACACAATTTCATCAATTTCAAGGTATTTACATTTGTGCTGAGTTACGCAATTTCATATTTTCTTTGCGCACAAACCCTAGATCACACAAATGGCTTCTAGTTCAAGGAAAACTTAAGAGAAGGAACCATTTGAGGTCCAACTAGTGTCTACTAAAGTAAAATAGCCTAATTTCTGCCCAATTCCTAAAGTGGTGTATAAAAATGACCCAACTGGATCCCTATCTATCATACCCCCTAAGGTAGTTATGGTTCAAGATGTTAGATGATGCTACAATTGCAAAATTAGAGCCATAGTGGACATGGAAATGAGGGAAGCTTATGAAAAATTGTGTGAAAATGGAGTGTTGAAGGAAGAATATCATATTGTTGAGAAAAAAGGTTTAATGTGTGCCCTAGAATTCCCCACATTCTTCAAGACTAAATGGATCAGGCTAGTGCTTAGTAGAATACATGATGGAAGCTTATGGTTGGAAGATGGTCCAGTGAAAATTACAAAGAAAATTGTACATAGAGTGACAAGGTACCCAACCCTAGATCAGCCAAAGACCCTCAGAAGTGATTCCAAGGAAGTAATTGAAAAGAATACTGGTGCCAAGTGGAACAAGAGAGGAATGACGATTGATACCATTCAAGACCCTCTTGTTGACTTTGTTGTTAGAGTCATTGCACATAAGTTCTACCAATCTAGTAGACTTAACAATGTGCCTTTCATTGTAGTGGATGTAGGCTACAAATTAGTGAAAAATGATCATACCTATGATCTTGCAAAACTGCAACTGCAACAAATTAATGAGAATTTAGCTACAATAAGAAGGAGAAAGGGAGCACAATGCAAGTTTGGTGCTATTTTGATTTGCATATTCTTTTATATACAGAATGAGTTCCCTTCTTTTGGTAAAGTTGTTTGGAAAGCAAATAAGTCTATCATAGCTCAAGTTAATGAATATATAGAACAAATGGGAGCTAATTTTGAGACCCTAATGACTAGCTATTTTGAAGACTTCAAGAAGACAATGAAGCAAAGGCTAAGGATACTAGTTTCCTTAGTAGAAAAGCATGTAAATGATGTATGCTTTCATGTAGATATTGACTACACTTATATACAAGCTGTCATACCAAGAGTTAAATGGTTAAGACCTCTTGGCTATGAAATAAATATAAATGAGGCATCAGCAGCCATAACTACACTATTAGCTAAGGAAGTGGACAAAAATGCACCACATTTTGGAACCTATGATGTGGTTAGGTCAAAGGTGGATATGGAGTTGAAGACTACCTCCACACTAAAGAAGAAGGATAAACTTGTGAAGAAACTTAAGGCCAAATTTGGTGAAGGCACTACAGAAGGAGAAGAAGAAGAAGAAGTTGAGGATGATGAAGAAGAACAAGGTCAGGAAACACTTGCATTAACCCAAGGAATGAGGGAGGATGCAGAAGAAGAGGAAGGTGTCAAGCAATAAGCACCAAAGGCTAAACCAAAGAAAAGAAAAGCACAGAAACATCCAGTTGCACTGTAAAAGGGGAAGAAGAAAGAAACAAAGTCGAGCCCAGCCAAGCCAACTATAAGGGCAAGTACCAGGGCAACAACTCAAGAGGAAAAAGAACAAGGGAAGCAAAAAGTAACATAGCAAGGAGAGCCTGTAGAACAAAAGAAGAGAAGAAAATATGTTGCACCCCCTAAATCAGACAAAGAAAAGATAGAGTCTAATAATGAACAATATAGATTGGTAAGACATTCTACCAAATCTAAGTTGGAAAATGTTTGTAATAACATTAGAGATAATGCAGATTTAACTGGTTTAAAGACCATTGATTTTAATAAAAATTCAAGAGAAGAACAAAACATAGTGGAAGAGTCCATCTACACTATGATGGCTAAGTTCAAGACCACCCCACTTGAACTAGACAATTCAATGCCTAAGGAGCTAAGCTCATTAGTTGAGAATAAGTGGCATTACTACCTTAATATGGAAAAGGACATAAGGGAGTCAAAATAGGCTCATGTGATGCTAGACCTTACAAAAGGTCAAATAACTAAGGCTAGCAAGAAACATGGGAGAAAATTTGCAGCCAAATACAGAGCCTTTAGTATAATGCAAAGTCAAATTGAAGATGTTGTGTAGAAATCTAATTTTATGTGGAAGGTTATATATGGACTCCAAATAGCCAAGGAAGGGTAGGAAGATCCCTTTGAGTGAAGAAATGATGAGGAAGAAGAAGAAAATGAAAAAGATGAAGAAGGAGAGAAAGAAAAAGAAGAGGAAACAATGGAGAAGTCATAAGGTGAAGAGGCAACAGCTAAAGAGCAGCAACCAGAACAGAGTGTCCAAGACACCCAAATGCCACCACCAAGTCCTCCACATATAGCACCTACAAAAATTGTCATTGTTAAGGACGGTCTTGACACCTCAAGTTAGAACATCAATCCATTAACTGTAGAGGATCTCAAAAAGATCCTTCACCAAACCACATTGCAATCACAACTATGCACAAATCTTGTTATGGTGAGTGTGGAAGACTTGCAAAAGGCTATAGCAGAGATCACTAAGGAGAAGGTGAACATACAAGAACCACCTTCACAACCTCCCACAACTATAGCAAAACAACCAAAAGAACAAGAAGCATAGGATACAACTGCTAAGGTTGGTCATATAGTCACAACAACAACAACTGTCAAGGAGCCAACAAAGGAACAAACAGGACAAGATGTTCCTAGTACACAAAGTCAAGGTGCACCTCCTCAAGTTATTACCATTGATCAAGGTAGTAGAGAAGAACAAAAGGGAGAGGAGAAAACCCATAAGGATATAGAAAAAGAGGCAATAAAGACATTGGTGAACTTGCCTACCTCAAGGACTCCTACCAAGCAACCAAGCACTAATGCGGTACCACTGTAGATTTCAGCACCAAGCTTGAGCTCCACCAAGGTAGAAAGCGTAGTTCACTATGGAGACCCTGCACTTGATGAAGAAATAGTCATACCAAGTTATGACTCCAAGACTATGAACCTAGCTTAGATAAATGAAGTGCAAGAGGCACTGGAGAGAAGGAAGAAGTAGGAGATACTTAGAAATGAGTATAGATAGAAGCAAGCATTAGCAAAAATCAAAGATATATTTCTTCATGCATTCAGCTTGCCTGTACCTGATGAAACAATGCCCATCATGGAGCAATTGTCTAACATAGTGGACTAGGTACAAAATGAAGACCTTGATACAAATGTTAAATTATTAGAGTGGTCTGAAAAGAAATTTCAAATGAAATTCAATGAGAAGATATCTATTGAAATAGCACTTTCACAAGTAGAATTGACTAAGAAGATTGAAAAGGTAAAAATAGTACTTGGGAATCTATTCTCATTGTACTCTAAATTGTGTGACTCATCATTCTTCACACAAGAAACTAGCCAAAGGATGTTGAGCTTGGAACGTAATCTTAAGATTTCTAGCACACAGCTACCCAAAGATCCAGCTCAAAGTGAGAAGTATTTTTGCAACTACGCTTCACACCTAGAAGGAGTTAGTTGTATTGACAGTGGAAGAGGCCAATATTAAGGCCAAATTGATACATATTCAATCTTCTATTACTCCACATCTAGAAGTCCTACATAAGGAACATGCCTATTCAGAAAATGTTTTGAAGAAAGACCCTAATCTTTCTACTTTAGAAGGCCTAGTACATCTTGCAGTTGAGACAGCTATCCAGCTCAAATCACTACAAATAGCATTAGACAACTAGGATGCTTCTTTGAAGATGATTATGGAGGTAAATAAAACATTTTTGGAAAAATATTCCATTCATTCTTAGGACCCTTTGACATAAGTGTCAAAAAGGGGGAGATATAACATTTTGGGGGAGATATACCCATAGGAGATAATAAGAATGGATGTGTAAATAAAGGGAAACATACCCAAAGGGGGAGATGTTAGGATAAACCATGAACAGAAATAAAAACTACATGCAAATATAACCAATAACAGAAAATAATAGAACACACAGAAATGAACACAAGGCACCAAGATTTAACGTGGTTCACCCAATCCCTGGGCTACATCCACCAAACAGCAAGTCTGATCTTATTACAATCCAGTGATTACAACCTGATTACAATCTATAATCTCTTACAGCTCAATACTACCGCAAGAACCAATTTCGTATCACAACATAATGAAAAATACCCAACCCTAAGCCCTTTTATACAAGTATTAAACCGCTTTAGGGTTATAACATGTCGGCCATATGTCGACCACTATTTATGAAGTATGTACAGTACTTTCCTGATCAGTCACCACAATCTAACAATCTCCCACTTGGGGACTGATGAGGCTCCACACTAAACAACAATCTCCCACTTGGAGACTGATCCTGTAGCAATACCACTACCACATGGGGCTCCCACTGGATCAAACCACCCTGGACTCTGCTGTTCTTTTATTCATGTTTATTCTAAAAGACCAACTAAAGCTGAAGAGGAGTTCAGCTTCTCCTTGGTTACAACCTTTGTCAACATATTTGTTGGATTTTCATTGGTATGTATCTTCTCCAGCTTTAACTTTCCATCCTCCAAAACTGACCGAATGAAATGGTACTGCAACTGTATGTGTTTGGTCTTATAATGCAGAGCTGAATTCTTAGCAAGATGAATGGCACTCTGACTATCTGTGAACAAATAATTATCCTTCTGAGGATGTCCCAATTCTTCCAAGAAGAACTGAAGCCATATCATCTCCTTGGCTGCCTCTGTAGCAGCAACATTCTCTGCCTCTGTAGTGGAGAGAGCATTAATCTTTTGTAACCTAGAAACCCAGCTCACGGCTGCTCCACCAACAGTAAAGACATAACCTATAGTACTGCGCCTGGTATCAATATCCCCAGCCAAATTTGAGTCAACATAGCCCTGTAAATCAGTAGTAGAGCCCCCAAAGTGTAAACACTTATTGGATGTTCCTCTCAAATATCTGAGAATCCACTTGACAGCATTCCAATGCTCAAATCCTGGATGACTCATATACCTGCTAACAACTCCCACTGCATGTGCAATATCTGGCCTAGTGCATACCATAGCATACATCAAGCTTCCTATAGCTGAAGCATAGGGTACCTTGGACATCTTATCCTCCTCTTCTTGTGTCTTGGGACACATCTCCTTAGTCAATTTCAAATGACCAGGTAAAGGTGTGCTGACAGATTTAGCATTCTCCATAGAGAAACGTTGCAACACCTTCTCAATATAATCAGCCTGAGATAGCGTCAAGGTTCTGTTCTTCCTATCTTTGCAAATCTTCATACCAAGGATGTGTTTTGCTGCCCCCAAATCCTTCATAGCAAATGCATGTGCTAATTGGCATTTTAGCCCCTTAATATGATCCATGTTAGACCCAGCTATAAGCATATCATCAACATATAGACATAAAATAATGTAGCTATCATCATCCAACCTCTTAAAATAAACACAATAATCTGAATGACACCTATTATATCCATGCTCATGCATAAAACTATCAAATTTCAGATACCATTGCCGAGGTGCTTGCTTCAAGCCATATAAACTTTTCTTCAATTTGCACACTAAGTTCTCCTTACCTTTGACCTCAAAACCTTGTGGCTGAGCCATATATATTTCTTCATCCAAATCACCATGAAGAAAGGCTATTTTAACATCCATCTGCTCTAAATGAAAATCTTCAGTAGCCACAAGACTTAAAACAGTACGAATAGAAGTCATTTTAACAACAGGAAAAAATATCTCATCAAAATCAATTCCCTTTTTCTATGCAAATCCTTTTACAACTAACATGGCCTTAAATCTTTTCTTACCTCCTTCCTCTTCTTTCAACCTGTAAACCCATTTATTCTATAAAGCCTTTTTACCTAGAGGCAACTTGCACAAATCCCATGTCTTATTTTTTAGCAAAGAGTCCATTTCATCTTTCATTGCAGACTCCCACTAAATCTTAGTATCCACCTGCACACTTTCATCATAACTTTTAGGTTCACCAGCATCAGTAAGTAAAATAGAATACAAAGAGGGAGAAAACCTTTGTGGAGGTCTAATTTGCCTTGTTGACCGTCTAACATTTATTGGTGTGTGTGGTATTTGTTGTTGCAGTTGTTGCACATCATGAGGAATGGCTGGAACATCAGCTTTTGGAGTATCATCCAGCACTACATAATCATCTTCTTTCTTCTCATGTTGCTGCAACAGATCTTTGTACAACACTTTCTCATTGAATATGACATCCCGACTTCTAACAATTTTAAGATTTTCAAAATCCCAAAGCCTATAACCAAATTCATTAATGCCATATCCAACAAAGACACATTTCTTTGATTTAGCATCTAGCTTGGTTCTATTTTCAGAGTCTATATGAGCAAAAGCTTCACAATCGAAGGTCTTGAGAAAAGAATAACTCACCTTCTTACCAGTCCATGCTTCCTCTGGAATACCACAGCCCAAAGGAGTAGAGGGACCTCTATTAATCAAATATACTGTTGTATTAATAGCCTCCGCCCACATGTGTAAGGGCAACCCAGCATGCAACCTCATGCTCCTTGCACGCTCCATTATAGTCCTGTTCATGCGTTCAGCCACTCCATTTTCCTGTGGAGTCCTTGGAACAGTTTTTTGTCTACGAATACCATTAGTGGAGAAATAATCTTCAAATTCATGACTGCAATACTCACCACCATTATCAGATCTGAGACATTTTAATTTCTTACCAGTCTCATTTTCAACCAAGCATTTCCATTTCTTAAAAGTTTGAAATACATCAAATTTCTGTCTAAGGAAATAAACCCATACTTTTCTAGTTGTGTCATCAATAAATGTAACATAATAATGAGAGCCACCAAGGGAAGATACCTGGGCTGGTCCCCATACATCTGTATGCACAAGCTCTAATTTCTCCTTTTTGTTTTCCTTCCCTGTCTTTACAAAACTCACTCTCTTTTGTTTTCCATTCACACAACTTTCACAGAAATCCATATTCACACATTTCAGACCTGGTAAAACTTTCCTTGAATGAAGTACTTTCATACCTTTCTCACTCATGTGCCCAAGTCTATTGTGTCACAGCGCTATATCAGAATCTACAGCAGTTATTTGTTCTCCCTGCTCAACTGCAGTAATTGTTCCTGAATATTCATTTTTCTCTGAAACAATCAAAGTAGAAGGAACAATATGACCTGTACAAAGATATAAGGTGCCTACTTTCACACCTTTTGCTACTACAAGGGAACCTTTTGAAACCTTCCAATTTTTATCATTAAAAGTAACTACACAACCCTCATCACCGAGTTGCCCTGCTGAAATTAAATTTCTACTTAGTTTTGGAACATGTCTTACCTCATGTAGTAGTCAATGATTCTCATTTTGTAACTTAATCTTAATTTTTACCTTTCCAACAATCTGACAGGGTTCATTATCCCCCAAATAAACAAGCCCAAAATCCCCTTGGACATAATCAATGAAATAACCTCTATGAGGTGTAGCATGAAATGAAGCATCAGAATCTAAAACCCATGAATCATCAACACTCTCTAAAGATAGAAGCAAAGCATCCTCTTCGAATTTGTTACTTACCACATTTGTCTCCTTGTCTCCATCTGATTTATCTCCTTCATTTTTCTTTCAATTCCAGCAATCTTTCTTTTTGTGCCCTAGTTTCCCACAGTACCAGCAATCATTTGGTCCTCTCGATTGAGACCTCCTCCCCTTTGACTTTCCTCTTGATTTCCCACGATTTCCAGAGTTACTTCCTCTTTCAGTCGTTCTGCCCCTGCTTTGTGCATTTAAAGCACTTCCTAATGTAGATCCACCTGAGGATTTTCTACGAGTTTCCTCACTCAAAACAACACTGATCACATCATCATATTTTAGGGTACTAGATCCAAGAACAGAATTACTCACCGCCATTACCAAGCCATTCCAGCTTTCAGGCAAAGAACACAAAATCAAGAGAGCCCTAATTTCTTCATCAAAATTGATACCCACAGAAGATAATTGACTAGTAATAGTATTAAACTCATTTAAATGATCTGCAATAGATCCACCTTCTGCCATTTTCATATTAAATAAATGCTTCATGAGAAATACCTTGTTTGAAGCGGAGGGCTTTTCATACAGTGTCACTAGGGTTTTCATCAAATCTTCTGTCGTCTTTTCTTTTGTAATATTAAATGCCACCGATGGTGCCAAGCATAATCGAATGCTTTCAAGTGCCTTTCTGTCCAACAGATCCCATTCAGCCTCTGACATAGTTCCCTGATTCTTGGCTTTTCCTTCCAACGGCTTTCATAAATCCTTTTGATATAAATAGTCTTCCATTTGCATCTTCCATAACTGGAAGTTCTGCCCATTAAACCTGTCAACCCTCAACTTACCCTCATCTGCCATCGCTCCCACTCAACTGTGAGACTCCCACTTAACCATAAGACTTTTCTGTAGAGGATAACTGAAAGACAACCTTGCTCTAATACCACTTTTTAGGATAAACCACGGACAAAAATAAAAACTACATGCAACCACAACATGACTACAACACAAGGGGATCCCCATGTTCTAAATATTTCTTGTCCCATCCTAGGCTTTGTATTTAGAAAGAAAATTTCTAATTTTTTTGCATTCACTTTTTGACCTGGGTCTTCTATATATTCACTGAGCACAACTTTAAATTGATAAGCTTCCTCCTTTGTGCTTATCCCTACTAAAATTGTGTCATTAATGAATTGTTGATGAGTAATGTCACAAACATTGTTAGCACCTTTGATACCTTTTATCTTCCCTTTCTAATGTGCTTTTTGGATAATTCTTCCTAAGGCTTCTTCCATTATAGCAAAAAGAAAAGGGGAAATGGTCTCTCCTTTCCTTATTCCATGTGATATATTAATGAAGCCTTCAAGACTTCCATTGAGTAGGATAGACATTTTATGGGTTGATATACAATTGAAGATCATATTTATCCACCTTTTTGTAAAACCAAAGGCCTCTGCACATTTACATAGAAACCTCCAATCTACTTTTTCATAGGCTTTTTGTATATCAAGCTTGATCGACATACAAGGTCTTTATTAGTTTGGGATATGTGAATTATTTCTTGGATGGTTATTATTCCTTCAAACATTGATTTTTTTGGTAGAAATCATGTTTGTTCCTCTGAAATGATTTTAGGTAGTAGTTGTTTGAGTATGTTTGCAAATGCTTTGGATAAAATCTTGTGAATTGTATTTCATAAGGATATAGGCCTGAAGTCCCCTAGTTTGCATAATTGGATTTCTTTGGGTTAAGGGCTAAAAAATATTATTAATTTATGATAATATGGTTTATGAAGGACACATGGCTTCTATAGCTTTATATAGTTTTGATCCTATTATGTGACAATATTTTTGGAAAATATTTGCATTGAAGCCATCAGGGCTTGGAGCTTTGTCTAGGTGTAGTTGGAAAGCTACTTATTTAATTTCTAAAAGAGAGAACTTAATATTTAGCCATTTATTTCATTTTTAGTGATCAGTTTGGGGATTGAATTTAGTAATTCTTGTTGGGATTCAAGATTAGAAACCTCGATATTATTAAATATATTATTGTAATAATTGACAAATTCCCTTTCCATCTCAATTGATTCTTCTATGATTTTACCTTGTTGATATTCAATTTTGGTTTTTTTTAATTTATAGCCATCCTATATTTTGTGTTGCTATGGAAGAAATTTGTGTTCTTATCACCTTTTTATAGCTATGTCTCCCTCAAATTTTGTTTCTATAAAGTTTCTTATTTTGCTAAAAGTTCTCCATGTTTAGCTAATAATTATTTTTCTTTGTAAAATCACTCTTCATTCATTCCTACTCTTGTCACCTCTTCAATTGGTGTGTTTGTATCATGTTTTACTTTTGTTTTTTCATCAAATATGTTGTTGAAGATCCCTTATTCCAATTTAATATTTTATTTTTGATGGAATTCAGTATAGAGATGAAACAAAACATATTGGATCCTACAAATGAATCCTCGTGTCATCATTTCTCTATAAAATCAATAAAGTATTTATGCTTTAACCACATGTTTTCAAACTTAAATTGGTTTCTAACTAGCTTGTTGGACCTGATAATTTCTAGCCTTACTATGAAGTGATCATAGACAATGTTTGTTAAGATTAACACATTTAATGTGAAGTTGAGGTTACTAAGGTGCACTTTGAATACAAATCTATCTAGCTTTTCTGTTATTTGACTTAATCCTTCGCTTCTATTACTCCATGTGTATATACCATTACATATTTTAATATCCATCAAATTATTTTTAATCACCTATGTATTAAAACCCTTATGTGATTGTGATATTATTTAAGATTCTCCATATTTTTTACTTCTACCTAAAATTTCATTGAAATCTCCTCTTATAATGTGACTTTCTTTGTTATAAGTATTGACATGTTTTTTCTATATCTAGCCACATTTGTTTTTTAATCTTACTAGTGAGTCCATATACATTGCTAATGGTGAAGGTTAAATTATTGTTATTGTTGTAAAGGTTTTTGTGATGTGGATCCTAATTAGACTTAGAGGTTAATTTATCCCTACTTCATTCAGCTTGGTTTCCCCCTTGATTAATCTACAAGAGGTTTGGAGGCAACACCCCAAGATGGGGTTAAGGGGAAATTCCCCTTGTGGGATCCTGGGGAAGATCCCCAAGTGTGCTACCTGTTGCGGTATAGAGTGGGGTTGAGGGTCACTACTCCCGTGGGTTTTTTTTTGGGGTAGCATCCCTAAAAGCTTAACCAAATTTATTATTGTAAAAGGTCTCAGATACTATTTTTCTATTGGATGACTTATTGTAGCCCTAATTTTGTAAGCAACAAAAATCTTGCAAATAATGGCTTAGGGTTAGGGATTTTGTAATGTATGATGAGATTGTAGCTTCTTGTGGCAGTATTGAGCTATAAGGGATTATGGATTGCAATAAAATTGTAACCACTAGATAATAAGAATATTGGATTGCATATTGGTGGACATAGCCGAGGGATTGGGTGAACCACATTAAATATGTATGACTTGTGTTTTCTTTTGTATGTTTTATTATTATCACATACTGGTTATATTTACATGTAATTGTCATTTCAGTCTTGCTAGCCCTAATAGAGTCTACTAGATAACCAATTAGATTTTGCCACTTTGAGTTCATGACTTACTTTTATGGGATCTCCATAGAATGGCTATCCTCCATGATGCTTCAATTGCCTCTACCTACTCTAATTTCTATATTACTAGTTTCTGGGTAATTTTTTCTGGTTTTTTCTATATTTAATTTAGTTTCTTGAGAAATATAATATTCAAGTTAAATAGTTTTAAATTTTATTTTAAAATTCGTTGTTTGGTAGGGGTATTTATACCATAACATTCCAAATAGTGATCCTAATTAGCCCTTGGGAAGGTCCTTCACTTTCCCTGTATAAAATAAGTTTGTGAGTTTAACATAATTTTTTGCTAAGCCTTCTTGGTTTCTAAGCTCATCCAAAGATTTTCCACCTTTTTTTCTTATGGTATTTCACAATGATTGGGGACTTTAGTCCTTCTACTATGGAAGCAGTCCCAAGCTTCTTATCTGCAATTTTTAACTCATTAATATCCTTAGAAGAATATTAAACCTTTATATTCTGTTCAGTCTCCTCTTTTATCTCTCTCCTAACATTATTTTTAATTATTAGAGTGAATTTTTCAATTTCCTCACGTGCCTCTTTTGAATCAACTTCATCATCACTAGCTATATCAATTTCTACCTAGTTGTCTTTTTCCTCTCTCTTGATATTGTCTTTTCCATTGGTGTTATCTGACTCAAATTTTAGATTTGATGGGTCATTTTATTTTCCCATGTCCTAATAGTTTCTCTTATCAAATTCCTTGTTTGAGGTAATGTTTCCCATATCCACATCAATGATATTTTTTTTAAGTGGTTGAAAAAAAAACTCCCCATAATCTTCTATGACCTTTTCCTTATCTAATAATGTTGAATTGTGTGATATTTTATATAGGGATTCCATTTCTATCAGTAGCCAACTCCATATTTGTCTTTTTATTAGGGTTGAGATTTGTTAATAGTTTTTATCTTTTATTAGCTTCATCTCATTGTTGGAGCTAATCACATACCTCATTATGTACGATAGAGATATTATTCTACATACTGCGCAAAACTCCCATATTCCTTTTAACTTTCTCCATAAAATTAGCTTGAGACTATATTGTTTTATTATTTGGGGGTTGTCGATCAATGTTACTGATCTTTTATTCTTCTTTCTCCTTATTACAATAATTTTCCATATTTTTAGTTAGTTTATCTATGATTTCATTATATAGCTTGTTCACTTCTACCTATACATTAGATGCAAAGAACTGTGCTTATGTTGTTAGCTCCTCCTTGCTAAAGTTTGTTAGCCCCAACTAATAATATTGTTAATGTATGTGAAAGAGTCATATTAGTTGTTATATTATTGTTAGTGTAAATAATTAATTATTATTACACTTTACTTAAGTTTACTTGGGTTAATGCATTATTATATAAGTTGTTATGTTGACACCTAGGAGTATGCAGTCATATGAGTTGTCTTGTTGACAACACAGGAGTTAGCAACTTATTTGAGCACATGGTGTCTACAACATCTCTTTATGAGATACACCTATGTAAACTTGTCCTCTCATCATCGCACAAACTCCTATGCTCAATGGAGGATAATCCATTGTTTGTGGACATGTGCTTAGTTGTGATGTTTATCTCTTTGCTTACTCCTAGTCATTCTAGTTGCCTTTATATACAAGGCACTTCTATGATGTATTAATCCAATCATCTGATATCCATTCTCATTTGATCATCATTTGTCTCTCTTGTGCTATCTATTGAGCTTCTTGATCTTGGCATTGAATTATTGCCTTAGGAAATTCTTACATGGTTTCAGAGCCATAGGAGTTTCATTGCATATCCATTGGGGAGAAAAAAAAATTGAAGGTCAAGATTGGAGCTTGCTGGTGCAAATTAGATATTGTTATCATATTCAGAAGGTCAAAAAAACCCCAAATCAACTTTTGTTTCATCAAAATCGGACGTCTAAGGCGAAATCTAGAGTCATTTGATTTTTGGAGGTGTGAAAATGGTGATTCAAGAAAAATAATTATAGAGATGATTTTCAAACAACAATATCTCCCTCATACAAACTCCTTTTTTCGAGCAATGTTTTTTGTTTTGGGGTAGAATTTTGTGATATACACATTGGTGCGGGATGTTTGAGATCTCTATTCCTAAATTTTTCTACAAATTGCAAATCCTAATTTTTGCAACCTCAAAGGCTTAGTTCGGGTCATATGGACACATATGCAAGTGCTATTTTTTTTAGAGTGCATATTTTTTGTCTACTTTCCAGATTTGGTATCAATTTGGAGTAATTTTGAGTAGACATAGTACTTTCAAATTTTGGTCTCATTTTGGCCTATTGGCACTTGTAATTAATTATATCCTTGAGAGGTCTTGTGTCTCATCTTGTTGAGTCTAATGTAGCTTCATATTTGTTTTTGTAACCAACAAAATCAGAATTCCACTTAGCCCCTAAATTGGCAAGTGGCCATTGCAATCACACCAAATATAAAGTGCCAAATCATGCATTGGGGGGGGTTGTTTTTTGATTTTTTTTCTCTTGGAGGTGCGTGATATTTTAGTAAGGGGAGTCACTTGACTTCTCTCTTCTTTCTTATGGGAGGGATCTTTTCCTTACATAAGGTCTTCTTCTTTCTCATTTTGTTTTATTGTACTTATCTCTCTTTTTGGAGGAGGATTTTTCCCATGAGGTTTTTCCTCTTTCTCCCTTTTCAAAGAGATTGCATCACATTATATGTAGAGAATTGCCTTTGTATATGGATACCTAACATGGTCTAGTAGCTGGTACCCATCATGCATTTTCATCATAGCTTTTGTGAGCTTAAGTGCATTCCCCTAAGTTGCACTTAAGGGGGGGTGTTAGCGTAAATAATTAATTATTATTACACTTTACTTTAAGTACACTTAGGCTAATGGATTATTATATTATTTGTCATGTAGACACCTAGGAGTATGCATAGTCATATGAGTTATCTTGTTGACAACACAGGAGTTAGCAACTTATTTGAGCACATGGTGTCTACAACATCTCTTTATGAGATACACCTATGTAAACTTATCCTCTCATCATTGCACAAACTCCTGTACTCAATGGAGGATAATCCATTCTTGGTGGACATGTGCTTGGTTGTGATGTTTATCTCTTTGCTGACTCCTAGTCATTCTAGTTGCCTTTATATACAAGGCACTTATGTGATGTATTAATCCAAACATTTGATATCCATTCTCGTTTGATCATCATTTATCTCTCTTGTGCTATCTACTGAGCTTCTTGATCTTGGCATTGAATTATTGCCTTAGGAAAATTCTTTTATGGTATCAAAGCTATACCAAATTCTTACAATTATCATTGATGTCAAGCCTAAATTGGTAAGACATTATGCCAATTCAATAGAATATCATAGCATTTGATTGATGAAGGGGATTTGATTTATGAGGAGCATTTGAAAAAAAGTATGATGATAAGTATGGTATTCAATGGGCATTCGAATGAGTTATATATTGATAATGTAATATTGGTTTAATTATATTATAATAATGTAATGTTTATGACAAAGTATTAAAGATCATGTATGTTCAAGTTTTGCCGACTAAACTTTATGGTGAATGAAGGAAAAAATTATTACTTAAGCTGCTACAATTGTCACTGAGTGCCTAACAAAGAAGAGTTAAAGTTTAGTGTTAACCAAGTTATTTCAGTCTTAACTAAGTGATGTATTTGCTGAATATAGTTGACTAATTCTAAACATGAAGAACAAGTAAGAAAATATTTAATCTACGGTCGATATTTGATGAAAATCAAGAAGGTTGGAGAAATCTAAAATATAAGGATGAAGTTTGTTATGAGATCAACGATTAGAATATTTCAAAGGAATATCTAATGGAGAAGATTTAACAAATCTGTGATGGAAAAAGGTGTTCGAGGGTAAAATAGAATCACTCTAATAGAATGTAGGGCTCCACTTTACGAAGCATAGATTCCAAATATGATTCCACTTCTAATCCAAATTAGATTAGCTAGGACCTAAAGAATAAGGGTACTAATACTAAATCTGGATTATAAAGAGGGATGCAATATAAGGAAATATACTCTCTTAGGCTTTTGATAGGATAATGCAAATGTGATATTGAGATAATAATGTAAGTATAGATGCTATGTGATTATAATTAGCCCAATTAAGATGTAAATCTAGGGTAAAGATATGAAAGGAAATAAAATATAAAGAACTCACCTCAAAATGCATTGAGGAAAATGTATTTTTGTTGTAGAACTCATAGATCTAAATTGTATATGAATATCCATTTGTAGATCTCATAATGAAATGACAAAAGGAACAAAACCCATAAATCTCCCTAGAATCTGAGACATGAGAACTAGGTCAACTTGGGAAGATGGCATGAAACCAAGTTGATGTAGTCCAATGATCTGCAACTGACAACTCTAGAAAGCTCACAAAATCTAGGTTCCATATCTACAATCCTTTTCATTGCCACCCTGCAAATCAACACCAAAAGGAAAGGTTTTGTGGTTAGGGTTTGATGAGGGATTTCCTTGGTCAAGTCTTAGGTTAATGAATTAACCTTAATTGAGAAATGTAAGAATTTTCCTTAAGGTAGAATTCACCCAAGATCAAGGAACTCAAACACAAGCACAATAGTAGACCAAAGAGAGTATGATCAAAATGATAATATATTCATTCAATATTCAATTGAAAGTACACTAGGAGTGCATGTATATAAAGGCCTCTAGAATTCTTCTAGAATGCATAGGAATCAACAACATGATAAGTCATACAACCAGGCACATGTCCACCAGATATGGGTTATCCTCCATTAAGCACAGGAGTAGATGTGATGATGAGAGGATAAGCCTACAAAGGTGTAGCATGCAAATTTATGTTGTAGACACCATGTGTTGAATTAGAGTTGCTTACTTTTGTGTTATCAACATGACAACTCATCAAAGTATGCAAACTCCTAGGTGTTTCACAAAATAAATAATAAAATAATGCAATATAATAAAATAATGCATTAACCTAAGTAAACTTCAGTAAAGTGTAAATAATAAATATGCATTTACACCAACACCCCCCCTCCCCCCTTAAGTGCAACTTAGGGGAATGCCCTTAAGCTTATGAAAACTAGAATGAAATGCATAATGGATCCTAACTACTCAGCCATCTTAGTTACCCATGTACATAATGAAATGCAATCTCTCATAAAGTAGAGAAAGAGGGAAAACCTCATGGGAAAAACCCTCCCCCAAAAAGAGAGATGAAAAAACTAGATGCATGGATGGATGGAGTAATCAAGATCCCCCACCCCCCAATTATGACATACATCAAGTATATACGATAGATAAATGTGAGAAGAACACTATCCCAAAAAAGGAAAAGGTCCCCCCTACAAGAGAGAAGAAGAAAAAAAACAAGGTAGTCTCCTCCTCCAAATGAAGAGTGTCGATCAGTGATAGCTACTTCAATGTAGAAGCTGATCCAAGAATGTTGAATAGTGTTCCTCCCCTTTGGAAGAAACAATACCATAGGTAAAAATGAGATGCTTTTGCTATGTGTGGAAAGAATCCTGATGATAATTAATGTCTTTGAAACTTGCTCAACTATCCCTATGAAGGATGAATGTAGAACCTATCCCAAAGAACATATTGTCTCCTCAACTGATAAAGAGACCTCTTGCAACTACTGTTCATAAGTGTCTACAATCACATCAACCTGTGAAGATCAATCATGTAGAGAATGGACATGAGGGTCAAAGTAAGACCTCGCAACAACTAAAGAAGGATCTTCTCCATCAAAGAGAAGATGTACGTCATCAATGATGTCCCCCAAATTTGCTATGTATGACTTCACAAAAAAACCTAAAATATCTGCTATGTAGTCATCCCTCATTATTGGAGTTGGAAGACTAGGTGTACCCTGTTGTGTAGGACATATCATTGTGGCAATATATGCATGTGGAGTATGTTGATGTCATGACCTCTTGCTGTAACTATCAATAAAACCCCACATATCTGAATCTGTTGAAGCACTATCACTGGTGTCACTATCAATTTCCACAATGTATGATGTGTGGAGAGGATTAGAAGATAAGCTTGGTGAATTTTCCTCAAAGTGACATCCTTATCCACAAAGATCTCATTTGTCTCAGGATCCATAAGTATGTATGCCTTCACACCATCTTCATATCTGATGAAAGGACAAGGCCTAGGTGGTGGTGCCTTGCATCCCTTGGAAGATATGTTTGCCCATTCTGGACAACTAAAGACTCTAAAGTGTGTCACAAATAGTTTTCTACCACACCATGCCTCAAAAGGAGTCTTACCATCTAAGGCATTATGAGGAGACCTATTAAGTATGTGAGTGGCACTGCTGATTGCTTCGACTTCAAGCAATGGATCGAAAGACTTGGCTTGTATCATGCAACTTTCCATAGACTTAAGAGTTTGTATCCTCATGTCTACAACATTTGTCTTGTGTGGACTGAATGCTGGTGGATTATGAAGATCAATACCCTCAAGTTTGCTAAAGTCTTTAAATCTTTAGTCCACATATCTGCTTTCATTGTCCATTCTAAGAACTTTGATGGCTTTCCTTGATTGCTATTCAACATGAGTCTTGAAGGTCTGAAACTTATCCAACACTTCATTTTTATAATGAAGAAAGTAGACCCAAGTATATCATGAAAAGTCATCAATGAAAGTAAGTAAGTAGCGACATTGGCTAACTGATGTCACTGCAAAAGGACTTGCTAGTACCATGTGAACCAACTGAAGAAAAATTGGTACTCTTGAAGACTTCCCTTTATGTAAGTTCTCCTCTATATGCATACCCACTGAACCTATTGAACATTCATCGTGGGAAAATTTGATTGTAGGTAGACCTTTGACCATTTTGTTTGTGCAAAGTTGTTGAAGATAGTGGAAGGCAAGATGTCTGTACCACTCATGCCATAATTGGATTTGAGAATTGGGTTGAGTCAAAAAGGCTTGTGAAGGAGACTTGGGCACAAAGTGGGAGAAAGAATACAACCTTTTGTCATGATTAACTTTCCCCACTGCAACCAATGAGTCATCTTTTAGACTGTGCACCTTTACTGAGTCAAGAAGGAACTCAACTTTATGACCATCTCCAAGGTGAGTGATTTAGTAAATTGAGAGGAGATTAGAAGTTAGGTTTGGAACATAGAGAACATCTTTGAACTCTCCATTTTCCATTTCCATGTTTCCTTTCCCTTCAACTTCCATTTTTTGTATCATCTCCCACAAATATGTGCGGTACCTTAGACTACTTCAATGAAGAAAAATCTCCTTTTGAAGAACCCATATGATATGAGGCACCTGAGTCAAGAATCCATTCTATTGAAGAACTTGAATTTTCCATGAGTGCTTGTCCTTTGCCCTTCAAATCTAAAGATCCTTTATCCTTGTAAGCATTAGGTAGTGGAACATTATGTTTCTTCATGATAGTCATCAGCTCATCAATCTTCTTATGATAACACTCATGTTCTTCATGACCCAATTTCTTGCAATAAGCACACTTTTTCTTGTCCTTATTATTGTCCCCCTTCTTATTTGAATTCAAGGAAGACTTGCCTTGTTGATTTGATTATGGTGTTTTCTTTTCTACATCCTTTGATTTGTTAGTCTTCCATTTCTTATTCTTGCCCTTTCCTTTAATTGAAGATTGACTAGCTAAATTTTGAGAACCCTCATTACTTGCCACCAATGCCATTGACTTAGGTGAATTGAGAATCCCCATTGATTTCAACTTCTTTTCTTCTTTGTCCAATAGTTAACATAGTGATCAAAAGAGACTTTCTGATATGCAAACCCTAATGTAGTGTTTGAGGTGTTATAAGTAGAAACAAATGTGGAGTACTCATATGGTAGTTTATTATGAATGAGATAGATTAACCTGTCATCTTGAATAGGTTTCCCACAAACATTTAGTTTTGTTCTTAATTCATTCACCTTTATGATAAAATCCTATATGGAATCAAATGCCTTAGAATCTAAGGAGACAAGCTCATCTTTAATTTTGAAAACATCTTCCTCAGACACTTTACCATATAGGTTTTGGAGGGTATCCCAAGCTTCCTTGGATGTACGAGACTTTTAAATCTAATACATGATCTTGTCATCAACCCCCAAACAAATATCACCTAGGGATTTCCTATCCATAGTTTGCCAATCAATGATTTCATTGGCAGATACTTGATCACCTATTGGTTTAGGAAGGGTACCATCTACATATTGAGAAACTCCTTTATGCATTAAATGACACCACATTTTAATGGACCAAGTAGCATAGTTATGTGGAGTTAATTTTGGAAACTTACAATTTCCCATGATATAGAAAATGAAAGAAAAAAACAACAAGAAAAGAGGAACACAACACCAAGAACACCCCCACTTTTCACTCAATCAAGAAACAACCAACCCCCCCCCCCCCCCTCCCCCCCCCCAAAAAAAAAAAAGATGCTTTTGGCACTTTATATGTAGTGCAATTATAAGGGCCACTTGCCAATTTTGGCCTTAGTGGACTTCTGATTTTTCCTTTTACAACCTCCTTATGGAGTTTAAAACTAGAACATTACAATGTATCTTAGATATACAACAATTCTAAAGATATATCAAAGCATTACAATGTAGAAAAGGACCTAATTTTGAAAGTGACACTTTTTTCCACACAACCCTATAATCTGATTGTAGATCTAGAAAGTAGACAAAAATAACGCACTTTCAAAAAAAAATAGAACCTATTTTCATGTCTAGATGAGCTTGTATAGAGCAATTGAAGTTGCAAAATGTAGGATTAAACAGGTATAGTCACCAAAAGATGCAATTTCTAACAAATCTATGCACCTAAACTAGAAAAGAGCTAAACCACTAAAATTTTTAGGAAATACCCAAAATCAAAAAAAATTGCACCTGATTTGGAGTTTGGATGACTGAGATATGGCCTCCCAAAGTCAGACTGCAAAATCAAAAATCAATCTAGAGAGTGGTTGGATAAGCAAAAGATGGGGTTAAATTTGATAGTCATATGGTCGTCATAGTAGTTCTATTATGCCCCTATATGATGGTCATATGACTATCAAATTTAGGCTCGTGAACTTGATGACATCAGCATACCTTGGCCTTGTGATGATGTCAGCATGTACAAAATGTATGGAACCATACAGGCGATGATGCCATGTCCACTTGCATGGTGGATGTGGTAGGGTCTTCAAATAGACAAGTGGGCTGACATGGGTCTGTTGCTGATGGCACAGGTGTACTCCACATGGCATGAGTTTAGTGGTCCTTGTGGAACACAATGTGGCAACTGCTAGTGACATTGTATGTCAGGGTGCAGAAGTACCACATGGTGCATTGTGAGTGGATGTCAGAGCTATTCAAGTGGCCAAAAGATTGTTTACGATCACCATTAGTGGGAACTTCTACCAAGAGGATGTAGCGGCTAGGAAATTATGCACAGTGCTGGAGAACAAGTCTGACCACCGAAGACTGTGTTCTGGCTAGAACTAAGATTTGCGGGCGATGGGTAAAAAGGACTGCCAAGAACAAGAACTATCGATGGTTGGAAAGTGGGGTTTTAGTCCCATATTGAGTGTGGGATGGACCTCAACATAATTTAAAAGATAGAGCCTATATATCTAACACCAAGTGTGGCTGTTGAAAGTTGAAGCACGTTGGATGTGTTGAGCGGTCGGTTAGAAAAATGATTGATGAAATATGTAGTCCAGTGCTCGCCTTGCCAGATTTGATTTCTCTCACTGAAAATTTGGAATATGATGCCCGACAAAATTAAATAAGGAATATTCTAAATTATCAAGGAACATTCTCTACGAGAGTCGGGGTGTCATTACCCAGTTTTGAGGTTGCAAATCGGTGCCTTCGGGTGTTGGTTTGCAAAAAAATTTGCCTCACAATCGACTTTAGCCCAACATAGGCAAATTTATAGCCAATTTTCACCAAATTGATGTTTCAAATGCAATGGCGAGGTCCGATTTGGTTCTAGATGCTCCTCATTTCTACATATTCTTCGAATTTGGGTCGAGGTGTTGAAGCAAGAATGGTCTCAAACGGCTATGTGAAGAGAATCTCCTCAAGCTCTGATACCATGTAAGAATTTGCCTTAGGGCAGAATTCACCCAAGACCAAAGAACTCAAACACAAACATAATAGTAGACCAAAGAGAGTATGATCAGAATGACAATATATTCATTCAATATTCAATTGAAAGTACACTAGGAGTGCTTGCATATAAAGGCCTCTGGAATGCTTCTAGAATGCATAGGAATCAACAACATGATAAGTCATAGAACCAAGCACATGTCCACCAGATATGGGTTATCCTCCATTAAGCACACGAGTAAGTGTGATAATGAGAGGATAAGCCTACAAAGGTGTAGCATGCAAATTTATGTTGTAGACACCATGTGTTGAATTAGAGTTGCTTACTTCTGTGTTGTCAACATGACAACTCATCAAAGTATGCAAACTCCTAGGTGTCTCACAAAATAAATAATAAAATAATGTGTTAACCTAAGTAAACTTAAGTAAAATATAAATAGTAAATATGTATTTACACTAACAAGAAATATAAATGGAAATGACTATAAAATAAGAAAAATGTTAGGATTTAGTTGGCTTGAAAACCTTGTTTGTTAAGAATTTTGTATGTAAATGTATTATAGATCTTGAATTAGGAATGTAGGTTATCTCCACTTTTTGCAATGGATCTACCATAATATCATCATGGTGCCATGGATATTATGTATATCTCCTCCCTTGATGGCCAACAATAAGCTAGATCTTGAAAAGGAAAAGCTCACAAAGTATCCTTCAATGAAAATATCCTTGCTTGAATGCTTGAAAGTCTTGAATACTTGAAATCCTTAAATATGAAAGGAAAAAATCTTCATTAGAGAGAAAGAGCTTAAATTACTTTAGAGTTTGATGTGAAAATGAAGCCTCCAAGTCACCTTATATATGATTTTTTTGGGTAGGAAAACAATACAAGCCGACTAGGTAACCATAAAAAACTAATTAAACCCCAAGGCCTTTCAGGCCCCAAGCTCTGAAACTACTAGGGACTAGGTCAACCTAGTTCAGAATAGGTCAACTTGGGTTGACCTGGTCCTAGAGATCAGGTCTTGAGTACCATAGAAAGAAGGGGTGGATACTGGAGATCTAGGGTGGAAAGATGGAGGATAATAGGAGGAAAGGAGGTTGACCGCAAACATATCCATGGTCCAAAGAGGGAATTTATGAAGAGGGAGCTCAACAACCTTAAAATACAAGTGTGTCCATATTAAGGCAATACATTAAGCCCCCACTTTAGCAAGAGTATGAGTTTCCTCAAACTCATGGTAAAGTAGATCAAGAGAAAAAGATAAAGTCTTATTAAGATTTAGGAGGAAAAGAAATCATCAAGCCTCCAAGAGACTTGATTCTTTATCACATCCAAAAATTCAATAAGAGAGATAAGTGCTATGAACAAAAGAGTGTAGTTACTTGTCTAATAAGGTTTGTGTGCCTTATTGTGAACCACATAAGAAAAATAAAAAGAAAGGGGGAAAGGTCTTTGCAAAAGGGGGATGGAATTGAATAGTCTAGCAAGTTTGTCTGGCATGCTAGTCAACCCATTGAAAGATGAACCAAATGGTCTAGTAAGTGTGTGTGGCATGCTATTTAGTCCATTGAGGGATTCAACTTCAAGGGAACTCCATGTCCCAAAAAGAAGAATCAAAAGCGACCTAGGAATAAGGATGTGTGTGTCCTTAGGGGATCAATACCAAGCTTACTAGACTGTTAGTAGTTAAAAGAAGGGTCAACAAGGATTGAGCCTCCCAAACTGTCCATAGTTTAGAGAGATATCCAGAAGAAAAAAGAGATGAAGCCCCTAGGAACAATCAATAATTCCTAGAAACTAAAAAGCAAGAGAGGGGAAAGCATGAAATAACAATGTATAGATTTGGGTATACCTTAGAAATCATACCAAGCATTAAGTCTGAAGTACTCCAAGTTATATGCAAAATCTATATTTCTATTCCATAGATAAAGGATGAGTAGAGTGTATGCCTCCATGTTAAAGTGATTGCAACCACCTTAACTGGAGAAATGGCTTTGACATAAGGATACATGCATCTATTGTTAGCATGAATGTTGATGATACTACATTGGGGGGGTATCTTGAGCATTAGAGAGTATTGATATGTTGCATTCACGACTGTGTTTTGTTAGGATTAACCTTAGAAAAAAATAATAGTTATATGCAAATTTAACCAATATCAGAAAATAATAGATCGCACATAAGAGAACACAAAACACCAAAATTTAACATGGTTCACCCAATCCTTGGGCTACATCCACCAACAACAAGTCCAATATTATTATTATCCAGTGATTACAACTTGATTACAATCTGTAATCCCTTACAACTCAATACTGCCACAAGAACCAATTTTTGCATCACACATTATAAAATTCCCTAACCCTATACCTTTTTATACAAGATTTTTATCACTTACAAAATTAAGGCTAGAATAATAGAAAAATAGTAGTCGACACCTTTTATAATAGGTCATTTTTTACTTTAGGGCACTGCCCCCAAAAACCTCCACCCCTGTACTATGATAAGAAGCACATTTAGGGTCTTGCCCATTGACCCTGTCTTGGGGGTGCTACCCCCAAACCCCTATAGAGATAATATGGGGAGAAAAAATCACCAAATAAACCTCCAAGTTTGATTAGGCTCCATGTCACAATAATCTCCCACTTGGAGACTGATCAGACTCCACAACAATAACCTCCCACTTGGAGACTGATCTTAGCACAGCTAAACCTATAGCTCCCACTAGAATATACCAAACCACCCTAGACTCTATTATTCTTTTACTTTTTTCAATCTCGAAGACCAACTGAAGCTGAAAAGGAGTTCAGCTTCTCCCTTATTACTACCTTGGTAAATATATCTATCAAATTATCATCTATATGTATCTTCTCCATCTTTAACTATCCATCATCCAAAACTGACCGAATGAATTGGTACTACAATTGTATGTGTTTTGTCTTTGAATGCAGAGCTGAATTCTTTGCAAGATGAATGACACTCTAGCTATCTGTGAACAAATAGTTATCCCTCTATGGAAGTCCCAACTCTTCCATGAAGAACTGAAGCCATATCATCTCCTTGGCTGCCTCTATAGTAGCAACATACTCTGCCTCTATAGTGGATAAAGCATTAACCTTCTGTAACCTAGAAACCCATCTCACAGCTACCCCACCAATAGTAAATTCATATCCTGTAGTACTCCACCTAGTATCAATATTGTCTGCCAAATCTAAGTCGACATATCCCTATAAATCAGTAGTAGATCCCCCAAAATGTAAACACTTACTAGATGCTCCTCTCAAATATCTAAGAATCCATTTAACTGCATTCCAATGCTCGATTCTTGGATGACTCATATATCTGCTAACAATTCCCACTGCATGTGGAATATCTAGTCGACTACATACCATAGCATACATCAAGCTTCCTACAGCTGAAGCATAAGGTATCTTAGACATCTTATCCCTCTCTTCTTTTGTCTTGGGACACATCTCCTTAGTCAACTTCAATGGCTAAGTAAAGGTGTTCTAAGAGCTTTAGCATTCTCCATAGAGAAATGTTGCAACATATTCGCAATATAATCAGCTTGAGATAATGTCAATTTCATGTTCTTCCTATCTCTCAAAATCTTCATACCAAGGATTTTTTTTGCTTTCCCCAAATCCTTAATAGCAAATGAATGTGCAAATTTTTCCTTTAACCCCTTAATGTGATCCATGTTAAACACAACTACAAGCATATCATCAACATATAAACATAAAATAATGTAGCCATCATCATTGAAACTCTTAAAATAAATACAATGATCTAAATGACACCTACTATATCCATGCTCATGCATAAACCTATCAAATTTCATATACCATTGTCAAGGTGCTTGCTTCAAGCCATATAAACTTTTCTTCAATCTGCACACTAAGTTATCCTTATCTTTAACCTCAAATCCCTGTAGTTGTGCTATATATATCTCTTCATCCAAATCACCATTAAAGAAAGTTGTTTTAACATCAAGTTGCTCCAAATGTAAATCTTCAGTAGCCACAATACATAAAATAGTGCGAATAGAGGTCATTTTAACAACAGGAGAGAATATCTCATCAAAATCAATGCCTTTTTTCTATGCAAATCATTTTACAACTAACCTAGCTTTAAATATTTTCTTACCTCCATCCTCTTCTTTTAACATGTAAACCCATTTATTTTGTAAAACCCTTTTACCTACAGGAAACTTGCATAAATGCCATGTCTTATTTATTAGTAAAGAGTCCATTTCTTCTTTCATTGAAAACTCCCACTGAATCTTTGTATCCACCTACATAGCTTCATCATAACATTCAAGTTCACCAACATCAGTAAGTAAAATATAATACAAGGAAGGAGAAAATCTTTCTGGAGGTCTGCTTAGCCTTGTTGATTGTCTAACATTCATTGGGGTGTGTGGTATTTTTTGTTGCAGTTGTTGCAGTTCATGAGGAATCTTTGGAACATTAGTTTTTGGAGTATCATCCAACACTACATAATCATCTTCTTTCTTGTCATGTTACTACAATAGATCTTTGTACAACACTTTCTCATTGAATATGGCATCCCTACTTCTTACAATTTTATGATTTTCAAAATCCCAAAGCCTATAACCAAGTTCATTAATATCATATCCAAAAAATACATATTTCTTTGACTTAGCTTCCAACTTGGTTCTATTTTTAGAATCTATATGAGAAAATGCTTCACAATTGAAGGTTTTGAGAAAAGAATAACTCACCTTCTTACCAGTCCAGGCTTCCTCTAGAATACCATAATCCAAAGGAGTAGGGGGACCTCTATTAATCAAATATGCAATAGTATCGATAGCCTCCACCCACATATTTAAGGGTAACCCCACATTTAACCTCATGCTCCTTGCATGCTCCATTATAGTCATGTTCATGCATTTAGCCACTCCATTTTCCTGTGGAGTCCTTGGAATAGTTTTCTATCCACGAATACCATTAGTGGAGCAATAATATTCAAATTCATGACTACAATACTCACCACCATTATCAAATCTAAAATATTTTAATTTCTTTCTAGTCTCATTTTCAATAAAGCATTTCCATTTCTTAAAAGTTTAAAATACAACATATTTATGTCTAAAGAAATAAACCCATACTTTTCTAGTTGCATCATAAATAAATGTAACATATTAATGAGATCCACCAAGGGAAGATACCTGAGCCAATCCCCATACATCTGTATGCACAAGCTCTAATCTCTCACTTTTCTTTTCCTTCCCAGTCTTCACAAAACTCAATCTCTTTTGTTTTCCATACACACAACTTTCACAAAAATTGGTATTGACACATTTTAGACCTATAAAAACTTGCTTTGAATGAAGTACTTTCATACCTTTCTCACCCATGTGCCCAAGTCTGTAGTGCCACAACATTGTATCGAAATCTACAACAGTTATTTGTTCTCCCTGGTCAACTGTAGCAACTATTCCTGAACATTCACTTTTCTCTTAAACAATCAAAGCAGAAGGAATAATATGACTTGTACAAAGATATAAGGTGCCTAGTTTCACACCTTTTGCTACTACAAGGGAACCTTTTGAAACCTTCTAATTTTTATCATTAAAAGTAACTACACAGCCCTCATCACTGCGCTACCTTGTAAAAATTAAATTCCTACTCAGCCTTGGAACATGTCTTACCTCATGCAGTAGCCAATGATTCCCATTCTACAACTTAATCTTAACTTTTCCCTTTCCAACAATCTAACATGGTTCATTATCCTCCAAATAAACAAGCCCGAAATCCCCTTGGACATAATCAATAAAATAACCTCTATGAGGTGTAGCATGAAATAAAGCACCAGAATCTAAAACCCATGAATCATCAACACTTTCTAAAAATAGAAGCAAAGCATCCTCTTTGGATTTGTTACTTACTACATTTTCTTCCTTGTTCCCTTCTGGTTTATCTCCTTCATTGTTCTTTTGAGTCTAACAATCTTTCTTCTTATGCCCTAGTTTCTCACAGTACCAGCAATCTCTTGGTCCTCTAGATTGAGACCTCTTCCCCTTTGAATTTCCTCTTGATTTCTCACAATTTTTAGAATTATGTCCTCTCTTAGTCATTTCGCCTCTACTTTGTGTGTTAAAAGAACTTTCTGATATAGATCCACCTGAGGTTTTCCTATGAGTTTCCTCACTCAAAATAACATTGATCAGATCATCATATTTTAGGATATTAGATCCATAAACAAAATTACTCACAACCATTACGAAGCCATTCCATCTTTCAGGCAAAGAACACAAAATCAAGAGAGCTCTAATTTCTTCATCAAAATTAATACCCACAGAAGATAACTGACTAGTAACAATATTAAACTCATTTAAATGATCCATAACAGATCCACCTTATGTCATCTTCATACTGAATAAATGCTTCATGAGAAATACCTTATTTGAAGTAGAGGGCTTTTCATATAATTTTGCAAGGGTTTCCTTCAACTCTTCTATCATCTTTGCTTTTGTAATGTTAAATGTCACCGATCATACTAGGCATAATCGAATGCTTCTAAGTGCCTTTCTATCTAAAATCTCCCAGTCCTCATTTGTTATAGTTCCCTGGCTCTTAGTTTTTCCTTCCAACAACTTCCATAAATCCTTCTGATAGAGATAGTCCTCCATTTGCATCTTCCATAACTAAAATTTATACCCATTAAACTTGTCAATCCTCAGCTTATCCATGTCTGCCATCACTCCCACTCAACCATGACACCTTCTTGCAGAGGATCACCAAAAAAAAATGACGATGGCCTAGCTAAAAAGAAAAAAATGATGACCATCTGGCTCTGATACCACTTGTTAGGATTAAGCTTAGATAGAAATAATAGTTACATGCAAATATAACCAATATCAGAAAATAATAGATCGCACATAAGAGAACACAAGACTCCAAGATTTAATATGGTTCATCCAATCCCTGGGCTATGTCCACCAACATCAAGTTCAATATTATTATTATCTAGTAATTACAATCTGTAATCCCTTGCAACTCAATACCACCACAATAACCAATTTTCACATCACACGTTATAAAAATCCCTAACCCTAAGCCTTTTTATACAAGTTTTTTGTTGCTTACAAAATTAAGGCTAGAATAATAGAAAAAATAGTAGTTGACGCCTTTTACAATTTAAGGTCATTTTTTGCTTCAGCCCTGAAAACCCCTATGAGGGTGTTGCCCCTCAACCCCACCCTCCATAGGGGTGTTGCCCCCAAACCCCCTAGAAATAATATGGGGAGAAAAATTGCACTGAATAAACCTCTGAATCTGATCAAGCTCCACATCATAACATGTTTGTCATTGATGTCAACATAGCATTGGCTTTGTAAAGATTGGCAGAGTAGTAGACAAAGATCTTGATGGTAAGGACAATGGTTTGATTGTATGGTCATGCATAGTTATGGACATGTACAATATAGTGTCCTGATGATGTGGTTAAGTGCACAGAGTCTAAGTCGATGGCGTATGGAAGTTGTATCTAATTTATAGAGAGTAGTTCAGGGATAGAGTATTGGGAAAGTAGTTCCTGATGATTGTTATCTCAGGGATAGAGTATTGGGAAAGTAGTTCCTGATGATTGTTGGCTATCTTATATTTGAGATGTAATGAAGTGATGCGCAGTCCAGCAGTGATAAAGGATAGTCAGTTGATGATGTCAACAAGTGTGCAAGTCTTAGTATTGCACGTGTGAAGTTTTGTATAGACTGTGAGCTGACAATGCTATTGTAATTTTAAATTAATTAATTATCTTACTTTAATTAATTGGGAAAGCCTCAAGGCTGACTCATGGAATTATTATGAAGATATGGTATAAAGGAAAGATGTTTTCCTTTATTGTAAATGCTACACCCTTAATATTGGTGTATATAGGGTTATGAATAGTCAACTTATAGCTATTTTAATCCTTAATTAAGTCATGTTATGATTATTATATTAGTATTTAGGTAGGTAGGTCAGCCTAGGTGTTATATGGGGTTGTGTCTATTCAACCTAAGCATAATTATGAAGTGTGTTATTTCAACATCATGTATGAAGTGTGTCCTCATTGGAGATATTTGGATGTTTCCCCCTCGAAGTGGCCTATTACTCTTAGTTATTATCAAGTATTTATATAATATTTCATATTATTTCTTCTATTGTGAAAGTTATTTCATTAAAAGTAGTATCAGAGTATGATCTTGGCACCATAGAGGCAAGATTTTTCTCAACATTGGGGTGGTTTTGGGAAGAGCATACCTTTCAGATTTTAGCAATTTTTTCTAAGATTTTTAAAGGGTTTTTGAAGACCATATTAAAGAAGCTATATTCTAAAATTTAGAGGAGTTGGAGCAAATTTGAGAAAATTATTGTAGAATTACTATTTCTACACAATTTATTGAGATCTTCATGTCTCCCATATTCTATTGAATTGGAGTATAACTTGTATTAGGTTTCTAAATACATAGTAGAGGAGCCTAAATTTCAAAGCTTGGAGAAATTGACAAAAAAAAATTAGCAAGATATTGCAAAATTAGGAAAGTTCTCTCTCAAGGCAGCAAATTTGTTTATTTTTTGGGATTTTTTCGAGTAAGGGTATCTTGGCCCTCGTAAGTTATAGTAAAAAAAAAAAAAAAAAAAATCAAAGAATTTACATTTCATTTGCGTGATTTATTTCAAAAATATTGGTTTCCATTATGACAGGGCCTTCAATAAGAGGCAAAAAGAATGCTACCACACCAGGGAAATCCTTTGATCAAGATTGGGAAGCAACAGAGGATAGTAATCCCAATGAGGAACATAGTAAGTTCAAGGCAGAGGTTAAGAGGGATATGTGTGACCTATGAGGAGATATATCAGATATACGAAGCATGTTAAGCACCTATATGAGTGAAACAAGGAAGGAGCTCTCAAGCAATAAAGGTGAAACCTTCAAGTTGACTAATAATTACTCAAATTTTATTAACCTTATGGGATCTAGAAATTTTTTTCAAAGGTGGATATGTGCAAATTTGATGGTAAGGATCCTCTAACATGGATAAATCAAATGGAGATTTTTTTTGAAGTGCATCAAATCCCATATGGACAAAAGGTCATGATGGCTTCCTTATATATAGAACCAAATCAATTCATTTGGTATCATTGGCTTTGTACTCATAGGAGTAAAAAGGGTCTTACTGTATCACGTTCAATTTTTGTAGAAGAACTCCAAGCGCAATATAGCAATAGTGTGACAGAAAACTTCTTTAGCTAACTTGCTAAGCTTCAACAAACCGTATCAATTAAGGATTATATTCCAAAATTCCAAAATCTATCCTTAAGAGTGGATATAGTTATAGAGGAGAACTTGAATGATTTATTCTTGGGTGGTCTCAAGGATCACATTCAACATGAGGTATGCATGTTTTGTCCTAGCTCATTAATGAGTCTTTTATATTGGCACACAGGGTAGAGGAGAAGTTCTTGATTCCTAGAAAGCAAGGGGCTGATGTGACAAAGAAAAAGGATATTCAACACTTTCTCTTCGTCAACCTACTAGGTTGACTCACCAAATTGAGGAGAAAAGAGAAAAATGGTTGTGTTTCAATTGTGATAGCAAATATACTCGAGGACATAAATGTAGTGAAAAGATATTGTTCTATATTTAAGGTCCAAGTGAGGAAGAAGAGGATGAGACCATATCAAAGGAGGATAGGGAGTCAAGTGAGGAATCACATGATTCTCAACCAATCATTTCTTGTCATACACATTCAGGTTTTAGTGCACCACAAACTCTCAAGGTAGTGGGTTTATTAAAGAAGCAAAAAGTAACAGTGTTGATTGACTCAAGTAGTACTCATAATTTCATCAATGAAAAGTTGGCAACACTTCTAAATTATTTTATATATCCAGCACCAAAATTTCAGGTTTTGATTGAAAATGGGGGAAAAGTTAGTTGTTTAGGGAAGTGTCATAGCATCAAACTATCCATGGGAGATTATCAAATTGATACCCCAATGTATGCAACATCCATGGGTGCGGTGGATATTGTTTTGGGAGTACAATGACTTACTACAATGGGAACAATTGAGATGAACTTCCAAGAACTATTCATGTGATTTCAAACAAAAGGAAAGGTAGTGGAGCTAAGGGGATTGAAGGAAAAATCCCCACAGATGATAAGTTGTCATCAAATACAAAAGTTTCTTAAGAAAGGTGTAGATGGATTTGTGGCCAAGTCATGTTCATTAGAAATCTTTCAATCAAATGCTCTTACTAATCTAGATTTACAAGAAATAATTGATCATCACTCAGTGATTCTTGAAGATATGCCTAAAGGACTTCCTCCTAAGAGGATCATGACCATGCCATACAACTAGTTCCAGGGAGCCAACCACCAAACATTAGGCCTTATAGGCACCCACACATACAAAAAAGTGAGATAGAAAAAATTGTTGAGGAAATGCTAGATGCAGGAATTATCAGGCATAGCCAAAGTGCTTACTCCTCACCTATCATGATGGTGTGTAAGAAGGATGAAACTTGGCACATGTGTCTAGATTATAGAGTGCTCAAAAAATACACCATTAAAGACAAGTTTCTTATTCCAGTCATCAATGATCTTCTAGATGAATTGAATGGAGCTATGTATTTTACCAAGTTAGATCTTAGATTGGGTTATCACCAAATTCAAAGTAAGGAGAAAGATATTTGTAAGATAGCATATCAAACTCATGAGGGTCATTATGAATTTTTGGTGATGTCATTCGGTCTTACCAATGCACCATCTACATTGCAAAGTTTGATGAATTCCATTTTTAAGAGGTTATTGAGAAAGTTTGTGTTAGTGTTTTTTGATGATATATTAATTTATAGCAAGACTTGGGAAGAACATTTGCAACATGTAGATCAAGTATTACAATAACTCAAAGATCATCAATTATATGCTAAGCCATCCAAGTGTGCTTTTGGTCTTAAGGAGGTGGAGTATTTGGAACACATAGTTTCACATGAAGGAGTAAAGGTGGACCCTAACAAAATTAAGGCTTTCATGGAATGGCCTCTTCCAAAAACTATTAAGAAGATGAGGGGTTTCTTGGGATTGACAGGATACTATAGAAGATTTGCAAAGAATTATGGTCATATAGTAGCATCCCTTACCACTCTATTGAAGAAGGATTATTTTCATTGGGATGAATCTGCTAATGTATCATTTAAGCAATTGAAGAAGGCTATGTGTATAACTCCAGTGCTTGCCACTCTAGACTTCACCAAGGAATTCATTGTGAAATGTGATGCTTCTGGAAATGGGATAGGAGTAGTTCTCATGTAAGAAGGTCAACCAATTGCTTTTGAGAGTCATCAATTGAAAGACAAAAATCAACTCAAACCTATTTTCAAGAAGGAAATGCTAAGAATCCTTCATGCAGTTAAAAAATGGAGGCCTTATTTGATGGATTGACATTTCAAGGTTAAGACAGATCATGATAGCCTAAAATATTTTTTGGAACAAAGACTATTGTCAAAAGAGCAATAAAAATGGGTCACTAAGATGTTGGGATATGACTTTGAAATTGTATACAAGAAAGGGAAGAAAAATATTGTGGTCGATGCACTTTCCAGGAAGGATGAAAATGATGAAGCCTTACTGTGTGCCCTTTCAATATTACAAGAAAATTGGGTGGTAGAAGCCAAAGAAGAGTGGCAAAATGATGTTGCTATAAGTAATCTCATCTAGCAAATAAAAAGTGACCCTAGTAGTTCAAATAAGTTTTGTTTAAAGAGGGATATTCTTTGGTATAAAGAGCATGTGTATCTCTATAAGAATTTCACTCTTAAACACAAGATTCTCAAAGAACTACATGAGTCTCCAATTGGTCGTCATTTAGGATTTTTGAAGATATATCATTGGATTAAGAAAGATTTTTTTTGGGAAGGGCTAAATGGTGATGTTCAAAAATTTGTGGTTGAATGTTTGGTTTGTCAAAGAAATAAGAGGGAAACAATTAAGGCACCAGGTCTCTTGTAGCCTTTATCTATTTCTAGCCAATTTTGAGAAGAGTATCCATGGACTTCATCATAGGGCTTCCCAAATCTAAAGGCCATAATGTCATCATGGTAGTGGTTGATCGCCTCACTAAATGTGCACATTTCATTGCATTATCATATCATTTCACAAAAAGTATAGTGGCAAAAGTTTTCTTGGAGAATATCCAAAAGCTACATGGTACACCTAAGGTTATTGTTAGTGATCATGATCCTATCTTTACTAGTCACTTTTGGAAAGATTTATTCTCATGTTTGGGTACTCAATTGGCTCATAGTTCTTCATACCATCCTCAATCAGATGGGAAAACTAAGGTTGTTAAAAAAAATTTGGAAGGATATCTACGTTGTTTCACTTCAAAAAAAAATCTCAATGGGTAGATTGGTTGCCTCTTGTAGAATAGTGGTACAATACTTCTTTTCATAGCTCATCAAAAATATCTCCACTTTTGGCACTTTATGGATATCATCCTCCTTCCATCACATTGTCATTAAAAGTGTCACCAAGAGTTTAGGCAATAGAGGACCACTTTGATGCAAAGATAACATCAACGGAAGCAAAAACAGAAGGAACCAACACCAGAAAGAGATAGATAGTAATATTCTTCTAATTAATTCAACAAATGAATAGTATATTCACTTGCTCTCCTACATATTTCTTCTTCCTGTAATTTCATATCCAAAAACCTGCCCTAAACCTAAACCTAATCCTAAAACTCTATTTATTCTTGCTATGATAGTCTACAGAACATTCTAGATTATTAAAAAATAGGAAAAACAGCTTACATAATACCCTAGATCAATATAGAATGGGGAAGAATGACCCCATAATAATCTATATGAATCCTAAGAAAAGATTTTATTGTAATGACAAAATTGGGATAAATTCTTCATGTAGAAATCAAGTCCAAAAACATTTTTGTGGGTGCTCCTACACCATACTCCCCAGGAAATTTTATCTCAAGCCCACTTGAGATGAGCACTTGTACAGTGGTACCTTGCTTCTTGATACCTTTTTCGGTCATCAACACAACATCTACATCTGAATAACCTCTGAATTTTACCAAATACTGCTTGGACTCCTTTCCTCTTATCTACTTTATGACTTTGGTGTCAAGCATCCTTTCTAGCTGTGATGTCTACTTAAATGGTAGACGTTGAATGTCTTCTATATCAGCAATCTGTCCTGTATCAATTTTTTTAGTGGGTGCTTTGAATGGTGTGAGGTATGCTATGTTGAAGATGAGAGAAATGCCAATCTCAGGTGGCAATCAAATCTCATAAGCATTGGTTTCAAACTTCTTCAATATTTGTCAAGGACCTAGTTTTCTCAACATAAGCTTGGTAGATTTACCTTTTGGTAGCTTCTCTTTCTTGAGATTTTCCCATACTAAATCTCCCACTTCAAATTCTAAGTGTCTCCATTTCTAATCAGCATGCTTCTTATACTTGTCAGAGGTTTGTTGGAGTTGTGCTTTGACTTCATCGTGGATTTCTTTTATGGTTGTAGCAAATTCTTCTCCTTGGGCACTAACTTGTTGTTGTGAACTCATATCTCTTAACTCAAAAATCCATCTAGGATGAATTCCATACACCACTTGAAATGGTGACTTTCCTATACTTCTATTAATGGATTCATTATATGCAAATTCAGCTTGGGGTAGGAATACATTCCATTTTGCTACATGTTGTCTTGTGAGTGTTCTTAACAAATTGCCCAATGTTCTATTAACTACCTCTGTTTGGCCATCAGTTTGAGGCTAGTAGGCTGATGAGAGTGATAAATTGGTTCCAAGTTTCCTCCATAAAGTTCTCCAAAAGAGTCCTACAAACTTCACATCCCTGTCTGAAACTATGTTGAGAGTTAGCCAATGAATCCTTATGACTTCCTTGAAAAAGAGATCTGCTATATAGGAGGCATCATAGGTTGACTTACATGGTAAGAAGTGAGCCATTTTGTTGAACCTATCTACTACAACAAATACACTATCATGCCCCTTTTGTGTCTGTGGCAGTCCCATTACAAAATCCACCAGTATGCTTTCCCAGGGTCTAGATGGTACTGGAAAAGGTTGATAAAGCCCTACATTTGTAGTCCTTCCTTTGGCCCTTTGACAATTCATACATGTTTCCACAAAGTTTCTAACATCAGTTTGAAGTTTAGGCCAATACTAGTACCTTCTCACCAATTCTAAGGTTTTATCCAAACCAAAATGTCCACCCATTGTTCCACTATGCTTTCCTTTGATAATGTTTGTCCTCATAGAGCACCTGGGTACACATAATTGTCCTCCTTTGAAAACAAGTATATCTTGTATCAAAAAATTAGGAAAATCAACATGGTATCTTTCACCAAACTACATACATACCTTCTAGATGTTGCGAAAATATGGATCTGCTACATACATGTCCTTGAGTGCTTCAATTCGCACACTTTCTAGCTATATCTAGGAGACAGTCAGATTCCTTCTACTAAGAGCATCAATAACCTTGTTTGATATGCCCTTCTTATGCTTGATGGTGAAGGTATAGGCCTGTAAATACTCCACCCATTTTATGTGCCTATGACTTAATTTGTCTTGGCTATTTACAAAACTAAGTGTTTGGTTATCGGTATACACAACAAACTCCTTTGGCAACAAGTAGTGTCTCCACCTTTTGAGAGCTTGAACCAATGCATACATTTCTAGGTCATATGAAGAGTATTTCTACTTGGCTTCATTGAGCTTTTCACTTGAGAAAGCCACTGGTTTTCCTTCTTGAGTAAGAATTGCCCCTATAGCAACCTTGCTAGCATCACATTCTACTTGGAAAACTTTGTTAAAACCAAGTAAAGAATGAATTGGTTGCTCACTAACCTTTTTCTTAAGCAATTCAAAAGCTTCATTTACTTATTGACTCCATGCAAACTTACACTTCCTTCCTCCTTTAATGGTTTCTAACATAGGAGCACATATATGACTGAAATTTCTTATGAATTTCCTATAAAATGTAGCAAGACCACGAAAGCCTCTAACATCTCCAATTGTTCTTGGCAATGGCTAGGATAGTATAGCACTTACCTTATCTTTATCCATCTTCAAGCTACTTTGGGAGATAACAAAACCAAGATATGTCAGCACCTCTTTCATAAACAAACACTTTTCCAAATTTATTACCAATTTCTCTTCATGAAGTCTTCTCAAAACCATGTCAATGTGCTCTAGGTGTTCTTCCTTTTTCTTGCTGAAAATTAATAGGTCATCTAAATATACTATGATGAACTTACCATTGAAGTATTTGAGTATTCCATTCATAAGTTTCATGAAGGTACTAGGAGCATTAGAAAGTCCAAATGACATTACCTTCCATTCATATGATCCATCATTGGTTTTGAATGTTGTCTTCCACTCATCTCCAGCTCTTATCCTTATTTAATGGTACCCACTTTTTAAGTCAATCTTGGAGAAATACTTTGCACCTCCCAAAAAATCAAGCAAATCTTCAATTCTTGGCATTGGAAACATATATCTGATTGTAATCTTATTAATGGCTCTAGAATCAATTCACAACCTCCAGGTTCCTTCCTTCTTGGGTGCCAAAATAGTAGGTACAACACATGGGCTTAAGCTTTTCACAATCAAACCAAAATCAAGTAACTCCTAGACTTGTCTAGTAATCTCTTCATTTTGTTGTGGTGTCATCTTGTATGCAGCCTTATTAGGTAAAGTAGCTCTAGGAATGAAATCAATACAATGAATAGTGTCTTGTATAGGTCATAAAGATTTTGGCATACCTTCTGAAATTAAACCTTCATAGTTATCCAAAAGTTCTTTCACTTCATTAGGAATTGCCTTCTTTGTTTCAGCCTCCTTTTTGTCATTTCCAATGAGTTCTTGTGATTGTGGGTTAGGAATCAAAAGAAAACAAGGCTTAGATTCATCCTTCATGTCCCATAAGAATTCCTTTTTATCAACCATCATAATTTTGGCTTCCCTCTCTTTATTTTCTTCCACTTCTTCATGATCAGCAAATGGAATCAACCTAATCACCTTTCCATCCTTCTTGATGGTGTATACAGTGAGTTTTCCATCATGTTGTGCCTACAAATCATATTGCTAGGGCCTACCAAACAATAGGTGGCATGCATCCATGTCAACTATATCACACAAAATTATGTCTTTATACTTTCCAATCTGAAAATCAACCCATGTTTGCTCATTTACAAGAGTTTGTTGACCCTTTGTTAGCCATGAAACCTTATAAGGAAAAGGATGAGGCATCCTCCTAAGTTTTAACTTCTGAACCATCTCAAGAGAAACTAAATTCTCAGTAGATCCTAAGTTAATAATGACTTTACATACCTTACCTTTGGATTTGCAAGCAGTCCTAAAGATAGTTTTCCTTTGTGGTGGTTCCATGGTAGTAGGCACTTTCAAAAGTGTTCTTTTCATCATTAAAATTTCTTGTCTTTCTAGTACACTATCAGAGTCAGCCATCTCCTTCTCTTAGTATTCATCATCTTGTACCAAATGTGTTCTTCTTTCACCTTGTGAACTTGAACTTGCTCTATTCAGACACCTAGATGCATAATGTCCCTCCTTATTGCAATTGAAACAAATAGTCAGACTTGCCCTTCTACCACCAAATCTACCTCTTGAATTGCCTCTTCTACCTCTAAAGTTACCTCTGAAATTTCCTTCTCTTTGACTGATTTCTTTCTTTATCTCCTTATGATATTCATGGTTTTTTCCTCTTCCTTGGAAATTTCCTCTTCCCCTTTGATTTCTTCCTCTTCCTCTGTTATTTTGTTCTTGTCTTCTTTTCAATTTGGCTTCCACCTTAAATGTTAGTTGATAACACTTATGTATTGTATCAGGACATAATAAATTAAGTTCTTCTTGAATGTTCAACCTCAATCCATTGAGATATTTAGCAACTTTTACACTTTCACATTCACTATGCTTTGCCCTCAGGCTTAATTTTTGGAATTCTTTAGTATACGCAGTGACATCTAGCTCCTTTTGTCTTAAACTTTGTCTCCTTTGATGAAGTTGGATTTCATAATCCTCAAGTATGTTTCTCTCACCTTGGCACATGTACTTTTAGTTATCATGTTCTTACCTTCTTTGACCCTTTCTCCTTGAGTGAAATTCCACCAAGTGAGGGTTGGTCCCTTCAACTTTGACTTGGAAATTTTTACCTTGTCCTTTTCTGCTATATTTTCACATTCAAAATGGTTGTTCAAGGCTTCTATCCAATCCACAACAGCATCAACATCCATCTTTCCCAAGAAGATGGACAAGTCACTTTTGGCATCCTTCTTACCAACTCTTTCAAGGGCTTCTATGAAGTATCTCTAGTCTACAAGTAAGTTAACTACCTCTTGCTTAGGGATATCCTCTTCTTCCCCTTCTTCCTCTTGCTTTGAGGAAACCTTTTCTCTCTTTTCCATCTGGCCCTTCATCTCCTCAAATTCATCTAATAATCACTTATTGATTTTCTCATGTTCTTGCATCTTCTTTGCCAGTTTAGCATTAGTGACCATGTTTGATGTTTCAGCTTCTAACTCTAATCCAGACATAAAATCTAATTGCCTTAGGAGCTTTCCCCAACCTTTGAAACCAAAAATGATGTAGAGATAAACTCAATGGAAGCAAAAACAAAAGGAACCAGCACCAAAAAGAGATAGATAGTAATATTCTTCTAATTAATTCAACAAATGAACAATATATTTACTTGCTCTCCTATAGATTTCTTTTTCCCATAATTTCATATCCAAAAACTTGCCCTAAACCTAAAACTATATTTATACTTGCTAAGATAGTCTACGAAACATTTTAAATTATTGGAAAATAGGAAAAATAGCTTACATAATACTCTAGATCAATATAGAATGGGGAAGAATGACCCCACAATAATCTGTATGAATCCCAAGAAAAGATCTTATTGTTATGATAAAATTAGGATAAATTCTTCATGTAGAAATCACATCCAAAAAAATTTATGTGGGTGCTCCTACACCACACTTGCTTCATCAACAACAAGTGCTTTCAAGACTCAAGTAGAATTTAGCTATGGCACAAAATCGAATGAAACAACAAGTGGACCAACATCGTAGTGAAAGAAATTTTGAAATTTGGGACTAGGTCTTCTTGAGATTGCATCCTTATAAACAAATCTCAACGAAGAAACAAAAAAAGAATAATAATATGGACCATACCAAATTATGCAAAAGATTGGTATTGTTGCCTACAAGCTTGAGTTGCCACCAACAACAAAGATACATCCAGTTTTTCATGTTTGTTGTTTGAAGAAGATAATTGGGTAGAGTATTCCTACTCAAATAGTACTACCATAACTTGATGAAGAAGGAAGAATAATTTTGGAACCAAAGTGCATTCTTCAAACATGCACAAAGAAGCTAAGGAACAAAATCTTGACTCAGTATCTCATCTAATGGAAGAATTTACTAGTTGAAGAGGCCATATGGGAGGATGAGGAGTTCATTCAAACTAATCTACACTTGGTTAGCATTGAGGACAATGTTTCTTTCAAGAGAGGGGGCATGCTATGCCCTTAATATTGGTGTATATAGAGTTATGAATAGTCAAATTATGGCTAACTTAATCCTTAATTTAGTCATGTTATCATTATTATATTACTATTTAGGAAGGTAGGTCCACCTGGGTGTTATGTAGGGTTGTGTCTATTCAACCTAAGCATAATTACATATATATAGGAGGTTGTGAGTCTTATTTTAACATCATATTGTGAAGTGTGTTCTCATTGGAGATATTTGGAGGTTGCCCCCTCGAAGTGGCCTATTCCTCTCAGTTATTATCAAGTATTTATATAATATTTCATATTATTTCTTCTATTGTGCAAGTTATTTCATTATTGTAAAAAGTGTTCAAGCATTATGATCGTTGTTCAAGTGTGAATTGTGAAAAGGAGCAGAGTGTTTACTGAATACGTGTAAGAAATCCAAGGGATTATTGTATGTGCAGTTTGAGATCTGGTTACAAGATCTGAAGAAGTAGAAGTCTGCTTGATAGGACAAAGACAAAGGAAGGAAGTACAATTCAGTTCTATTATTCTACAAGGAATATTACAAAGATCATTTGGACATGGGTTCATTGGTCTTGCCCTTGAAGTTGCTTGGGCAATGGGTCCAATTGTCTTCTACAATTCCTAATAGGGTTGGAATCTCCTAACAGGGATTCAAAGTCTCCTAACAGGAACTTATATGTATTTAATCTTGTAACAAACTCCTAACAAGGTATATCCTCTAACAAGGAATATATATTAGTACATCATATTGTGGGTACCATCCCCACTAGGGTTTTCTCTCTGATTAAGGGTTTCCCTAGTTACAATATCTAGTGTTATTGTGTATGAGTATCTTGTTGTGGTTTCAGTTTACTTTACTCATATGGTTAAGATTGTTTAAAGTTATTATTTGTGATATTATTTGGATAATATATCAGTGGACTATATATTCTAACATCTACTAAATAATGTTTCTACCATAACATGCTCTCAAGAAGAGAAACGTATAAAGGGAAATGAGCACATGAAAAAAAAGAGCAAAAAGGAGATCTACTAACTTGGGGATCAATATGATCATATCATAACATATAATATTATATCAAGTACAAAAATATATCATTGTTCCCTAAAAGAAGTATAACTATGACACAATGGAGGAAAAGACATAGAAGAGTTATGAAGAAGAGTCTTTTTGGGTCAATAACATAGAGACCAAAAAGAATCTGTACTACCATATCATAAGCAACCAAGAAGACTATACAAGATCACTGGTATGGATAATAGTACAAGAATGACATAACATGTAATGACATATAAAAGAAAGAGATGTAAATAGAAGAATGTATATGATAGAGCAATTACTTTATCCTCTTGAGCTCAACAGAGAAATAAGGATCATCTAAAGCAATCAAAAGACAAAACAAAAATAAAAACACAACATGAGGAAAAACATAATACAAGAACATAAAGACTACCATGAAAAATGAAGTCCACAACAAGTGTTCTACGTGCTCCCTCCCAATCTCAGTCTAAAACACTAGGGGAAGGATGGAGACTCACGAGAGGAATGACATCCATCATAGTAGGAATCATGACTAGTTGTAAGCAAGGACTTTGAGAGTCATTGTGCTCATTACTAGGAGTGATTGTAAGCTATGTAGAAAGCATGTTAGGAAAATCACTATCCATATCAATTAATTCCTCATCACTACTAACACGTTCATTATATAAAGTATCTTCAATATCTAGATTGATAGAATCTAAAATACAAACAGAATCACCATGTTTATCCATATGCAAATTATTACCTTGTTTAACCTCTTCCAAAGACACACGCATAGTTTGATTAAAGGAAGGTAAAGGTTGAGATGAAGATGTAGGTCAACAAGGAAGAAAACTAGCTTTCGCCTTAGCTTTATCTTGACGGTTATTGTGACACTGACAAGCATGTTGATTACGAACAGTCTTACGAGATAAAGAATGATTAGGCTCAACTACCATAGGCTCCAAAGAAGTAATGCTAATGAGTTTAGGTATAGTCGTTGAAGGAATAGATGTGGAAGGTAAAGTATATTTAGAATTAGAAGGAGCATACAAGTATGAAAGGTAGGAACATGTACACAATCCTTAAGAAGACTAAGCTCTGTGATCTTGTCTATCTTGTGATTTTGATAATTTCTATAGAGATGATCAGGACAAGTAGGTAGTTTTGCAAGATGAGGTGGCCAATAAAAATAAATCTCAACACAATCTCTAGGATGTGATGGTTTATAAAGAGAATGATTAATAGTAACAATGTCTTCATCACGAGGAAACTTAAGGCATTTATGAATGGGAGATGCTACAACTTGCATGGAATAAATCCATGGGATACCAAGCTTAGCCTGTAATTGATCAAAAGTAGGAATAAAAATGAAGGTAGTATAAACAACTTTCCTTAAAAGTTTGACAAGTAAATTGATAGAACTTGGAGGTCGATAGAGAAAATCATTACAAGTTTAAATATACATAGGAGTTTAATCATAAGTATCTCTATGCAATTGTTTGTAATAAAGATTTTCTTTGGTAATGACATTCACAATAGAGGAAGGATCAACCAAAGTACCATGAGAAGGAATATGAGAAACTCTAATAGTGATATAAAGAGGACCATTAGGTGCTTTAAACATATTGGACTAACTAAAGCTAATAGTGGATGTTTATTTAGGTTCAGGTGAACAAAAAATCAAAGGTTGAGGATCCAAATCAACATGATTAACCACTTGATTCACTTCTTGTATCTTATCATCATAATCAATATGATGATCGAAAGAAGAAGTTTAATTAATGACATTTGTTGAGTGTGAAGGTAAAGGATTAGTGTAAATCTGAAGATTTTGATTAGGTGGTGCAATAGATTTATTCATGTTACTAACTTGACTATCAACAGAAATAGCCTTAGAATCAATAATGTCCTAAATAGCATTCTTAAAACCATTACACTTTTGAGTATCATGACCTAGCTGATGGTGATATTGACAAAAAGAATTCAAATCAAAATACCTAGATAGTGACTTACTAGGATCAATTGGATGAATATGAAGAAGGTTAAGCATATGAGATTTAATCAATTTATTTATCACCTCAGAAAATTTTTCTAATATTTGAGTATACTGGCAATTAGGATGATATATAGAGGAAAAAGTAGTTGTACCTCTAGATGTAGTAGCCACTTGAACATCAATTGTATTTGACTTGATTCTGATGAAAGAATTAGATTTAAAAGACTTGTTTTAATTCCAGTAGCATCACTCTTATCATTAGAAATAAGAACCCTCGAGTTGACTTACTTGTAACTGGTAATGGTGAAGCACTACACATAGGTGTGAAAAGGAGGTATACTTGTTAGGATTAAACTTAGAAAGAAATAATAGTTACATGCAAATACAACCAATATCATAAAATAATAGATCACACATAAGAGAACACAAGACACCAAGATTTAATGTGGTTTGCCCAATCCCTAGGCTACATCCACCAACAACAAGTCCAATATTATTATTATCTAGTGATTACAATCGGCAATCCCTTACAACTCAATACCACCGCAAGAAGCTATAATATCACCATTACATTATGAAATCCCTAACCTAAGCCTTTTTATACAAGCTTTTTTCACTTACAAAATTAGGGCTAGAATAATAGAAAAATAACAGCCAACACCTTTTACAATATAAGGTCATTTTTGGCTTTGAGGGCACTACCCTCGAAAACCCCTATGGGGGTGTTGCCCCTTGACCCCACCCTATACTGCGATAGGAAGTGCACCTAGGGTGCTACCCCTTGACCCCATCTTGGGGGCACTTCCCCAAAATAATCATAGAAATAATCTGGAGGGAAACTATGCCAAATAAACATTTGATTCTAATTAGGCTCCACATCACAACAATACTCAATATAGATAATCTTATCCCTAATGTATTTTTTGTAAATTAAAAATAAAAATGCATTGAATATCATGATCAGGCATAGGATAAGAATTTAGAGCATACAAATGTCTAAATCTACCAATAAATTTAGTAACTTTCTCTTTAACATTCTACTTATAATGCATTAATTTAGTTAAAAAAATTTGGTGACCAATATTATTTTGAAATTGTTGAATAAAGGAATTAGCAAGAGTTTGAAAAAAATCAATAGAATGAGATAGAGATATATACCATTGCAAGGCTCTATCCCTAAAAGCCTATAGTCATGAGAAAAATCACTACATATAGTCTAGAAAGTTTTAACATGAATCACAAGATCTCCCTTACCATTATAAGTCTCAAGAAGAGGTACCTCAACATGTTGTGGGATGACAACACAAAGGATATATAAGGAAAGGGGATTAGCAACATCACATTTAGGAATGTTGTACTTAGATTGAGTTAATTGAGCAAGCTGTTGTAAAGCAGAGATAGTTTGAGCTAAGGTACTAATAGTAGGATCAAAAGACATGCTAGTAGGCATAGGTATGCTAGATGGATTAGGAAATTTATAAGAAGTGGAAGGAATATGTAAAGATGTTGATGGAGAATGAGAAGGTACAGGCAAAGGGTTCAAATAGGTAAAAGGAACCACATTACATGAAGGTAATGAAGAAGGAATGAAAGTAGGAGGAACACTCACAGAAAGTGAAATAATAGGAAGACAACCACTTAAAGGAGTGGAAAATTGTGTAGAAGTAATCATAAGCAATGGAGCATATGTAGGAATACTAGAAAGAGTGGTAGAAAATTGGATAGAAGGTTCAATAGTGGTGGAAGGAGGAGGATTTCCTAACTCTTGAGCACATTATGTTGAAGACTTAGCATGAGTATTAATAAAGTGAGATATACCACACAAGATATAAATATTATTATCATCATCTTTAACAAGATTATTAAGAGCTTCAATAAAACCACAACTATCAAGATTTTGATTTTCTTGAGCAAGCCAAGCTTCCAACTTATCAAATTCACTATAAATCTTATCAACAGGTGAAGAAGGAACTCTTAAAGCTTCATCTTAATCATGAGATGAATGAGAATATTTATGCTCCATTATAGGGTTAAGATCATGAGAAAAAATGTGAGTATCATCATGAGTCCTAGAAGGGAATTCATAATCATAAGAGCCAATGTGTCTACAAATTTATGTTATGGGAATGCTATAGGTTGTACTTTGTGTAATTAAGCTCACAAAAAGAAGAGATCACAAAATGAAAACCTATTCTGATCTAACCAAAGGAAATAAAATCTAATATAAAAGGGAAAGATATGTAAAATAATCCAACACCAAAAAGCCAAGGGGTTCACATCAGGTTCACAAAAATGTTTGGGGGTAAAATGGAAGCACTCTAATAGGATCTAGGCCTCCACTTCAAGGGGCACTGAGCCATTCAAATATTTATGTGTGAGGGAAATAGAGGAATTTCCAAATATGATTCCACTTCTAAACCAAATTAGATTAGTTAGGACCCAAAGAAGAAGGGTGCTAATAATAAATCTAGATTATAAAGAGGGATGCAATATAAGGAAATGCACTTTCTTAGGCCCTTAATATGATAATGTAACTATGATATTGAATTGATAATATAAATCTATATGTTATGTGAGTATAATTAGCCCAATTAGGATGTAAATCTAGGGTAATTATATGAAAGAAAATAGAATATAAAAACTCAACTTGAAATGTGTAGTGGAAAAGGTATTTTCATTGTAGAACTCATAGATCTTAATTGTATTTGAATATTCGTTTGTGAGTCTTAGAATGAAATGATGAAAGAACAAAACCTAGAAATATCTCTAGAATCTGAGACAGAAGGAATAGGTCAACTTGGGAAGACATCTTAAAACCAAGTTGATGTCATCTGACGATCTGCAACTGATGACTCCAGAAAACTTGTGAATTGTAGGTTCCAAATATGCAATCCTTTTCACTGCCACCGTATAAATCAACACCAAAAGGAAAGGTTTTATGGTTGGGGTTTGATGAGGGCTTACCTTGGTCAAGCCCTAGGTTGTGGAATTAAGTATAATTAAGAATTGTAAATGTAAATGATAGTAAAAAAAGATAAATGTTAGGATTCACCTTGATTGAAACCCTTATTTGAAAGGATTTTGTATTTAACTATATTGTAGATCTTGAATTAGGAATTTAGGGTATCTCTAATCTTTGCAATGGATCTATCATAATTCCATCATGGTGTTGTGGATATATAAGTGTATTAATGAATGCTTCACTATAGATCTCCTCCCTTGATGGCTAATAATAAGCTAGATCTTGAGATTGAAATGCTCACAAAGGATCCTTCAATGGAATTCTTCTTGCTTGAATTCTTGAAAGTCTTGAATACTTAAACTCCTTAAATGCAGAAGGCATAAATCTTCACTATAGATCAGGAGATTGAATTACTCAAGTGTATGATCCAAAAATGAAGCCTCAAAGTCACTTTATATATGAGTTTTTGGGTGGGAAAATAATACAAGCCAATTGGGTAACGGACAAAAACTAATTAAACCCCCAAGGCATTTCGAGCCCTGAGCTCCAAAATTGTTCGGTCGACTTGGGAGAACTATGTCTAACTAGGTCTACCTAGTCCATTTTAGGTTAGCCTGGGTCGACTTGATCATGGAGATCAAGTCCTAGGTGTCACAGAAAGAAGGGGCATATACCAAAGAGCTAGGGTGGAAAGATGGAAGAGAATAGGAGGAAAGGAGTTGAGAAGATGCATATCCATGGTCCAAAGAGGGAATTTATGGAGAGAGAGTACAACAATCTTAAAATACAAGTGCGTCCATTTTAAGATGGTACATAAGGAAGTCTACTTTTTGAGTGACTAAATGTATTGAACACAAGATCTATGATTATAATAAGCGACAAAATATGGAAGATACTAGAAAGACAAAAGTTAGCTATTTAAGGGGACGAACAAGATTATTTTTGTTGCTAATTGTTATTGATTATGTCCTAATCATTGGAGAATTATTGTTGATGTGGATTGAAGAAGATAGTTCGGGTGAATTGAGCATAACATAATTAATAAGATCAAGCAAGAGGAAGTGCTAAGTGAAAGAGAAAGTGTATGTGAATCAGCCAATAAGATATCATAAGGAAGAGACATAGCAAAGTAAAGATATGAACAAGCAAGGTAGAACTAAAACCTAATAGATCATTTGATTGTTACTCTCTTACTATTGTAGAAGATTAAATCTCTTAACCAAGTGGATCTAACAATTCTTTGAAATCCTATTTGGTAGCATCCAATAATGTTGTTTTGTAAGTCCTTTAAAGTAGACCAATCTTTAGAAATGTCAAGGAGTGATAAGGTCTAGATGATCTCTGGTGAAAACCCTCTAACAAGCTCACACTAAAAATATGCATGTAACCTTTAACAATTTTGTCTCCTAACACAACTCACTTCATAAGAGTGAAATTATTTGGGTTGTTAGTTCCCAGGTGGTTTTTCCCTTTATAGGGTTTCCACGTTATATATTTATGTCAAATGTGTGAATTCTATTGTGTTGCAAGTTTATTTTCATGTTAATTGCATAATGTTGCAACTTGATATGTAGTAAGTGATTTCTCAAATATTTGGTATAGTGAGGAACATTGAGATAATGGTTTTATGGAAAAGGTTTACAAGTTTGATTTTAGATGTTGGATGTGGTTATTGAGTTAATGATTGAACATTTATAAAGCTTGAATTAGCACTAAAGTGTTTTAAGGCATGTAGAATAGCTAGATATAAATGATTCACCCCCTCTAAATTATCTAACAATTGGTATCAAAACTAAGTGCTTGAAGGAAGAATTTTGAAGGAACTTGAGAAAAAGATCCGAAGATGTATAAGAGAGAGGCATCTATGCTTAACAAGGAGAATATATCCTCATGGAAAAATAAGATGAGGCTACATCTATCAGGAATTAGAGACAATGGTACACATTGACTAGACCGTTAGTATGTTTCTCCTACCCCTTCTATGACTATATAAAAGATGAGCGAGAAAAGAGAACATAACAATCTGATGATTGAGATTGTGTCTGCCTTGAATGATGTTGAGTTTGATAATGTCAAGAATTGTACTTTTGCTAAAGAAATGTGGGACAAGTTGGCACTTGTGCATGGTGGAGATGATAATGTATTGAGAGCAAAAGGAGAAATTGTGAGAGGCAAATATGATGACATGAGGATGAAAGAAGGTGAGAATATATTACAATATGTGAACCAAATAAAAGAAGTGGTGAATGTTACCGAAGCTGCAGGAGGTGTCATGAACAATGAAGAAGTTGTAAGTAAAGTTCTTATAACACTCTTACCTATTTATGCTATAAGAGTATCTACAATTCAGGAATTTAGAGCTATGCCTGGTAGTGATCTCACATTTGATCGTTTAGTTGGTTGTTTTCCTCTATTTGAACTAAGTAATTTTGATAATAGTGCGCCCATGATTGTGAATGCTTTCAAGACTTCACCAACCATTAGAAGTTCAAAGAAAGAAAAAAGAAGTAAAGATAAAAGTGAGTTAGAAGCATTGCTTGCAAGGAGGTTGTAGATAGGTAAAGGTAAATTTCCTTAGATATGTCTTACATGTAATGAGGTAGGTCATATTACTACTAGATGTCCTAACAAGAGTAGGAATGACATAAATGATAAGAAGGATCACAAATACATAAAGAACAAATATTACAAGGACAAAGGGAAGAAATCATGTTATATCACTAAGGAAGAGCACACTGAGTTAGGCACTAGAGATGAGAAAGAAAGAGTTGAAGTGGTGTGTGTTGTTGTTAAAGAAGACCCTGATGAGGAAAGGTTAGATGATGAAAAATATTTTATTTTTCATGCTAGTAAGAATGACTCATGGATCATTGATAGTGGATGTTCACATCACGTGACTAGAGATATTAGTAAGTTTGATAAACTTGAGGCATATGATAGTGGATCTATTAAACCAGGGAATTTTGTTCCATGTCTAATGAAAGGTAGAGGTTCTATGATGTTAAATGATAAAATTGAATTTGATGATGCATATTGGGTGCAGGGACTAAAATATAATTTATTGAGTGTTGCTTAGTTGAATAATACATGATGTCACAAGCTGGAGTTTCAAAACAAGAGAGTCAAGATCTATGATGATGAAGGAAATTTCATTGGCATTAAAGAGAAAACAAGAGGTAATCTAGTTTATCTAGATCCTATAGTTGATATATGTTTGTTTGTAAAAGTTGAAGGTATGTATCTATGGCATGTCAATTTTGATAATATGGTCAAAGTTAGTAGAAAGAAAAGAGTGAGAGGCTTACCAAATTTGCATAAACCTAAGAATGTTATGTGCAAACAATGTCAGCTCGGTAAGGTGACCAAGTCAAGTTTTTAAAGAAAGTCACATACTCTAATGATAGTATGGAATTAGTGCATACAGATTTATGTGGACCAATTAGAGTAGAAAGTTATAATGGTGACATATATTTCATATTGTTTGTTAATGATTATTCTAGGACGATGACTTCCATGTTTATGCAATTAAAGTCACATGTTTTTGATATATTCAAATTATATAAAGCTAGATTTGGAAAATAAACTAATAAATTGTTAAAATGTTTGAAATCTGATAGAGGTACTGAGTTTTTGTTTGTTGAATTTTCACTAACATTTATGTTGAGCATGGAATCAAGAGATGATTATCAACACTGAGGACACCACAATAGAATGGGATTGTTGAGAGAAGGGGCAGGTCAATTGTGGACTGTGAAAGGACTACTAATTGAAAGGGGAATTTCTTAAATATTTTGGAGAGAAGATTGTAGTTTACTCTCTCAACCGAGTTAAACTAAAGAAAGGAATAAATAAAACACCTTATGAACTTTGATACAGTTATACACCTAATGTGAGTTATTTCAAGATATTTAGGAGTAGATGTTACATTAATAAAGATGCAAGGAATGGAAAATTTGATTCTAAGGGTGATGAAGATATTTTCCTTGTCGATTATACTAAGAGTAAGGTTTACAAATGTTTGAACAAAGTAGCTGACAAAATGATTGAAAGTGCAAATGTGAGAATTGGTAAGTTTGCAAATAAGAACGATGAGGAAAGCAAAAAGGAACCTAATGATTACAAAAAAATTGTTTATGTATAAGAAAATTCTATTGGAGTAAGGTCTAAGCAACAATAGAGAGCTACTGAGCAACAACTTGCATTACCCAAGCAGGATGATGAGCCCTAACCGAGTGAAGATAAAGTTGGAAGTCAAAGAAAAAAACCTGTCCTACCAAAGTATGTGAGAAGAAATCATTCACCTAAACAAAAAATTGGAGATAAAAGTGTTGGAATCATGACAAGAAGTAAGTTGAAGGACAATAATTGTTTAATTACTAAGTTTGAACCAATAATTGGGAAAATTGTACTCGACAATGAAGATTAAATAAATGTTATGAATGAAGAGATTGATCAAATTGAGAAAAAAAACACATGGATACTAATGCCTAGACCTTCTGAAAAGAATGCTATTGGAAAAAAGTGGATTTCATAGACAAACTAAATGAGAATGGTGAGATTGTAAGGAACTAGACCAAACTAGTTTGTAAAGGTTATGCCCAAGAAGAAGGAATTGCCTATGGTGAGACCTTTAAACCTGTAGAAAGATTAGAAGGAGCCAAAAAATTGTTGGTACATGCAACTTACAAGAAATTCAAGGTGTATCAAATGGATGTTAAGTCAACATTTTTTAATGGAATACTTGAAGAAAAGGTATACATTAAACAATCAGAAGGATTTGTTGAGCCAAATCAGAAGCACCTACTTTGAAAGTTAAATAGAGCATTGTATGGATTGAAGAAAGCACCGAGAGCATGGTTTGAAAGGTTGCATTCATATTTGATTTAGATTGGGTTTGTTAGAATAATAATTTATATTTGAAGATATTTGAAAACATGGTATTGATTGCTGAAATATTTTTGGATGATATTATATTTAGTGGGAATGGTTTGTTGTGCAAATCATTTGTTGATCATATGAGTAAGGAATTTTAAATGTTTATGTTTGGTGAGATCAAGTTTTTTATTAGATTACAAGTTCATCAAGCAAAATATGGTATATGTGTTACTCAATCTAAGTACATTAAGGAGATCTTGAAGACATTTTATATGGATGAGTCAAGGCTAGTCATGATTGGATGCAAACTATCTATGGATGATACTACTATTGAAGTCAATGAGACACAATATAAATCAATGATTGGAAAGTTGCAACATGTTGTGCATAGTAGACTTGATATTGCTCATGCAGTTAGTATTGTTGTAAGGTTTTCCTCTAATCCTAAGGAAACACACAACTATTATTAAAAGAGTTTTTAATTTTTTGAAAGGAATGGAAAACTTTGGATTATGGTACAAACAAAACGGTGATTTTAAACTCAAAGTCTACTCTGATGTTGATTGGGCTAGAAATATTGATGACAAGAAAAGTACAAGTGGTGACATTTTCATTTTAGGAGAAAGAATGATTACATGGTTAAGCATGAAATAGAGCTACATATCCCAATCTACTGTTATATTTGAGTATGTTGCTACAACTAGTAGTTGATCAAATATTGTTTGGATCAAACAATTGTTGGAAGGAATGCAAGAAGTTATTAAGCTTGCCAATATCTATTGTGATAATACTAGTGCCATAAATATATCCAAGAATCCAATGATGCATACAAAAACCAAGCATATATCTATCAAGTATCATTACTCGAGGGAGCAAGTACATGAAAAGAAAGTGATGCTTTTTAGTATCTAAGAGGTAATTTAGGGGTCCTTCCCCTATCCAAGATTAACTAATCAAGGATGCATGTTGCATCAATTCATAGATGATCAAATATATCTTTCTATAGTTGATGTAAGAGTTCATTCCTTAGGGACTCGGCTGATGTGCCAGCATTTGCCTGGAAAAGTTGTGAAAGTAGTTGTAATAAAATTGATGTAAATTGTACATGCAAGGTACACGATATTGCTACAAGGTTTTATAAGTTTCACATTGGAACTTATATTTACCTTTGAAATTGTTGTCAAAGGGGGAGAGAACCAATAAAGAGAGTCAATAAGGGAGATGAGTAAGTGAAAAGATGTTGTTGAGTAAAGTACACCCAAAGGGGAAGAATTTGTTAAGATGAAGATGTTGAAGTTAGGCCACATGAATCTCTTGAAACTATTGTAGAGAACCTGAATGAAATCAAAGAGTTGAATGATTTGTATTATTATCAATGCATATATTTTATCATATTGTGTTGTAGTGTTTTGTAATGTAAAATATTATACTTGTGTATTGTCATCAATGACAAAGGGGGAGATTGTTAGCCCCAATTGATAATTTTGTTTATGTATATGAAAAATTCATATCAGTTGTTATATTGTCATTGATTTCAAGCCTTAGTTGTTAAGACATTATGCTAATTTAATAGAGTGTTGATATGAGATTGTTTTGAAGTGAAGAATCTATAATGGAACAATCAATGTTTTGTCACTGATGTCAAACTTGCTACTTGCTGGTAAGATAACTGCTTAGTTGATTTGAGTACTATCATTTGTTTGATTGATAAAGAGGTTTTGATCAAATGAGACAACAAGAGCACCTAGAGGAAAGGTTGAGTTATGATATGAAAAGGGAGTATAAAGATCAATTAAGATAGTGATGATATAGTGTATTATTTATCTACTCAAGGTTGTAAAGATTGGATATACTAATTAAGTCTAGAAGAACACGTAAGAAGAATTGAATTTTCCAAGCTTGACTGAGTGCATAGTAGGTGCCAAGAAAAGTTAGTGCAATACGAGTAGAAAATTAGTTGGAGCTGAGCAAAGTGAAGATTTCAGTGTATGTTGAGTGAATATAGTGTAAGTTGAGTAAAGTTTAGTTGATGTTGAGCAACCAAGTTAACTAGTTGAAGATGAGTGGAAGAACAATATGGAAGCTAAGTAACAACATATTGATGTCGAGTGCCATTATTCATGTTAAATTGTAGATTTGACAAATCTAAATTGACTATTTTGTTTTCTTGAATTGTGTGAAGCGTGTGGAAAATAACTATGATGAGCTGGTGGCACAAAATTCAAGGTAAACCATTTTGTGGTGAATTCAAGGAGGGTTGAAGAAGAAGTTTCTAGAGGAACCAAATGGAAAAGTGGATAGATTCATTGTATCCTACCTAATCCTACCTAACCCTAAAATGGATGATTATGGCTAAATGACAAAAGATCTTAAATATCTATTCATAGAGAGAGCTAGTTAGAAGCAAAGGTTGTGCAAGAACTAAAGGAAGACAAGGATTCTAGGGTATTGCTTCATTTAGTGGTCGAACAAAAGAGACTACTATTACCAAGCAAAGAAAAAAGGCCTAAGAGTATGAATGCTTAAAGGGTGAACAAGCTATCAGAGTTGAAGTGTGTGAAAGCCAAGCATAATGGAGGATTGAAAAAAAGATCTATAATATGCAAGTGAGTTGTAATTTGTTATCAAATCAAGCCTTACTATTACTTTCTAATCATTGTATCAATCTAGGGTAAATCCTTTGGATTAAGGTTGACCTAACAATCATTTTTAAATCCTTTAATTGGGTGACATTCCAAGTGAATGGTATAAAGTCCTCTAACAAGGCTCACTCCTAACAGGGTGATTGAAATCCTCTAATCAGGTCACATTTAATAGTGTGTATTGTAACCTTTAATAGGGTTGGCCTTTCATAAGGCATCACTTTGGAAGAGTGATCATTAGTAGCATGTTACTGGTGGATTTTCCCAAGTTGGGTTTCCATGTAAAATCCTTGTGTCAAACGTGTTATTGAATTTGTTATGTTTCGTGTTTACATTTCAGCAAAAAAATTTTGACCTGGGACAATAACCTACAAAGTTTAAGCATTGTATGATCTAATGGATGCATGCATAACAAAATTTTATGGATATGGATCTACTAAGCATTGAAAAGTTGTATTTGTACATTCAGACCTTGGATAACTAATTCACGCCCCCCCCCCTCCCCTCCCCCAAGTTATTCTAAAGAATTCCAACAATTGGTATCAAAGCCATCTGCTTAAGAGGAGTAGTTTGAAGGTACTAGAAGCAAAAGATCAAGATGTCAAAAAGAGAGGTACCCAAGCTTAATGAGGACAAATTCCTTGCATGGAAAAGTATGATGAAGCTACACCTAAGAGGTCTTGGAGATCATGCACAATCTACCATTATCACTAAGCGTGTCAATCTTGTTGGTGCCCTAACTGCTAATGATCTGAAAAAGAAGAAAGAACATAATCAAGAAATGTTGGAGATTGCCTTTGCCCTAAGTTATCACGAGTTTGATGACATCAAGGGTTGTGATTCTACAAAGAAGATGTGGGATGCTCTTCACAACATTTATGGAGGAGACACAAATGTTCTAAGAGCCAAATCAAAAAGTCTTAGAGCTAAGTTTGATGACATGAGAATAGAAGAAGGTGAGAATGTTGCTCAATATTGCTCTAGAATAAAAGATGTTATTAATGTCATAAGAGGAGCTACTAGTAAGATAGATGATGATACTATATTAAGAAAACTGCTGAGAACATTATTGCCCATCTACGCTATTAGAGTTTCTGCCATATAAGAATTAAGATTTATACCATGTTCTACTCTGACTCTTTAAGGTTTGGTAGGTAGGGTCACTACCTTTGAGGTCTCTAATTTTGATAATTTCAAACCTGACAAATGCTGAATTTGAATTTATGAATGATATATTAGATGAAGAGGTCTATATAGAACAACCAAAAGGATTTGTTGATGCTAACAACAAGAACATGGTATGTAGACTACATAAAGCTTTATATGGTTTAAAGCAAGCCCCAAGAGCATGGTACGAAAGGCTTCATAATTATCTTGTGAAGATTGGATTTGAGAGGGATAATGATAACAACAATCTGTACTTGAAGACAAAAGGAGATAAAGGTATTTTACTAGCTGATTTTTTTTTTTGATGATATCATATTTGGAGGTCAAGATGGAATGTGTAAGGCATTTGCAAATGAAATGAAGAAATATTTTGAAATGTCTATGTTTGGAGAGATCAAGTTATTTTTCAGTTTGAAAGTATATTAGATGAAATATGGTATATACAACACTTAGTTTAAGTATGTGAAGAAAATATTGAATTTTTTTGGATTGAAAGATTCAAAACTAGTTACACCTATGGTGACAGGACACAAGGTGTCACAGAATGATGATTCAGGTGATGTGAATCAAACATTGTACAGGTCTATGATTGGAAAATTACAATTTATAGTACATAAGAGACCTAACATTGCATTATTTGTTGGGATTGTTACAAGATTATCTACTAATCCTAAGGAGAATCATTTCATGGTTGTTAAGAGAATAATGAGATATCTGAAAGGAGCACAAGACTATGGTCTATACTACAAGAAAAATGAGAAGTTTGATCTGAGAGCCTACACTGACATTGATTGGGTTGGAAACATTGATGATAGAAAGAGCACTAGTGGAGGAGAATTTGTCTTAGAAAAGAGGTTGGTCACCTAGACCAACAAGAAACAAAATTGCATATCTCAATCTACTATTGAAGCTGAATATGTGGTTGCTGCACTAAATTGTACAAACATTGTATGGATCAAATAACTACTCAAAGGTTTGAAGGAAGAAATCACTGAACCTATGATACTTTATTGTGATAATACAGGCATTATAAATATATCAAAGAACCTTGTGATGCACACAAAGACTAAGCACATTGCAATCAAGTAACATTACTTGAGAGAGTTAGTTCAAGACAAAAAAGTGAAGATGGAATATGTGAATACAAAAGAGCATATAGATGATATCTTCACAAAAGCATTACCTAAGGATCCTTATGAGTATCTAAGAGGTAAACTAGGGGTGATACCCCTATCCAAAGCTACTTAAGAAGCATAAGTAGTGCCCTACATCAACCAAGTTGAATGTTGTATCTTACAACTTGATGCAATGGATATTACTTTAGGAGCTACCTAAAGTAATGATGGAGTTGAATTAGCTGATCTACATTCACAAGTTAGGTGACAGAGGGAGAAATTGAAATTGTTAACATCTACATGTTGAGATGACAAGCCTTTGGCATTGTTGTCAAAGAGGGAGAATAGAAATACTTTAGAAGGAAAAAGAAATATGAAATATCTACTTAGAGGGAGATAATGTACATGATGTTTACTAGAGAGGGAGATACATATACATCTACTAGTAAGAGGGAGAATATACTAAGGGAGATATAAGAATAGAGTAGAGATACCTGAATATCAGAAAGAGGAAGTGATCAGAGCCCTGCAAGATGACAGATGAAGGGAGTCATAAAGAAGCATTGCATTGATTGTATGTTGATCATAATAGAATTTGTAGCCTATACAGAAGATGAAAGCTGCTGATAGAGGGAGAGATTTCAATACAAGGAATTGTTTTCTTTTTGGTATTGTTGATGATATTGGTTTGCCATTAATGTCAAAGAGGGAGATTATTGATATGAGATTTTTTTGAAGTGGAGAATTTGTAATGGAACAATCATTTTTTTGTCAATGATGTCAAACCTACTACTTGTTGGTAAGACAACTAGTTAGTTGATTTGAGTATTATCATTTGTTTGATTGATGAAGAGGTTTTGATCAAATGAGATAAGCACCTAGAGGAAAGGTTGAGTTATGATATGAAAAAAGGAGTATAAAGATCAGTTAAGATAGTGATGATATAGTGTATTGTTTATCTACTTAAGGCTATAAAGGTTGAATACACTGATTAGGTCTAGAAGAACAAGTAAGAAGAATTGAGTCTTCCAAGCTTGACCAAGTGCACAATAGGTGTCGAGATAAGTTAGTGCAAGCCCAGAAAAAAATTAGTTAGAGCCAAGCAAAGTGAAGATTTAGTGTATGCCAAGTGAATATAGCGTAAGCCGAGTAAAGTTTAGTTGATGTTGAGAATTAGTAAACTTTAGTGTTCTCTGAGTTAACTAGTTGAAGACAAGTGGAAGAACAATATGGAAGCCAAGTGACAACATATTGATGTTGAGTACCTGTATTCATGTTAAATCATAGATTTGACGAATCTAAATCAACTATTTTGTTTTCTTGAATTATGTGCAGCATGTGGAAGATAACTATGATGAGCTGGTGGCACAGAATTCAAGGTAAACTATTTTGTGGCAAATTCAAGGATGATTGAAGAATAAGTTTTTAGAGGAACCAAATGGAAAAGTGGGTAGATTCATTGTATCCTACCTAATCCTACCTAACCCTAAAATGAATGATTATGGTTAAATGACAAAAGATCTTAAATCTCTACTTATAGAGAGAGTTGGTCAGAAGAAAAGGTTGTCATGTGTGAGAACCTAAGGAAGACAAGGAGTCTAGTGTATTGCTTCATGTGGTGGCTAAACAAAAGAGACTTCTATTGGCAAGAAAAGCAAGAAGGCTTAAGAGTATGAATGCTTGAAGGGTGAACAAGCTCTTAGGGTTGAAGTGTGTGAAAGTCAAGCAGAATGGAGGACTAAAACAAAGATCTATAATCTGCAAGTGAGTTATAATTTTTTATCAGATCAAGCCTTACTATTACTTTCTAATCATTGTACCAGTCTAGGGTAAATCCTTTGGATTAAGGTTGACCTATCAGTCATTTGTAAATCCTTTAACTAGGTGACATTCCAAGTAAATAGTTTAAAGTCCTCTAACAAGGCTCACTCCTAACAGGGTGACTAAAATTTTCTAACTAGGTCACATTTAATAGTGTGTATTGTAACCTTTAACAGGGTTGGTCTTTCACAAGGCATCACTTCAAAAGAGTGAGAATTAGTAGCATGTTACTAGTGGTTTTTCCCAAATTTGGTTTACACGTAAAATCCTTGTGTCAAATGTGTAATTGAATCTGTTATGTTTCATGTTTACATTTTTTGCAAAGTTGTTTTGACCTAGGACAATAACCTACGAAGTTTAAGCATTGTATGATCTAATGGATGCATGCATAATTTTTTTTTATGGATATGGATCTACTAAACATTGAAAAGTTTTATTTGTACATCTAGACCTTGGATAACTAATTCACCCCCCCTCTCAATTATTCTAAAGAAATCCAACAGTAGAGGTGCCATATCATTTGATTTATGAAGTGGATTTGAAGAAAGTATGATGATAAGTATGGCATTCAATAGGCACTTGAATGAGTTAGATCTTGATAGTGTAATGTTGGCTCGATTGGTTTATAATCATGCAATGTGTGAGAAAGTATTGAAGATCATGTATGTTCAAGTTACATCGACTAAACTACATAGTAAATGAAGGAATAGAGTATAAACCAAGCTACTACAGGGTGATTGAAATCTGGGCTTCTGGCAAAGAAGAGGTAAATTTTATTATTAACTAAGTCCTTTTAGTGTTAAACAAGTGATGTATTACTCAAGTAAACTTATAGTGTTCATTGAGCTTGAACACTAAAAACAAGTTAAGAAAATATTTAATCTGAGGCCAATATTTGATGAAAATCAAGAATGTTTAAGAAGTTTAAAATATAAGGAAGAATTTTGTTATGAGATCAATGAATGGATAATTTCGAAGGAAGATCTAATGGTAAAGATTTAACAAATTTGAAATGGAATGAGGAAGTCTATTCTTCAAGTGACTAAATGCATTGAATTTGAGATCTACAGTTGTAATTAAGTGGCAAAATTTGAAAGATTTTGGAAAAGCATAAGCTAGCTATTTAAGAGGATAATAAGATTGTTTTTGTTGGTGATTCTTATTGATTATGTGTTGATAATTGGAGAATTGTTGTTGATGCAGATTGAAGAAGATAAAAGGTGAAGTTAGCATAATAGAATTGAGAAGATCAAACAAGAGGAAGTTGAAAAGCAAAAAGAAAGTGTGTGAATCAACTAGTAAGAGATCATAAGGAAGAGAAAGAGAAAATTAGAGATATTAACAAGAAAAGTAGTGGTAAAACATAACAAAAATTTAACTATTACTTTCTTACTATTGTAGCAGATAAGATCTCTTAACCAAGTGGACCTAACAAGTCTTTGAAATCGTATATGGTAGAATACAATAGTGATGTTTTGTAAGTCCTTTAGAGTAGGTCACTCTTTACAAATGTCAAGGAGTGATAAAGTCTATATGATCTTTGTTGAAAACCCTCTAACAAGGTCACACTAAAAATGTGCATGTAACCTTTATCGAGGTTGGCTCCTAATAGAGCTCACTTTAGAATAGTGAAATTATTTGGATTGTCAGTTCCCAATTGGTTTTTCCCTCTACAAGGTTTCCATGTTAAATATCTATGTCAAATGTGTGAATGCTATTGCCTTGCAAGTATATTTTCTTGTTAATTACATAATGATGCAACTCAACATGTGCAAAGTGATTTCTCAGATATTTGGTATAATAAGGAACATTGAAATAACAATTTGATGAAAAATATTTAAATGTTTGATTTGAGATGTTTGATGTGGTTACCAAGTCATTGACTTCAAATTTTATGATGTATGAATTGGTACTAAAGTGTTTTAAGACCTATGGCATAACTAGATATGATTGATCCAACCACCCCCCCCCCCCCCCCCCCCCCCCCCCCCACAAGTTATCTAGAAAAATTGGTAAGATTCACTATTTTTTGTAATAACTATTAGGAGGTTTTTTATATGTATTTATCTTCATCCCTTTATGCTAATGGTGATCCCATCTATGAGGCTAAGATGGTCGTTGTTTTATCACTGGATACTAATGTGTGTTGTACATTTGGCCTTCTTGTTTCTTGATTTATGTTGACTTTCTCTTCACAAATATTTTGCATATACTATGTTTCTACAATCTCTCCTTATTCTATACCTCTATCGATGGGGGGGGGTCCTCACCTTTATCTATGGATTGGTCTATGCTGGTATATTCTTTATCATCATTGTTTTGACTAGAATTTGTTCCAAGTATACTTCCCTCCTTGATGATTAAACCTTCATCTTAATTAAAATTTGTCTTCGCTTTGTACGAATATATTTTTAGGTTTGATGTTCATGGAGCTAGATTGTAAAAATTCAATGTTATTGTTAGATTCTTGTCTAAAGATTGCTATGTTATGTAAATATCCTTAAATATTATAGGAGTTAGGTTATATAAAGATTGATTATTGATGATTTTTAGAGGTTTTATTTTCTGTGTATCAAGTCTTAAATAAATGAAAATTTTAACTTCCTCTGACACTATAAATCTTGTTTCAGTGCCTAACATTTCTCCCATCAATTTTCCAATCTGTTTGATTATCTTATTATGTAAGAATTCTACTGGGAAATCTTTAATGCCCATCCAAGTTGGTACAAATTCTGACTCTAAATACTTTTTGGAGAAACTTAATTTCCATTTAAAACATTCAATGTAATATCCCTCAAAGAAACATAATGGACCATTTAATAAAGAGTTCCTAAGTGTTCTATCCTTACATTCTAGATATAATAAATTAGCTAAGAGTATAGTTATACTTATGAGGATTTAAAAATATTCATGCAACCATAAACTATTTTGGTTAGGGCAATCGGGGGGCCACACTAGTAGGTGAACAATCCTCATCTTTGACACTAGTGTTATCATGATTTCATGTATGTCACTCAAAATTGTCATGATAATCTCATTCCCATGTAGCTTATTTGAGGCTACTATTTGATTGTGAGATGAATAGGTGTTTTCCCCCGTGATTTCCACTTTCTTATTGAAAGTCAATCTTCTTTGGTAAAAACCTTGTTGGGGTGCTCTCGATTGATGTGTCCATATCGGGGGAAACCCTTATTTGCTCTTATTCTTTTTTCCCTTGAGTTGACATTGATTAGCTAGTGGATTTTATGCCAAAAAAGGTAATGTGATTATGAGAATTAGCCCTTTCGAGGTTCTATCCTAGATAATCTTGCGTTTTGTTCCCCTTCTTTGAAACCATGTTGGGTTTGACTAGATGGATAATGTTTATGCCTGAAGCTATAGCTTTCCTCTTTCTGGTTATGGATTTTCTATCCACCTTCTTTGAGCTTTGCATTGATGTAGGGAAAATCTCCTTATTTCATCATCCTTGGGCCGACGTCCACCCATCCTTTGATACCCTATTTTCCTTTTTCTACCATTGTCTTTTTGAGGGTCCCTCTTTCACAACTTCCAAGGGAAGTTTCATCCCATCTTCTTTGCCAACATCATTATGTAGATTTTTTATTTTACATTCTAGTTTACATAGGTCTAGGCTAAGGTTTTATTTCTTGTATTATGAAGTTCTGATAGGATCTCAAAACTATTAAAATACCTGATTTAATTTTTTTTGTTTCTAGAACCTTTTTGCCAGTGTAGGGATTAGAGGGTGCCTTACTATTGTATACTCTTACACATTAGGTTTTTCTTGATTGTCCCATTACTTATTTGTGAATAAGATGTATGATTTATTATTGCTAATATCAGTAGGTTTGCATGAGTTCGCTAAATTTGCAGTCATGCCCATGTTAACTTATTTTTTTCTTCTTAATTTGATATTTGATATTTTAAATATATTATTCAATTTATAATTATATTTTAAATTTTATAAATATAATTATATTTTAAATTTTATAAACAAATCAATTTAATAAAAATTATCTTTTAGGACAATATTGAATTTTTATGGTGATAGGGGCTTTTTTGAGGTTTAGAACATCCCATCTAGATCTAATACATTTATTTAGCTAAATACGAATTTATAAGTAATGTAAATTATGGTCAAGAAATAAGTCATTCAAAAAATAGTATATATGAAGAGGAAGAAGAAAAATTAAAAAAGGGAAGGGAAAGAAGAAACAAGAGGAGGAAGAGAGGAAAAACAATTATGGTCAAGAAAGAAGTTGGTAAAATATACTCTATTAAGCATAAGAGGTGAGGGGAAAGAAAATAAAAAGAGTTGAGGGAAGGGAAGGAAAAAACAAATCATAAAGAGAAGAATAAAAAAATGAACACAAAGAAGAAAGGTAGGGGAGAGGACTCAAGACTTGAGCACACTAACTTCATGCTTATCAAAATTCTATGTGAAAACTTCAAAAAAATCTCAATTTTTTATTACAACGTGCTTGGTAATTCATTTGCTTATAATCAAGGTTTCAAGCCCACATAATCAATTATAATGCAAAATCAATATATTTTTTGCCAAGTTGTCCAAAACAACTCAAATAAAAAGTGAGACCAATGATGTAGGAGCATCCTTGGTTTTATTGTAATCCTGCTCATTTTGTTCATTTTACTAGTCAAGGTTGAGTTTGAGTGATTGTTGAATTATAGTAATTATCGAGTTCCAGTGGTTGTCGAATTATAGTAATTGTCCAATTCCTGTATGTGCAGAGTTTTTTAGTGTTGGCCGAACATTTTTGTATGTGTCGAGCTATGTACTATTGGTTGAGCACCCCTTCATGCACCGAGTGAACCTAATGTTTGTTAATGCTCAGTTCCTTCTTTGATCAAGTTTGTTTATGATTGGTTCTCAGTTTGAGCTGAGTTATATGTTTAATATGGATCATGAATTTAATGTAAGGATTGTGTCTTGGGATGTGTCCATATCATTTTAAGGTTGACCTTTTATTATGTAAAGATCTAGAATCTTCTGTAAATCATTTTGGCAAGTATAAATAGAGGTATTTAGGCTTAGGTTAAGAGATCATTTAGAGAGTCTGGATGGGAGAGCAAAGTTAAAGAGCTAGAAGTCCAAATTTAAGGACCTGTGAATATTCTAAGTCTAGAATTCTATAGATCTTGTTGGTTGTAACCTATAAGGCCTCATAGCCAGGCATGTACACTAAAAATTGGATGAATCAATAAAGTAATTCAATACTCTCTCTCTCTCTCTCTCTCTCTCTCTCTCTCTCTCTCTCTCTCTCTCTCTCTCTCTCTCTCTCTCTCTCTCTCTCCCCCCTTGGTTATGTTCTTTGTGTTGTTTTCTTATGTTTACTCGACAAGGTGATTGGATAGTTAGTTGTGACACTTGCCTAGCTTTTCCATCCCTCCTTACATCAGGTGGTATCAAAGATTGAGGTTCATCCAAAAGGAGATTGGATCATGTAGAACCCTAAGTTGGATTTGGTTGTAGGGTGGTAGGTATATGGATTTAACCTATAACATGCATATGGTTACTATCTTGCAAGAGCTTGTTTGTTAAGATGGTTAGAGGTAGAGGAAATGTTGACACTATTATAATGGATATGTTGACATAGATTGCAACTAGATTAGATGTTATGGAGATAGCCCAGAGGAGAGGAGCACATCTAGATGATGTGAGTGATGATGAATCAATGTCACCAAATCCTAATCCAAAACTTGAGGAAGATCAAGACAAAGAAAGATTATTGAGAGTGATGTCTAGGGCACATTCAAAGCCTGTTGTGGAAGTTGTTCTTTATGATGGAAAGTTGGATACCAGTGTTGTGTAGGATTGTATATCTACTATGGAGAAGTTCTTTGAGTTTGAAGGCACTCCTGGTAATAGGAAGGTGAGAATTGTAGTCACTATGTTGAAAGGTCATGCCTCACTATGGTGGGAGCATTTGCAAATCGATAGACAAAGAAGAGGAAAGGAGAAGATTAGGACCTAGCTGAAAATGGTGAACAAAGTGAAAAAGAAATTCCATCATGTTGATTACCAAGTTAGCTTGCGAAGGAAGATGCAATATTTGAGACAAAAGGACATGACTGTGAAGGAGTATACTGAGGAATTCTATAGATTGGACATTAGATCTAGACATGTGGATGATGAGGTTGAGACATTTTCAAGGAACCTGAATGGATTGAGATCTAAAATTCAAGATGAAATAATTTTTGCGAAATTCGAAAGTGTGGAAGAAGCATGTCAATATGCCTTGAAATTGACAAAGAAACATGAACAAAGACAAAGAGGTAGAGGTGGTGGATTCCATAGAAGAAAAGGTAGATCTTATGGAGAAGGTGGCAAATTTGACAATTCTACACAAGCTAAGGGTAAATTTGAATCAAAAAATGACGATAAAGGCAAGACTAAGTAGAAAGGTCATAATTCTTACTAAGGGGGTACTAGTTCGTACCAAGGAATAGGTAATTCTTATTCTAGAGGAGGTTTCCATGGTAATTGTTCTAGATGTGGCAAGGAAAGGTGTATATCTTTTGAGTGTAGGTACTCAGGTGAAAAGGAACAAGATAATAGAAATTCTATGATTTGAGGAGATCTTGAGGGTTCACCTTGTGGACTTGAGGCTAGAGAAAACCTTATGGTAAGGAGAACTTTGTGTGATAAGATAGTTGATGAAGAACCTGTCCTTAGGAGAAGTCTTTTTAAGACCAAATGTAAGATGATAGGAAAATACTGCAAAGTGATCATTGATAGTTGAAGTTCAGTGAATCTAGCATCAAAGGAGTTAGTTACAAAGTTGTAGTTATATAGATTGAAGCATCCTAAACCCTATCACATTTCATCATTCCATGGGTCAAGGAGGAGCATAAATTATTGGTAAGTAAGAAATGTATTGTTAAAATCAAGATTGCAAACTATTTTGATGAAGTTTTGTGTGATATCATGCCTATGGATTGTTTCCATATTCTATTGGATAGACCTTGGCAATATGATAGACATGTTGTGCATGATGGTAGATTAAGTCAATATACACTTTGGGTGAATGGGGCAAATAAAATAGTGTTGCCTTCAAATGAAGCTCCTAATGAAGTAAATTGTATTAATGTTAGAGTTTGCATGGTTAATGGAAAAAAAAATGAAAAGGATATGAAAAAGAACCAAGTTTGTTTTGCTATAATTCCTAGAGGGCCAAGTTGTGGTAGTGATGGTCAAGCGACATAATATAGTGATGACTGAATGATAGATAGAGGTCAAATAATAGAAAATGGTAGAGGCTGAGTGCCAGTAGAAGGAGATAATGTAGGTCAAGTATCAACAAAAAATGTAAGGTTTTTGAATGAGTACAAGGAGAGTATTGTTGAGGATATACGTGATGGTTTACCACCAATCAGAAGCATAAGTCATTGTATGGATATGATTCCTAGAGCTAGTTTTCTAATATAACACCATATAGATTGACACCTACTAAGAATGAAGAACTTAACAAACAAGTGCAAGAGTTGTTGCATAAAGGTTTGATTAGAGAAATCTTGAGTCCATGTGTTGTACCTGCTATACTAGCACCTAAGAAGAATGAGGAATAGAGAATGTGTATTAATTCTAGAGCAATTAACAAGATAACAAAAAAATATAGATTTCCTATTCCAAGGATTGATGACATAATGGATTGTTTAAGTGGAGCAAAGTATTTTACCTAGATTGATTTGAAGAGTGGTTATCATCAGATCATAATCAAAGAAGGTGATGAATGGAAGACTGCTTTCCAAACAAAATATGGTTTGTATGAATGGTTGGTCATGCCTTTTGGTTTAACTAATGCACCTAGTACTTTTATGAGGTTGATGAGTTTGTGATTGTTTACTTGGATGATATTTTGATATTTAGTAAGACTAAGGAAGAACATCTTGAGTATGTTAGGCAAGTATTACAGAGATTGAAAGAGGAGAAGTTGATGATTAATTTGAAGAAATGTTCCTTTATGCAAGAGGAGATTGTGTATTTGGGATTAATGATTTCAACTAATGGTTGAGATTGAATTTTGAGAAGGTTAAAACAATTTTGGAGTGGGCTACACCTGAGAATGTGGGTGAGGTAAGATCATTTTTTGGTTTGGTTAGTTTCTACATAAATTTTATAAAGAATTTTAGTACTATTTGTAATGCTATGAATGAGTTTACGAGAGGACATAAAAAGGATTTCAAGTGGACATGGAGCTGACAAGAGTTTTGAGATGTTGGAACAAAGGGTTGTTGAATTACCTATATTGGCTTTGCCTGATTTCAATAAGCTATTTCAAGTTGAGTGTGATGCAAGTGGCAGTGCAATAGGAGCTATGTTAAGTCAAGAGGGTAAACCTACTACTTTCTCTAGTGAAAAGTTGAATGATGCTAAAATGAATTATGTGTATGATCAAGAGTTTTATGCTATTGTTCAAGCCTTGAAGAAGTGGAGACATTATTTGATTCCTAAGGAGTTTGTGTTGTATAGTAATCATGAAGCTTTACAGTATTTGGGAAGTCAACATAAGTTGAATAAGAGACACATGAAGTGGGTTGAGTACTTGTAGAGTTTCACATTTGTGATAAAGCATAAGAGTGGAGTGACTAACCAAGCTACAGATGTATTAAGCAAAAGATGTTCTTTGTTATCTGAGATGAAGGTTGAAGTTCGGTTTAGATGAGATGAAAGAGTTGTATGATACTGACTCTGATTTTTCTAAGGCATGGAAAGAGTACAGAGCACCAAATCTATCATATCAAATGAATAAGTATGATGAGTATTTCATTCAAGAAGGTATGTTGTTCAAAGAAACTGAGTTGTATATACCAAAAATTCCTATTAGGGTTAATTTGATTAAGGAAAAATATAGTGGTGGATTGGTTAGACATTTTGGCATTGATAAGACATTAAGTTTGCTTAAAGATAAGTATCAGTGGCCACAAATGTATAAGGATGTTCATAAGTTTGCGAGGAGTTTTAGAATTTTTCAATTTGGAAAAGGAGTAAATCATAATATTGGATTGTATACACCTATTTTTGTTCTCGAGAAGCCTTGGAGTGGCATGGATTTTGTTCTTGGATTACCCAAGATAACAAGAGGGTATGATTCCATATTTGTTGTTGTGGATAAATTTTCTAAGATGACACATTTCATACCATGTAAGGAGACATCAAATATTGTGCATGTATTGCTAGTATTTTCATCACAGAGATTGTTAGATTGCATGGATTACCAAAAAGTGTTATTTTTTACAAAGACAACAAGTTTGTTGATTATTTTTGGAGGACTTTGTGGAAGAAGATGGATACTGAGTTGAAGTTTAGTTCTACATTCCATCCACATATAGATTTATAGATAAATATTGTGAATAGAAGCTTGGATAATTTGTTGAGATGTTTAGTTGGAGATAAATCGAGTAATTGGGATATCGTATTGGCATAATTTGAGTTTGCATATAGTAATTCAGTGAATATGAGTACAGGGAAAAAGACCTTTTGAGATTGTTACTAGATTGTAGCCTAGAGGTATATCAAATTTGAGGGATGTTGTTAGTGAAGAGAAGAGAAGTGTTGGAGGGGAAGAATTTACTTATTTTATGAAGTCTTTACATGAGGAAGTGAAGTTGAAGTTGGAACAAAGTAATTAGGAGGATAAGGATAATGCAAATAAGTTTAGGAGACATCATTCTTTTGAAGTTGGTGATGGTTCATTTGAAGAAAGGGAAATTTCCTGTTGGAACACACAGTAAGCTAAAAATGAAGAAGTTTGGTCCTTGTAGGGTTTTGAGGGAGTTTGATAGTGGAAATGCTTGTGAAGTTGAGCTACCTAATGACATGAGTATATATCCTATATTCAATGTCATTGATTTACATAAGTATCATGAGTTAGATGACGAATTTGTTGTATTAGATGATTATCCTAAGAAGCAAATTGAAGAGGTTAAATAGATATCAAACCAAAAAGTTGGTAAATGAACAAGAGGAAAGGATTACTATGAATATTTGGTGAAGTGGAAGAACTTACCAGTTGAAGATGCTACATGTATTTCTCAATCTGAGTTGGATTCAAATCAGGTTGTGACACTTGCATTATTCAGGAGAATCATTTGTTTCAATCTTAGTTGTCTAATATAGGAGCATCATGGGTTGCATTGTAATCTTGCTCATTTTATTTATTCTGTTAGTTAATGTTGAGTTCCAGTGGTTGTCGAGTTGTAGTCATTGTCGAGTCCCTCTATGTGCTGAGCTATTTAGTGTTGGCTAGCATTTTTATATGTGTCAAGCTATCTAGTGTTGGTCAAGCATCCCTTTATGCGTTGAGTGAACCTATTGTTTATTGATGCTCAATTCCTTCTTTGACCAAGTTTTTTCTATGATTAGTTCTTAGTTTGAGCCGAGTTATGTATTTAATTTGGATCATGCATTTAATGTATGGATTTTGTCTTGGGATGTGTGTAGACTATTTTAAGGTCAACCTTATATTCAGTAAAGATCTAGAATCTTCTATAAGCCATCTTCAAAATTATAAATATGGGTGTTTAGGCTTAGGTTAAGAGATCACTTAGAGAGTTCGAATGAGAGAGCGAAGTCAAAGAGCCAGAAGTCCAAATTTAAGGACATGTGAATATTCTAAGTCTAAAATTTTGTAGATCTTGTTGATTATAACCCAAAAGGCCTCACAACTGGGAATGTATGCTGACAATTGGATTAATCAATAAAGTAATCTATTGTTCTCTCTCTCTCTCCTTGGTTTTTTTCTCTATGTTGTTTTCTTCCCTTGTCTTTACTTAGTAACGTGATTGGTAGTTAGTTGTGACACTTGCCTAGCTTTTCCATTCCTCCTTGCGTCAACCAATGGTCATGCAAAAAGGGTATCCATATTAGCACAATTGATGTGGCATCACATAATTGGTTTCTTTTTACAACTAATGGTACATTTCATTCAATTATGAGTATCGTTATTGTAGTAACAACTTTAAAGTCACAATTATTGATGCATTATTGTAATAAAATATGGATAGTAAAATAATAAGTATGGACATTAAATCAATAAGTGTGGGTATAAAATGAATAACTCCTAACACAATCATTAGAAGGTGTTCAAGTACTAGGTCCTTTCCCCTATAAGAGAAGATTGTACCGTATGGACAATTGACAAAGTATATTAGACAAGTTATTTTTTTAATAGTATGCTTGAATAAACTTAAACTAAAGACCTCTTAGATGAAAGACTCACAACTTACCATTTTGTTGTAGGTTGTTGCTTTAGTTCATCAACTTGTTGGTATAGGGGAAATGCATTGATTTACTATAACTCTATTACTATGATGTTTGAATCATATGATAATGTTTCAATTTGTTTTTTACATTAATTATATTTCAGACACTACAACAACAATTCCTTGCAACATGTAAACTATGCCTCTATATGTTCATAGAAATTCACACTATTCACACTTGAATGTTGCTCTATACTCTAATATGTTATCTATAATATAACTTATTATTAGTTCCTCTATACTTTAATATAATATCTATAGTATAACTTATTTTTGGTTCCCTAGTGATGTGATACAACGCAGGAGAGTCCTCAAAGGAGATGTCCTAGCCCCCAACAAATAACTAGAAGGCAGAAACACAACACAAGATACACGACTTAATACCACATTCAACTCTTTATTTATAAAATAACTATTACATGCAACGTGCCCAGCTATAAGGCCTTCCACATTATGGTGAAATACAATAGCAATTACAATAACAATTCTGCAAGATCCCTCAAGATCCAAATTCAAACCCAAACCTAGCTAGTCTAGAACCACACTCTGGTATAAACCTCCAAGGAAGATCTAAACTTGTGGTTGCAAGCCCACCAAGAAATCTCCTTGTTTCCCAAGCCTCATCTGCTAGCTCTTCTCAAAGTTCGTTCCTCTACCACATTCTCTTCTCCAAGCTGGATGATCTTACTTAAGACTCCACAAGACCCCCTACTTATACCCAACTAAGGCATATGTCGCCCTAGTATGTTAAAAATTAAATAAATCCTTTCATTAAATGCACATTTAAGCCACAAGTTGACTTACAATAGAAATTAAATACATACAACCAAATTAAAATGCCAAGGTCGGCTTACACTAGCAACTGAACATAGACAACTTGGTCAAAGCCAGAACCAAGACATGACTGTGCATTAGAAAACCACTTCCAAGTATTAGCAACTATCAGGTTCACTCGACACACGTTGGAACACTTAGTGAAAACTAGAACTTGGTTAACACAGGAACTTGATTGACATTGGAATTTGGATAATATTGAAAACTTGGTTAATGTTGCTTGGTTAACACTGCAACTTGGTTAACATTGCAGGTTAATATTGCAGCTCAATTAACACTGTAGCTTTGTTAATACTACAAGTTAACACTGCAACTTGGTTAACACAAAAACTTGGTGAAAACTACCAGATTGAACAAAAATGAAGGCAAAAATGAAGGCAAGATTACAAGGCAACCCAAGATGCTCCTACATCAGACTCCTGGGGTACAAAGAAAAGTGTGTCCCATACTTTGTTCCTTCATGAGAACTAGAATCCCAATTCATCTTCATCCAAGGCTTGCCAATCCATATAGACAAAAGAACAAATCTGCAAATCATCCACACCTACAACATCCATCCAAACACTATAATTGTTTGTATGACCACTAACCAAATTGTATGAAATTGATCACCATGATCCATCTCAACAATAAGAGCATCAAACTCCACATCCGCAACACCAATAGGAAGATCCAAAACCAAATCCAAATCAATAGCAATATGAAAGCCCTCTCCAACACATGCCAAACTCTCAACACCAACAATCTCATTGCTCAAAACAAGATGCTCTGCAACATGTAAATCATCACCCAAAACAACCTGATTATCCTTGACCAAGAGCTTTGCAAAGTCCATGTCAGATCCATCCAATTGATCATGAAAATAGATCTCCATCCAACACTAACAAGGTTAGGAACCTCTTCAACAACAACCACAAGTTTCTCTATAGGTTTCACATCAGACTCCACAACCATATCAACAAAACTAACCTCTTCCTCGACCTTGTCATGTTGTCTTCATTCTCAAACAAGTATTCTAACTAGCCAACAACTCTCTTTCCTTCCTCTATTTCTCAACTCTTTCAGAAAAAGCAGCATCCACAACCGTGTCCACCTGAGTAATCGTCTCACTAACTCTTGTCTCCACTATATTACAGATATTCACAATCAACCCAAGGTCCAATCTTTGCGAAAACATCTTCCAAGATCATTGTAAATCCTCTATAAAAAATCTTTCCCATGCACCTTGTGACAACCCAAATTGTTTACAAATCAGATCGCAACTTGTCACCTTGCACAAACAACTAGGACAAAATTCACAAGTCCAGGAACACAGATCTGCAACATACATCACACAAACTCTTTGGGATCATGCTCCAATAAGACCAACCTTCCATCTTTGCAACCATTGATCCATATGCAAGTGGAGGTTAGATCACAATCCACCACCCCACACTAAGAAGCACAAACCAAGACTCTTGAAGTAAACAATCCTCAATACAATCACCATCAGATCAAGATCTTCTTAGATCTACTTCTCCCAATCCAAGGTCCTGGTGCAAATTACCTTACCTTCAATGATTTGTCTACATGCTCAGAAAAACCTTCACTCTGATACCATTTGATGTAGTACAAGGCATGAGAGTCCCTAAAGGAGATATCATAGCCCTCAACAAATAACCACACAATGGAAACACAACACAAGATACAAAATCTGATACCAAATGTAACTCTTTATTTATAAAATAACTATTACATGCAATGTGCCTGACTATAAGGCCTTTGGGGTTATGGCCAAATACAAAAGCAATTATAAAAATAGTTCTGCAAGATCCAAACTCAAACCCAAACTTAGCTAGTCCAAAACCACACTCTAATAGAAACATCCAAGGAAGATCTAAACTTGTGCTCACAAGCCCACCAAGCAATCTCCTTGTTTCCCAAGCTTGAGCTACTAGCTCTTCTCAAAGTTCGCTCCTCTACCACATCCTCTTCTCCACGCTGGATGATCTTACTTAAGACTATACAAGTCCCCCTACTTATACCCAACTAAGGCACAAGTCGTCCTAGTATGCTACAAATTAAATAAACCCATGCATTAAATGCACATTTAATGCCCTAAGTCGGCTTACAACAAAAAATTAAATACATACAACCAAGTTAAAATGCCAAGGTCGACTCACACTAGAAACTGAACACAGACAACTTGGGCAAAGCCAAAACCAAGACATGATCGAGCATCAACAACCACTTATGAGTATCAACAACTATTAGGTTCACTCGACACATGAAGGAGCACTCAATTAACATAGGAACTCGGTTAACACTACAACTTGATTAATGTTGCAAGTTAATACTGCAACTCAGTTAACATTGTAGGTTAAAACTATAACTCAATTAACACTACAAGTTAACACATAAACTCAGTGAAAATGACTAGAATGAACAAAAATGAAGGTAGGATTACAAGGAACCCATGATGCTCTTGCACCATGTGGGCAGGGTACTATTGCATTTATGAAAAATAACTTTTCAGTTTAATTATCCAATCACAATATTATTTATTTCAAAAACTTTTTATTCTATATAGTTTAAATAGATATTGTAATTTTCTCATTTTTTGTTTTGGTCAGTGTAATTTTCTCATTTAACTATAAATATTTATCTATAATTTTGGAAGTGTGCTACAATCATGAGCTTGACTTTATGACTTTTGTTATTTATTATGAACTTTGGCATTATCTATATTTGTAGGTTTACAAGAATGACACAATTGTCAAACCATAGTTGCATCAATCATTGAAAGCAAATACAATTTTGTCCTCATAAATGCTTGTAGCTTAGATAGTGGGATATTTTTTCAATATTTATAGGCTATATGAATTATATTATTTTTTGAAGATCAATGCCCAATGAATGAAGGTCATCAATTAGATTTACTAATCTTATAACAACCTACAATCTAGAACTTATCATTGAAATTATTATTTCTGGTTCTATAGTATTTTAGTAATTCTATAATAAAGTTAAAAATATATTTATTTTAACATATTCAAGTGAATGTTCTTAAATTTATACTATTTTGTTGAATTCATTTTTTTCAAACATTTTAAACTTCAAATTATACATATAAGTCAATGGACCCTTGGTCTACTGGTGAAGTTGAATGACTCACAAAGAGCCCACCAAGGATCAAGTCTTACTAAGTGCAAGGCTCTAATATCACAAGGGATGAGGCTGAGATCGTGCTTTAGGTGATTTTGATGGCGCGGATGCCCCTCAGTCCTTGGCTCTAAGCCGAAGAGGTTTCAGACACGAGTGAGCCCGTATCAGGTTCTTAAATCGTTAATGTGGTGACCTTCACTGGTTGGTAGCTCATAGGCTTTGTCCCTTCGCCAGGGTACTTCGTAAGTCTGAACCTCCATAAAAAAATAAATTATAAATATAATTCATATTTCCATGAATGAAGATTACCAACAAATTAAGAATAAAAACTATTTTCAAATCTTTGAATTCTTTTAATTTCTTCTAGAAATTCTACATCTAGTATCGTCTATGGACCAATAGATTCATAATTAATATTATGTTGACAACTTAATCGTTTAATTTGACAATTTATTTATCAATACTTAACAATTTGGCTGTAGCCTAATTATATATAAGCAATAAGTCTTTAACCAAATCATTACACCATTGTAACACTTAATCTTTTTCATGTAACATCAAATAAAAACATTGGAATAACCAAACCATCATAAAATCTTCCCACACAAGCTGGTGACCATCAAATTCCAGGCCTACTCCCCACTCCAATCCTACTCCCCACGCAAGCTGGTGACCATCAAATTCTAGGCCTACTCCCCATGCAAGCCAGTGACCGTTAAATGACTGGCTTGTCAAAAGAAGACATGGAAGAAACAAAATGATAAATGGTTCAATAAGTGGCAAAAAAGTCATATCTGTCATGTGGGCAGACCAGTTAGGTAGAAAAAAAGCCTATTATGTCAAAGAATTTAATTCCATACGCGAACATGATGACAAAAAATATTTAGGAGCCAAGATCAAAGGAAAAACAAAAACCTTAATCGCTCAATTGAGATCTGGTTCCCACCGTTTGAGATGTGAAACTGGTAGATGGAAGGTCCCTAAAGAAGAGTGGGAGGACAATATTTGTAGATTTTGCAATGAGTGTGTGGTGGAAATAGAGTGGCACTATTTGAAGGATTGTACAACATACAAAGCCATTCACAACCAACACAAAGAAACGTTAAAAGTAAACAACATAAAAAATCTTTTCGAAGGACCAAGACTCCTCAAGAGGACCATTTTACTTATGCAGATTCAGAAACAAAAGAGACACGCTAGAGAAATCACATCAAATTGAATAGGAGTTTTATGTGGGTCCTTTAGACTTATAGCCTTGTGGACGTATTAAAAATCATACATTCAGTCATTCAATCCCCGATGTTTTTAAATTGAAAAAGCTAGCAAATAAAAATAACAAATCGCTTGATGTTATGTTGCGAAGCCGAGGGTTTCAGAACAGATTGAAAAACCTAAGGGGATATCTTGTCAGCTAATTGATGCGATCAGCAGCGGAGCTAAGAATTGAGGCACAGTCATGGCGCTCAAAACATTCCTTTCCCGTTGCTCAAGACCCCTCCTTTCTTACACACACTCCTATTCATCTTCTTCCCAAGCATGTCTCAACAACTTCAACAGCGCACCCTCACACCTGCTCTGGCACAACTTGCAAACAAAAATTTCGAAAGAAATGTTTCCTAAAGCATTTTTTGGCGCTAACAATGGCCTCTGTCCTTCACTTCTATTTCTCTTGCAACAACAAGATGGTAAGAGTTATTTATCGTCATTTTATCATGATTTATTAGGATTCAAGTACGGAACTTTGATAAATCTTTCAGGTTGATTCCACTAAATCATCACGAGTCAGTGATACTTTCTAGTTCTCTTTACATAGAGTTTTGAGAAATCTTTGTCGTTGTTGCTGTGTTGTGACTAGCATTGCTACCTGGAGCGCCCGACTGCGTAACGTAATACTGCTTACTGTTTTCTTTTTTCTTTTTAATTTTAACTAGTTAGATTTATTTATGGCTGAAATGTGAAATTTTATAGCATATATCCGAACTATTTATGATTAAATTGTGAGATTTCATTGCATATTTCTTACTTTCAACAGGCCAATGCAGCTTTTTCCAAAGAGGACATACCAACCCAGTAACATTAGACGGAAGAGAAATCACGGTTTCCTTGCAAGGTAATACTAATATCCACATTTGAGAACAGGTAGAGGATTTTGATGTGTATTCCAGTGACGTTTAATTTCTTCAAATAGTTATCTAGGAACCTACAAATCATCCAAACTACATGCTGCTCTAGTTTGAACCATCTAATTGGTCTTGAAATTTAGTTAAAAGGCACATACACTTACAAAAACGGACTCGGCATCACCCAGAATATCATGCTCAGATTCTTAATACCCTATCAAATGTCCTTTAATGTAGGAAAAACCGGGTGGTAAGATTCCAATTACATGTCCGTCACCTATATTGACTAGAAAGACAAGTAGAAAGAGTGATAACTTCAATGCTGCTCTACGCTTCCTGTCAAGTCTTCTTAAACTGAATTTTCAATTTTTCTTGGTTTCTTGGATGCAAGAAAAACATCTTCTAGGTACAAACATGTCCAACTTTATAGGGTACAAACATTTCCAACTTCCTGGAACCTGTCTATAGGCTTTCTAACGCTCTTCTATGCTTTTGGAAAGATCCTCTTCTGCAGTGGAACCTTCTTATGTGAAGTTGAAACATCAAAAGTTGGGATTGTTCACTTCTTCTGTTACTTTGATGTGGGTATTGGGACTACTACTTTCTATAGTTGGATTCGGTGTTTCGATTCCAAAACTACCCTGGCAGTTGAGCAATCACTGCTTCATCTTTATGTACCACTTGGCGTTGATTGATTTGACCTGATGGTTTTGGACTTGTTGATGCAGTTGCAGTCTTGTATATCACATACCAAATCTTCCACTGAAGATGTTGGATTTTCCAACCGATTTCTCTAAAACCTTCTAAAGGTTAGCCACTTCTCATGTTTAAAGGCCTTAAATCAGTTGCCAATGAACAATGATCAACCCTAGGGCTAGATCCTTCAGCACTTCTGATTTTGCAAAACCAAGGTTATTACTTCCGATTTTCAGCCAGCTATTGTGAAACAAAAATGTCCTTACTTGCTAAACCAAGAAAATGTAAAATGGTGCATTATATTCTCTGCTTTAATCTTGGGTTAAATGCTCTTCTTGTTCTGAGAATATAACGTTAACTTATCAGACAGAATTTTTGTTTTTGATTTTGATTGATCTCTGAAAAAAATATTCAAAATTTTCAGACCAGTGCCTTATTAGGGCTATAGAGTCACAGAATAACAAGAAAGTTACACCTTTTAGCAAACTTTTAGGTATACAATTCAAATAGGTATCAAACTCCCCTACCGGCTACACCTGTATACCTACATGAATTTGATGGATTCCATCAATTTCCCCTGTTATAGATTCTGATACAATTCTTTCTGAGATCTCTAACACCACACCACCCAAGACCCTTATGCTCAATTTAAAGCAATCTAATCTTTTCCTTAAAGAGATGCAACAAACTGAACATACATGATGGAAATACCATAGATTTGAAACACATGAAATTTGTCCATTTTATTTCAATAGGTTTTAGATTCAATATTATGGAGATAATTGTAACAGAAAATTATGAAGCTTTTCTGTATTCTGATTCAAAATTTGCTATTACAAACATGCAAAAAATTAAGACTGTATCTTTCTACAAGGGAGCAAACAAGCTTAAAGTCAAATGTCAGATTCTTCAGCCAATGAAATGGAAACTTGACTGGGGAGAAGGAGAAGCGATGTTCGCTTGTAAATGCTGAAAAATGCCAACCTGACTTGATTCTATTTCCAAGATTAGCAAAACTCTGCACCCCAGAATGTAAGGAACTGATGTTTTTGCAGGGAGACAACATCTGCAAAACTGAGTTGGTCTTAGTTAATTTTGATGACTGTTTGAAACACATGTTTGCATTATTCTTCATACTATTCCCATACTCCATATGTTTTATCTTCTAGCCATTGGAAATCTTGGATATAAGCAATCTTTTCATTCTGCTCAGTATTCTTTGCATCTAGTATTGCTTTGGCCTCTTTTCCATAGTTATCACCTACCACTTCCAAAACATGCATCTGAACCAAAATTGATTTCAATTGGCCCGTGTTCAAATCTTCATTATTACTGTATTGTCCCTTCTAGAATGTGACCTAGTTAAAATTTGTCAAACACAATTGCAAGCGCTAGGATTAGAAAGTTATCTTACCAAGTGGGAAATCTCTTTCATTCTGTTTGAATATAAATCCCGCAACCATGAAATAAGTACCCACACACACCCACATATATATGTGTACATATATGTGTATATATATGTATGTATACTTGTAGGTATGCAAGATTAATCAAACTTTTAGTTTCTCGTAAGTAAATAGAAAGATATGTAGACCTACCTATTCTGGAGTTGAGATAACAACATAGTCATACTATACTTAGGCATATGGTAGAAAAACATTTATAGTGTTTCAACTTTCATGGGCCATAACCTTAGTTAGTGTGTAAGATTCTCTTGCTTATTTTAGATTATTCAATATCTAAAAAATGTTTTGCCAAGCATTGTCAACTTTTGCATTTATCTTGGTTAACCTATGATCTACATTTTACATCCCTTCACTATTTGTTTATTTAACTCCTTTTTTCTTGCTACTAGAGTTTCTATGTCAGATGGAAATATGAGCTGAAGCTGAAGGAGAAGATACTAGGGGCATTGGTGCTCTTGTAAATACTTTCTGTCTGAGCTCTCAGATCCCTATCCTCTACTTCAAGCTTTATTCATTCTTTCTTTAATGCTTCATGATTTGATTGAAGCTTGTTAGTAGTAGCTTGACTGAAGAGGGCAGTATTGAATGCCAAAGCTGCAACTTCTGGGGGGGTGTCTGAAACTCTTCTCATCATTACCTCCCCTTTCAACTTGTCAAGATTCTGGATCACATTTGTCTTGTTTGTATTTGGAGCTAAGGCTTAAATTGCCAAGGTCTAAAACTTTGGATGAAACATTGAACAAGAGAAGTCATGCTACCTCCGTTCCCCTGAGATATACACTAGTTTATCTTGCTTCCTTAGTGCGGGAAACAAGGCCTGTGGCAAGTCCTCAGTTTGGGAGTAGAAGTATCCCACTCTCTTTCACTAATCAACACTTTCACAAGTTAGATCCCAAATGTATGTCCAAATTGGACAAGTAGCATATTACCATTACTAGTCTTTTTTCTTACTCGAAGCCTATCGTCCCAAAGTCCTCTTTGTGAATTCAAAAATGTATGCAAAGCAAATAATATCATTTAAGTTCCAATTTGTTTTGATGGGCTTTGATGACCATTAACTGCTGGTGCATCGTTTCTGCAAGGAAAGTAGCAAGATCAATTTATGTTTTGATCATTGGATTTTGAATGTCAACTGTCATGTACATAAATGGGATACACATACTAGCCTTTGCATCATGGCCCAAAATTTGGCATAGAGTATAATATCATTGTCTTAGCAAAATAATTTTCAATAGTACCCAGCTCAGGTTCCTTCTCTAATTTAGATATTGGAATGGCCTTTTTACCAGAACCCTTCACTCTGAACTTCGGCATTGTAGCTGTCTTGAAAGTGCATTGGTGCATTTCGTACTATTCTTTGAAAATGTTATGTATTAATTTTATTATTCTTATTTGTATTATTAAATCCTGTATCAGAAAGGGAAAATTACAACTTCCTCAGGGCTGCACTGCTCGTAAGTTCTCTGAATGGTTTGAAAACTGTGCTGACAATGAAATAAAACCACTGTCCCATCTCTCTTTGCATTTTCCAACCCTCACACCTCATAATTAATATTTTCTTCAACTGCGTACAGGGCATCAATGAGATTGATCCTTAGATCTCGAAAATCATTCTCCAACTATTTAATGACAATAGTCTTTTATAAGGTGTCTTCCACTGTATTGCTAACTCACGGAGTGTGGGTCACCTCCAAATAATTGAAGGAGCATCAACTTTTTTGTAATGACTTTAATATATTCATTCAAATCCCAAGCAGTAGTATCACCCTTTGTTATTGCATTGATAATTAATAACAAGTCACCCTCCAAATGAATTTTTGTGCCAATTTGATAGCAAATAGAGCAGCTTGAGCTTCTCCTTCATTATATGTCTTCTCTTTTAGGTTTTTGCCTCCAATTGCCATTATATTACCAGTCCATTCCTTTTACATGAAGCTTACACTTGATGGTTCCAAATTATGTTTTGATGCTCCATCAAAGTTCAATTTAATCTAACCTGTTGTTGTTAGTTTTGTGACCACTCCAACATGCTGAATAAAATACCAAGTATCCCTCTTTTGAACAAGGAAATCTCATATGCTAAATAACATGGCAATTGTGTGATCAAACAAGGCGATTCCAAGGTTCACAATGCAAACTAGTGACTTTGTGTTGGATATAAATTATAATTAAGTGAATGTGATGTGATTTACTGTAACCATGCGGGGATTATGCTATTCATTCAATGAGATATCAACTTTCTAAATGCCAATGATTTGGCAATTTCAGCTCTTCAACTTCAACTAATCCTAACAATACAAAGTGCGAAAAGGATTGGGTTTAGGAATCTAAGCCATTTCTATCTCTAACTCTATGGATGCAAGATATTATTATTGATGTGGTGAAACTAAAGCAACCCTTGCTTTTTCAACTTAAACAACTACACAAGAGAAGGTACAATCTTCTAAAGGTGCATAGATGATTTGAAATTTCTAACATTCATTCAAATACCCAATTTTGGTGCACTCCCAACCAAACTTAAGTGCTTGCAATGAGTTCAAACTAACCTTGCACCATTATTTGCAATCAACAAGTACCAAAAGATATGAACTTAAGGTTTCACCATAAATCAACAATAACTTCTTCCATTCCATTCATGTACTAAACCTGAATAACTTCTACTTAACATTAGCAAATCCTATTCTACACGAGAAAAAGGAAACCATGAACACTCAAAATAACACAAGAAATTCACTGTGCATTCAACTATGAATTTGCAACTACTTTGGCGACATTTTAGGAACAATTTCACCGAATCTTCCCCCATCACAAATGGAATGAGCAAGCATTATGTATGGGCCACAAGTACAATGGATGACTCAGATTGATTCAAGTTCAGTGATCCGAATTAAACAACATAAACCTAATTAGGGTTTACCCTAACTACCATGTACAAGTATTAAATGCTGACTAATGAGAAAATTACATTTCTTTTGAAGGCATATTGATTTGAGGATGAACTAATGAGAACATTTAAATTTGCAAAATATTAATGTACTGCACATTCCACTGGAATAACTTGATTGAATGATCTTGGACATGTGATATAGAAACCTCTGATTGGTTGAAGATGAGTGGATACCTTCTCAGCATTCTCTTGCAATCTTTGTTTCAACTCCACTTCTTCTATCCTTCAACTCTTGGAAATCTTCCCATTGACATGTTCCTGAACTTGTACTTGAAATATTTCCTGTGTTGATGCCTTGGCCTTGACCTGCATCCTAGCTTTCCTTATTCCATGAGACAAATATATATGCAGTCCAACCATCACCCTTGGTTGAGTTTTCCAACAAATTTGGATATACAACATTGATCATCACATTGATGATGCCTCCTTCTTTCCTGTTGTTTTTGTGATTGCCACAATTTTTCCTTCAAGCCCTTGGGGTTATTGATTTTGCACTTGCATTTCCAATTTCATTTTGATTTTCAATCTAAAACCTTTTCTTTTGCTTGTCACACCACTTGAGATTTCATGTTGGCATTGGATCTCCCTTGTGTTAATTACGGAATTCGTTTAGTTGTAGCTCAAACTTTGCAATTCCAATTCTTCTTTTGTCCTCATCTCGCTTGAAGTCTTGAAGTCATGATGCCTTCTTTTCTCGATGTTATCTTTGAGTTGCAATGATCCTTGCACATGAAGAGGCCTGGCCTGGAACATTCTTCTGCTTGTTACCTTGCCAAACAAGATAAAAACCTTAAGTTCATGACAATGAATATGAGCAAGTATTCTAAAATGTTCTTTCCTAATAATATGATTTCAATCTAGCATTGGGGTTGCATTTGGATGAAGGAATTCATAATCTCAACTTAATGGATTAACATTGAACAATTTCTAATTCTCATTTAAAATCCATTTGGAATTTTATCATGGCCTTATTTGCTTCAAACTCCAACCTGATTGATATTCTGGAAAACCTGGGCTGTTTAATGGCTGAAGTTTGCAATAATTTATACCCTCCAGGTTGTAGCTAGGAGATCTCCTTCATTTTCTTCTTTAATCCTTCTATCTACAGTGAGTTTGATTCTCAATTAGATGCCAAAGATTGTTTAATCTCAAATTTCCTTTCTGATTTTTGCACCTTATAATGTTTTCTCTGCTTTTGTAGTCAGTGTTTGAATTGCATTAGTGGTTTGAAATGAATTATTTGACTTTTCCTTTATAGGCTTCACTTTTAAGAAGCACGTCTATTGTAAACTTTACATTGGCTGACTTGATTTCAAATCAAACTAGTTTTGCAATTCGTCAATCCCCTTTCCTTGATCGACCTCATAATGCAATTCAAATTTTCTTTCATAATGCTGGGCAATTAGATTTGAATTTTTTTTTGTTTCCAACTTGTTAATCTTCTCACAAGGCCTACCTGACATTGAGGTTTAAATTTTTTTATTTGAGGCCATTGAATTTCTTGAAAGCCCTTAAAATAGAGCTGAAGTAGTTGGGTGGAATTTTGACATTGCTTGGAGTTGGAGCTCAGAATCCTGGGCAAAATTCTTGATATCTTTGAGCTTGGAGCCAAATTTTGAGTGGAATTCAGACCATTCTTGGGCTCAGCATTAACAATTGATTGCAAAATTTTCCTATGTGCTGGAGACACACGATGAAAGGATCAATCTTCTCACCCTGTTCTGATTTTGCCATGGCAATTTAAATGCTGTCAATTCATTGTTCTGATTTAACCTTGAACAAGTTGAACTTTGGTTTGTATCTTAGACTTTGCCCCAAAATGTTCAGCAGAATTTGACATAGTTTTGGGCTTGGAGCCCATCCGATCTTGCTTGGGCTTGAAGCTGCAAGGAGGTCAGGAATCGGACCTTGCTTGAGCTCCATGCCAGGATTGATCTCTAAGAAAACATTGAAAATCTAGCATCAAAGTTATGACTTGCTCTTGGCCTTTACTGTCGGAATTCCCACATCAGATTTCTTAGTTGAATTCAATTGCTACAAACAATTACAATTTGAATCCATGAGGTCTTGGTTTGCAAAGTTTGGAGCCCCAAAATGTCGGCTGGAAATCAGGGTGCTGTTGGGCTTGGAGCTCCAAGAAGGTTGGAAATCAAACCTGGCTTGGGCTCCAACTATGACTTCAATTCCAAAATTCCACTAAATGTTGAAGAATCCTTGTGCATCGCCCACATTTCGCCCACATTTCACATTGTTTTAAATTTGCATAAGGGCTGGTTGGAGGTTGGATTTTTATCATGGCTTCACCTGATTCCCTCTTACCATTAAGCAATTTTACTGATTTGCAGATTGAATTTCACTTTTGTAATGAGTTTGAGAGCCCCAATTTTAGGGTGGAAATCAGGGTGTGCTTGGGCTCTAAGCCCCAAGAAGAGGTAGGAAATTTGGCCTCTCGTGGGCTACTTCCCTAAGACTAATTTTGAAAATTTGATGGAGTGTTGGACATTTAACATGTAGAAATCATAATTAATCTTAGTTACAGGTTCGAGTTCGATTTGAAGTTCAAGTTCAAGGAAATTTTTGCAAAGGGCTTTGTGTTTGTTCCTACAAAACCATGTAATAATTTTTAAAAAAAAAAAAAAAAAAATATATATATATATATATATATATATATATATATATATATATATATATATATATATATATATATATATATATATATATATATATATATATATACACATATTTATGAAGCCTAAAAGCATAAGTTAAAATTAGAATGTCACATGGTATCATAAAATCATATGATTTAAACATTTAAACAACAAACACCATAGGCATAAACATTAAACTTGTAATCATAGCATCATGAATCGTGATTGTATCATCATATGTTTTAAGTTCAACATCAAAGGTTCAAAACATTAAAATTAAATCATGATTCATAATAGAAAGTTCAAGTATCATTGTTTCAAGTTCAACTAATGGATTAAAATTTATTAATATTGATCTTCTTTAATCTTCTTCTTCTTCTTCTTCTTCCTCCGCTCCTCCTCCCTCCTCCCCTTCGTGGTTCTTCGACATTAGTTGATTCAGCAACAGAGCTAGGCCAATGGGATCAGCAGCAGCAATAATAGTATTGACATCAAAATCTTCGAAATCTTCAATTGAAAGCCGAGATGTAGAAGAATCCAAGTCCACCAACTCTGCATTTACACCCTACCTCTTCGTCTCCCCTTCTTTGTATTCATTAGTCTTGTGCGAGAGGAGATGCAAGGTGTACAACACAAATACCAAGCTCTCCACTCTTTTTGATTGCAACGTATTGCACTTCACTGAGTGGATGAAAGAATATGTGCTCCAATTTCTTTCTGATTCAGATGAACTAGCAGCTTAAAAGACATGACCAAGTAAACAATTAAAATAAAGTCTAAATTATGTATCTTGAATCTTAGAATTTCCAACAATTTATGAAGACTAAACTAATAGTAATTTAAAAAAAATTAAACTTACTTGTGACATCACTTTGATTCAAGGGGCTGCAACATTTGGAATCTTTGGCCATGGAGGTACCACCAGCTATGAGCTTCCTTACTAAACTGATGACGAAGAGCATCATTACTTAATTTTTTGCATCCACAAACTGTATGAACTCATCCGTAATCAAATCTCACATATCATCATCAAGAAAGAGTTTCAAATGCTGTCTTGTATCCATCAAACATTTCTAAATCTCTATAGGGTGATAGCCTTCCTGGTAGATAAATATATTAGGTGCTATAGTATTTGGGCATCAATGCATAGGCAAACAGATGTAGAGGAGAGTTCATTTTGTTCCATCGTTCTACAACAATTGCTTGCAATTGTTTGAAGGAGGTCTCTTGAGGATCTTGCTCTTTGTCATTTACAATTTGCTTGATCTTCTCAAGCATTGAGTCTTTGCCATCATAGATCTCTCCAAGTCAAGGCCTATCCATGTCGGCGTACCTAGGCATGATTATAATAGGCTCAGTGAGTTTAATGAGATATTCCACACATTTCCACCATAAGTCATCCAATGTCCTAAGCTTTAGTTTGGATGCCCTCTCACTGTTGCTTTGCCTCCTTATAGCCCAATTGTTGCTGATTACTATATTGGAAAATGCCTCTTTCACTTCCATAAGTCGTCTGAAGATGATTACATTTGATGCAAAATGTGTCTAAACAACTTGTAATAGAAAATATAGCAAAGAAAAATAAAACTATTAGGTACAGAGTTTAAAAAATAATGGACATTACACAATCAAAAAATAGAAATTGTAAGATACTATTTAAAAAAAATGTAACGTCTCCATCTTTTTAGCATCTCAGTGGAGTTCTTAACCTTTACATTCTCCGAAGGTTAAGTGGAGAAATAAGGAGAAATTGATTACATTAATTTCTTATAAGTCATTAAATAAATTAAAATTAAAAGGTGACTTTATATTTAATTAATTTAATTTTTTAGAAGAACAATTAATTATTGTAAAGGGGGAAGCTTTTAGAGAGTGCATTTCTAGAAAAACAACATATTTTATTTTTTTCTAGAAGGGTGAGGGAAAAGAATAAATAGAGGTGAAAGCTTCATTGCTAGGCATCCAATTGTTGTAAATTGCATTTGATATAAACTTGGGAGAAGAAACTAAGGGTTTCTGATTTCAGTTAGCCATTGGAGAGCGTCAATTCTTCAGTGTTGCAACCATTTGAGGTGGTGAAATATCCACTGAATTTGGCATTTAGGAGAGCTTCATTCTGGAGTTCAATTTGTGCTTAAATTGGAGAATACATTTATTGTTGGCTGCTACAGGCCACGCTACAGTACCCGCGCTATAGTATTTATGCTTGATTCCAATTGCAACAATCATCTCCATCCTGGGGCATCACTATTATCAAGTTCCTCTTGCAACTATTAGCAGTTAGCATTGTAATTTTAGGCATATAATTTTGCTGTTGTAAGTGATAATTCAAAATCAGATTTGGCATTGCTGTAGTCATTATTGTAAGCCCATTTGTCTTGGCAAACTCATAGCAACATTGTACATGGGAATGAATTCAATAAAGGAGATATATGTTGCATACCATTTGTTTGACGAAATGGCCATCTAATAGCATATATGATTAGCATAATAGTTGTATGCCAATTGTTTGTAAAAATTTTAGTTGGCTGTAGGTATGCATTGCATATCCAGTTTCCATGTATATGCATTAAAAATACCAAAAAGAATTGCACTTGCATATTAGTTCATTATAAGAGGCATTGTAATATCATTTGTGAACATTCTAAATTTCTTAGTATCATTCAAACTATACCAAACAATCTAAAACACAAAAAAATTAGAAAAGAGAAAGGCAACATACAAGTGTTGACAATATTCCTTGTGCTAAAATTAGTCAGTTTGGGTAAGGGATATTTCATTGGTATCAAAGCTAAATCCTGCCATCTTGAGGGCTTAGCAATCACATGCAACCACCTGGGGTTGGCTCTCATAGATTCTACGCTTGCAGGCAAGCTTTGTTTGACAAGGAACAAGATTTTGACAGGTAGCCAGACACCATGGGTGACAGGCAAGAGCATAGCCCACCAAGAGACAATAGGAATGAGGATCAGGTTACAAGTGAATTTTTCAGAGCAATGGTTACAGGACAAGAGCGGATGGCTCAGTCTTTGCAGGCATTCACCACCATGGTTGGGCGCATGAACCCACAAGACAGACGAAATTAGGAACAAGGGGATAACTGGAGTGTAGTGGGATCACCTAAAGCTCATAGAACTCTTTCTAGAACAACAAACAAGCCCACACGTTCTACCTTTGTTAAAGAGGAACCAATAGAGGAGCCAACAGAGGAAGGGACATTTGCAGATATCTTACCGGGGGTTGGAATGTTATTGCCTTGGAGGGCCTCCCTATAATAATAGGCCAGGCCTGTGATATTGTATTGCATATGGGGTTCCTGGGATCACTCACATGTGGCACCCTAGGTGGTTAGGATCTGTCTGGGTGATTCTATACGTAATATGGTCCGGGCGGGCATGGCGCGCTGCTCGATAGGCGATCTAGAATAATTTGCTTATAGCCGAATGGTCCCAGCTAGTCTTGGCTAGTATGGCCTTATGGACTATAGACATTGCTTGGAAGTAAAGTAAACTATGGGCTTTCACTTCGCTTGGAGTTAGATTGGCGATTGGCTATCCTGTTTCTTTATGGATGCTAATGATGAATGGGAATTATTGGCACCGTAGGTACGACAGAGAATGACTTTTGAGAGGTTTGTGAACCAAAGAAGAGAACACTACCGTGCAGTCAGACAGAATAGGAGACCTTGTGGCGAGGATAATGAATTAGAGCGGGGTACAGGGAAGCTTTCCTTGACTACATTTGATGGGAGTAGCAGAATGATAGTGAAAGCTTGGATTCACAAACTTGATACATTCTTAGCACTGAGACCTATGACAGAAGTGGAGGCAATAAAATATGCCACGCTACATTTAGAGGGTGCTCCACATGATTGGTAGTACCATGGGATGGTTACCCTTCAGCATAACCAAGTGACTTCATATCAGGACTTCGTAGACAGGTTGGTAGAGAGTTTTGATAAGAAGGATCCAGAAGTCTACTTCAAGGAGTTGGCACGGTTGAAACAGACAAGTGGATTAGAGTATTTCATTGGTGACTTTTAGAGGCTATCCGTTATGGTGCCAGATATATCAAATAGTAGATTGGTTGTTTTGTTCACAGAGGGATTATCTGAACCGCTGAAGGGTTGGGCAGAAGCCTTTGATCCATTCAATTTGTAAGAAGCGATTAAGAAGGCTAGAAGTATGGAACAAGTAGCCCCAGTAAATAAATTTCAGTCAAAGGGTGCATCATCTATCAAAGACAAACCATTCTTCAAGAAACCTAAGAGGAATGAAACACAGGCTGAAAATAAAGATAAATCATTTGCTCCTTTGGATAGAGAGACATTGAATGGTTTAAGGAAGAAAAAACTTTGTTTTTATTGTAAAGGATCTTATGACATGAACCATGACTATCCTTTGAGGCCAAAGGGGAAAGCAAATAGGGTTATGTGGGCTTATTATGAGTATTTTGATTCTGAAAATTGAGACCAACAATTTGAAAATGAGGAATCAATTGAAGAAAAGGAAGGCACAAATGATATAGGTGATGAGAAGAAGACTGAGGGTAGACTTAAGGAGGTCCATCTCACTAGTGTACAACAAGAGGGATCATTCAGGATGAGAGAGGTATTGGCTGGCCAACGAGTTATTACTTTGCTTGATATAGGTGCTATTCACAATTTTATTGATTCCAGATTGATTGAGAGGCGTGGGGTACAGACAGAGCAATTTGAGGGTCTAAGAGTGAGGGTAACTAATGGCTACATCCTCAAATGTGAGAGGAAGATTATAGGTTTGCCCGTAAAGATCAACAATTTTGATTTCAAAGCAGATTTTTATGTTGTTAACATAGGTGATACAGATTTGGTCTTGGGTATGACTTGGTTACATGACATAGGAGAGTTCAGTCTCAATTTGAGAGATATGGAGATGAAGTTTCAGTCAGAGGGGAAAACCTATATACTTAAGGCCATTCGTGATAGTGGGTTTAGGAAGATGTGTTGCAGACGCATGGAGAGCTTGTTGAGACATGACCAGGTTGAGTGGGCAGCCCATTGCACTTTAATGCCATCACAGGGGTAGCAAAAATCAGAATATCACCTAGACATATAGAAACTTAGACATACAGAAATTGAGAATTAAGCACTACAAGGTTTTCAACGAAATAACACTAGGTAGACCTCTAGATAGAGGTATTGAGCATATTATTGAGTTAAAGCAGGGTGCTAAACCCATCATGATCACATCCTACAGGCATCCAAAGAGATTGAAGGATGAGATCGAGAAAATCATCAAAGAACTACTTGCTATGGGGCACATTAGGCCAAGTAAGTCACCTTTCGCTTCTTCTGTGGTTTTGGTGAAGAAGAAGGATGAAACTCTTAGGATGTGCATAGATTACAGGGTGTTGAAGAAGAAGACTATAAAAAATGGGTGCCCCATCCCACGGATTGAAGAGTTATTAGATGAGTTTCATGGAGTATGTTTCTTCTCCAAAATTGATTTGAGATTAGGCTATCATCAGATCCAAGTCAGAGAACAGGATGTAGAGAAGACGACATTTAGATGTCATTGTGGCCATTTTGAGTTTGTAGTTATGCCATTTGGGCTAACTAATGCTCCAGCTACTTTTCAATCCACAATGAATGGGGTTTTTCAGCATCAGTTGAGGAAATTTGTGTTCGTCTTTTTTGATGATATCTTGGTGTATAGTAGGACATGGGATGAACATGTGCGACACTTAGACACTGTGAGCATTCTGAGCAGGGAGTCCTTGTATGAAAAGGAGTTCAAATGTGATTTGGGATTATTAGAGTTATTATATTTGGGTCACATTATCAATGCTCAGGGAGTACGCATGGATCCTAAAAAGATTCATGTTATTATTGAGTGGCCTACTCCAGTGAACCTGACACAGTTGAGAGGATTTTTGGGGTTGTGTGGGTTCTACAGGAGGTTTGCTAGTGGATATTCCAAGCATACAGTACGCTTGACGAACTTGATGAGAAAGGGGGCTTTTTTATGGGCTCTTGAGGCACAAGAGTGTTTTGATAAATTCAAGGAGTTGATGACTTCTTGTCCAGTGCTAGCATTACCAGATTTTTGTAAACCTTTTGAGTTGCACTTTGATGCATTTGGCGAAGGTGTTTGAGCAATGCTTATGCATGGCAAACACCCCAATCGCTTATGAGAGTAGGAAGCTCAGGGGGCCTGAGAGGAGCTTCAACATTTATGATAAGGAAATGTTGGCCATAATGCATGCTTTGGCTAAAATCAGACAGTATTTAGTGGGTAGCAAATTCAACATAAAAACCAACCATAATAGCTTGAAACATTTCCTAGGGCAACGAGATCTTAATGACAGTCAACAGAATTGGGTAAGTTAATTACAGGCATATGAATTTGATATTACCTATTTCAAGGGGACACAGAATGTAGTAGTAGATGTCTTGTCACGAAGATCCCACTTGAGCTTGATGATCGATATATTAGAGGATTGGAGACATTTGATCTTTGTAGAGTATGCAAAGGATACATGGGCATTGGGATTCATAGATGGATTGATCCAGAATAGTGATTTCACCCTTGTGAATGAGATCATCTTTTACAAAGGGCGCATTTATTTGGTGCCAGCGTCAAAGGTGATGAGGATGGTGTTGAGAGTTTATCATGACTCACCTATGGCAGGACATCTAGGTTTTTACAAAACCTATCGACAAATTTGTGAGCGTTTTTCTTGGAAAGGGCTCAAAGATGAGCTGTTGCAATATTTTAGAGAGTGTCCTACTTGCCAACAAAATAAACAAGAGCACTCTTATCCAGCCGGCTTACTTAAGCCACTTCCGATTCCTCACAGGAAGTGAGAGTGTTTATCCATGAACTTCATCACAGGACTGCCGAGAGCCTAGGGTAGAGACTGTATATATGTTGTCGATCGGCTTACAAAGTTTGTCCACTTCTTTCCAATCAACACTACATACACTGCTACATAGGTGGCAGATTTATTCTTCAGAGAGGTATTTAGGTTGCATGGTTTACCTTGGAGCATTGTCAGGGATAACAGGGTTATGAGTCACTTCTGACAGGAGTTGTTCAGATTGTGCAAGACATAACTCACTCCGAGTACTAGCTACCACCCCCAGACAGATGGTTAGACTGAGATAGTGAATAAATGGGTGGAGGGATACCTCAGGAATTACATAGCAGGGCAATATAAGGCTTGGGTTAAGTGGATATATCTATGTGAATATTGTTATAATTCCACTTATCACATGTCTATCCAGATGTCACCATTCATGGCATTATATGAATATGAGGCACCTAGTTTCATGGATTTGTTGCTATTAGATAGTAGAGTGCCTAGTGCTCGAGACTTATTACAGGAGAGCCAGGACATTGTGAAGGATCTTAAGGATAATATCACTAAGGCACAGAATCAACAGAAGCAATATGTTGATCAAAGGAGGACTGAGTGAACTTTTGAGGTAGGTGATATGGTGTATTTGATGCTGCAGCCTTACTGCTAGTCCACTCTCAAGAAGAGTGGTGCCGAAAAACTTAAGCTACGTTATTGTGGGCCTTTTAGGGTGATTGGGAGAGTTGGAGAGGTAGCTTACGAGTTGGATTTTCCAGCAGAGCAGAGTCCATAATATTTTTCATGTGTCAAGTCTCAAAAAGGCATTAGGACACCAGATTGTTCCTTCTATAGTGCTTCCCCCCTTGGATGATGAGGGGAAATTGGTTTTAGTACCAGAGGCTATCGTTGAGTTCAGGGAGAGGAATTTGAGAAGACGTACTATCAGGGAGTACTTGGTGAAGTGGAAGGACCTGCCAATAGAGGATGCCACTTGGGAGAGTGAAGAAATTTTGCAGCATCCAGAGTTAAGATTGTTTGGGGACAAGCAATTTCAAGAGGGACAGATTGTAATGTTCTCATCTTTTTAGCATCTCAGTGGAGTTCATAGCCTTTACATTCTCCGAAGGTGGAGTAAAGAAATAAGGAGAAATTGATTAAATTAATTTCTATTAAAGTCATTAAATAAATTAAAACTAAAAGGTGATTTTATATTTAATTAATTTAATTTTCCAGAAGCACAACTAATTATTGTATTGGAAAAGGGGAAGCTTTTAGAGAATGCATTTTCTAGAAGTACAACTAATTATTGTTTTGGAAAGGGGGAAGCTTCTAGAGAGTGCAATTAAATAATATTTTATTTCCTTCTAGAAGGGTGAGGGAAAAGAATAAATAGAGGCAAAAGCTTCATTGCTAGGCATCCGATTATTGTCACTTGCATTTGATATAAACTTGGGAGAAGAAACTAAGGTTTTCTGATTTCAGTTAGCCATTAAAGAGCGTCAATTCTTCAGTGTTGCAACCATTTGAGGTGGTGAAATATCTACTGAATTTGGCATTTAGGAGAGCTTCATTTTGGAGTTCTATTTGTGCTTAAATTGGAGAATACATTTATTGTTGGCTGCTACAGGCCGTGCTACAGTACCTGTGCTATAGTATTTATGCTTGATTCCGATAGCAACTTTCATCTCCATCCTTCGGCATCACTATTATCAGGTTCCTCTTGCAACTATTAGCAGTTAGCATTGTAATTTTAGGCATATAATTTTGCTGTTGTAAATGATAATTCAGAATCATATTTGGCATTGCTGTAGTCATTATTGTAAGTCCATTTGTCTTGGCAAACTCATAGCAACATTGTACATGGGAATGAATTCAATAAAGGAGATATGTTGCATACCATTTGTTTGACGAAATGCCATTTAATAGCATATATGATCAACATAATAGTTGTATGCTAATTGTTTGTAAAAATGTTAGTTGGCTGTAGGTATGCATTCCATATCTAGTTTCCATGTATATGCATTAAAAAATATCAAAAAGAACTGCACTTGCATATTATTTCATTGCAAGAGGCATTGTAATATCATTTGTGAACATTCTAAATTTCTTAGTATCATTCAAACTATATCAAACAATCTAAAACACAAAAAAATCAGAAAAGAGAAAGGCAACATGCAAGTGTCTGACAATATTCCTTGAGCTAAAATCAGTCAGTTTGGGCAAGGGATATTACAAAAAAATAAATTACTAACTTGAGTTTGAGTTCACTTGCCTTCAGCAACTCGAAACATGAGAACATTGTGAATATTCCTTGAGATGTGGTGGTTTGCGATGACCATATGGATGTCGTCAACTTCTGCATACACCTCCTTGATCCACTCGATACTCTTCCCAATCTTTTGTAGCATAAGATTGAGTGGATGGACAACACAAGGTGTCCAAAAAATATGATGGTATCTCTCTTCAACCAACAAACCAACAGTTCTACAATTCTTTGCGTTGTCTGTTATAACTTGGACAACGCTTCTAGCTCCCACTTCTTCAATGACAGACGAGAATATTAGCTATAAATTTCCCATCTTTTACTTGCTTCTCACAATCCATTGCTTTCAAAAATATTGCCCCTTTAAGGGATACCACCAAAACATTGATAAATGGACGATTTCTAGCATCTTTCCACCTATCTGAAATAATTGTTACCCTTATCTCAATCCATGAATCCTTTATGGGCTTCAGTTGCTCATCACTCAACTTGACCACTTGATCCAACAAGGTGGTTCATACTCTCTCAAAATCGGCACCAGTTTGAACCTTGCAAGAGCTTCATTAGCACTTCTTGACATCCTCTTGAAATATGGAGAGGGAATAAGATTAAAAGACAATCCATTTGTATACAAGTATCTTGTCGCATCAATGTCAACAATTTCCCTACTTTGATCTTGAAATGCAGTTTCTAGATGTCCCTTTCTTTTGTGTGTAAGGGGTGCTTCATATTGAGAATTAGGGGCAACTGAGGTATTATAGAAGGGGTGATCTTCTATCGCAACATCTGTAGTGGATTTCATTCCCTTTGCTCTTTTCAATGATATTTTTCCTATGTTCTTCTCTCTCTTTTGCTTCTTCATGCTCTTGATTGTATTTTAATAGTAATGAATTTGGCACATGTGCATTTTCTCTTGGACATTTCTTTACTCCTCTTCCAAAGTATCCACACAAATGGCCCACCACACAAAAATATAAACGATTTCTTTCTACATCACAACCCCGACATTTCCAACAGAAAGCACCACCTACTAGAAGAGCACGTACAATATCCACATACTAACACAAAGGAGAATCACAATGGGGTTCTATTCTTTGTTGGGTATCATCATTGCCTATTGATGAAGAGGTAGATCCTATCGAAGTTCCTTTTCCTATGGCAAGAAATTTTATACATATTGACAATGAAATTTTAGGGAAAACAATGGTTAGATCCTATTAGCAATAAAAGATAAATGAAAAAAATAAAAAACTTAAACAAAACAAAAAGAAAACGAAACAAAGACTTACCTCTTCTTGCCATTCTAAGCTTGCAAGGTGTATGAATAAGGCACAAGCACTTAAAGATTGCTCACAAACCAATCTTTCAACTCCTTGCACAAACTCTTGCTCAATCACCTATTTTCTCTTGCTTAAGACAAAATAACCTACCTGCACACCACAAATGAGTGTTAGAAGCCAATATAAGCCTTTTACATTCACTTTTTAGGGTTAAGCAACCCAAAATATTATAAAATATGCCAAAAAAGATCCACTTTTCCACTTTCTACAGGGCTCAATTCTATGCAGTTCACAGGAAGTTTGATTTGTGGCAATGCAAGTTCACTTAAGTTTGATAATTATTGGGACTAGTTCGAACTTGGGGGCAAAAAATTAAACCTTGGTCAAAGCAATGTTCAAATTGTACCTAAACTAGGTACTGGTTCGAACCCTAACTTGGTCTAGAGGGCATATAGCCAAACCAGGGCGACTAAGGAATTAGTCCTTGTTTTCTTTAATTTTCATCAACACTCTATCTAATTCCCAATGTTTGCCCAAGTTTTTCCTAAAAAAGGATATTGAATCTCAATCGTGGATCTTGAATTGTACTTATAACTGACTTACATCTCAAACTTGTCCAAAATTTCTACATTATCAACCTTTAAGACCTTGAAATGCTGCCAGAGTAAAACTGAAATTTACACTAACTACTAACTGTCAAAGCAAAAAGAGGGGATCCCCATTTGCAATGGGCACGTGTTGTAGAACACAACCACATTTATCCAACTTTAACCAATCTACAACCATGTTTGCTCTCATTGAATTGTACTTATAACTAACTTACATCTCAAACTTGTCCAGAATTTCTACATTATCAACCTTTAAGACCTTGAAATGTTGCCAGAGTAAAACTAAAATTTACACTAACTACTAACTGTCAAAGCAAAAAGAGGGGATCCCCATTTGCAATGGGCACGTGTTGTAGAACACAACCACATTTATCCAACTTTAACCAATCTACAACCATGTTTGCTCTCACATTTGGATTTACCCAAAGGCCAGTTAATAGGTCCAGAGGTGATACATTTTGGTGATAGTTATGCTCTTATACTTGGAGACATTGCAATTCCATGATCTTGAGCAAGCTTATTCAAGAGCTTATGTATCTGTGGAAACATTGAGTACTAGTCCCAAGCTCTTGTAAAATTATCTTCCTTCAGGCCCCATCTTATCTTTGGAGAGGGTATTGTGCTGGTTCAATTTGTTTAGATTCTTATACCTTACATACATGCCATGTCTTTATTTCTGTAATACCCCTTCTACTAGGGTTAACTTGAGATGAGTAAAACTTGCAAAAAAATGTCAGAATCAAAACAATAATAGGTTTAAATATAACATTCTACCCCAAATTTAACCCAAACCTTAAGGACCTCCAAATCAGGTTTCCTAACCTTTGGTTATTCCACAGTCTTCTTTGTAATGCAACCCTTAAGGTTTCTTCTTGGAAGAGACATACCCTATCCAAGGCCTTATTACATATGCATATGTTGACTCATTAGAATATTTGGGCACAAGGAGATTATATTAATCATGGTGATGTTGGTTGGATGGAGATCATTCTCTCATACCAACATTTCAACATTATGTTGATCTTTGGCATGTCAATCAAATGGAGATTATCAATCTCACATATTGACTTTATAGAGATTCATCAATCTTGGTCATCAACATTATTAGATTTCAACAATCCATTGAAACGTATGAATTATTTTTGGATTTGATTGTGTATGTTTTTTAACATCGACGTTTTGGATTACACTCCGTGATCCATCATCAGGATGAGAGAATGAGAAAACAAATTATTATGTAGACCATGCCACACTTAGGAGGCTTAAAAGGAGGGAGAAGGGAGGCCCAAAGAACGAAAAAATACAAAAATAATAAAAAGCAATATGATTTAATAAAAAGAATGAATATAAAAAACAAAAATAAGGTCTTGCTTATTAACTTTTTCTTATAGGTTATGTGTTAGCTTTAGAGGTTTTTGTTATGAGTTTTTCAATCTTTTATTGAATTACTCATTAGTTTTTTCAATGTTTTTTGTTGTATTTTTGTTGTGCTTAATTTTTTTCATCTTTGGTTTGTGCCCTTCATTCTCGTCTAGGTTTTTGTTTCTTTTTTCACATTTGTATAAAGTTACAGACTTGGTGGTTTTCGTCCTTATTTCATTTGATATTTATTTGTTGGACTTAAATGGTCATCTATATTTTGACTATTTATTACTTATTTTTGTTTTATTATTCATTCTTTTTATTAAATCAGATTGCTTTTTATTATTTTTTGATTTTTTCATTCTTTGGGCCTCCCTTATCCCTCCTTTTATGCCTCTTGATTGTGGCTTGTTTTGCATAATAATATGTATTCTTACATTCTCTCATCTTGATGATGGATCATGGAGAGTGATCCAAAACATCGATGCTAAAAAACATACACAATCAAATCCAGAAATAGTTCATACAAATCTTTAGGCATGTCGGTCATATGGAGATCATCAACCTTGCATACTTACATTATAGAGAATCCTCAATCTCAGGCATGTTGGTCAGATGAAGATCATCAATCTCAAATAGTGGTATTATAGAAATTACATCAATCTAGGTCACATTGATCAGATGGAGACAATTCTCACATACAGGCAATATAGAGCTTACATCCATCTAGGTGGCGTCGGCTAAATAGGGAGTTACGCTTGTCTCTAATATCGACACTAACGATGTTTGAGATCACTCTCTTCCCTTCATAAGGGACTCTCTTGATATTTTCATGAAATATTAAATATTTTAATAAACAATAATATCATCTCTATAATATTCATTTGAAATTTCATTTATATATATATATATATATATATATATATATATATCAGAGTAATGAGAATCATTGCAATTCGGGTGATTTTGGCAATTTTGCTATCCAAGGAAGGTTGGGCGATTTTTTCTAAATCATCAAATCGGATCACCGATTTGAGGCAAAAATCGCCTAAATCGGCCCCGAAAATCATCAAGTTGATAAAAAATCACCAAAAATCACCAATTTTTTAATGTATGTGATGGATTTATTGTTTATGTTCCTTGTTTATGTATGTTAGGCTTTAGCTTCTATTTGATGATGTTATAGTGTGTTTAAAAGTTATATTCAATAAAGGGTGCATGAAATAAGTTTTAAATCGTTAAAATCTTTGAATCTCAAGGGTTTTTCACCTTGCCGATTTGCAGCCAATTTATAGGTAATTCATGTTTTGAGTAGGCCTTGCCGATTCTGATCTGATTCCAAATTTTGGTTCTTTGATATATATAGCAAATCTTGTATTGTTAGAAGTTGTAATCTTTCCTTGGTGTATTTATAAACCAAGGTTAGACCTCCTTTATTTATTATTATAATATATTAGGATATAAGCCAAGGTATCCTAATATATTTCTTTTTTGTCTTTTTTCCACTACATCTTATTTTGTCATCTAGTGGAATATGTGAGGACAAATATATATTGTAATTTCTAATTTTAGATTATTACTCCTTAAGAGGAATCTCACACTTGGCCTCACACACATATGAATGGTGGCATTCATAGACATGGGAGTTACATTCCAACTCCTCTCTCTCATCTCTATTTAAGATGACCCTCCTCTCTCATTTAACAATGAGGTTTCTTCCTCTTCTCAATTATTGTATGAGCATTGCTCTCTTGCTCTCTCTCTCTTCCTTCTTAGGCTTTTCATGCCTCATTCATAATGTCACAAGGGGTTTTCTTTGCTTTCCCCTTTCCAAATATCTTGTCTCATGGTGTTGGAGCTTGAAGCTTTCTCTCTCCTATTTTATGGTAATATCTTTTCATGCATTTACTCACTTAGATTCTTTCCTGGTATTGTTTATTTACAGATTTCTTTTTCCATTTCTAACATGGTATCAGAGCAGTTTAATCTTTGTTTTGAGTGTTTGCATGAAGGTACGATTCGAAGGAGACTCTTGAGAGAGATTTTACTAATTTCTTCTTTAATCTTCTTAAGATGGAAGAAATTGAATTTTTTTGAGTTTGGTTGGTTTACCGCCAAACCCGATTAACTTTTGTGTGCTCTAATTTGTGCAGGTTACTTCTTATTTTATATTAGTTTTCATCTAACCCCCTTTGGAAGGCTTGCCGCCAAAGGGTTTTCCTTATTAGCAACTCTGCTCTTTTAATATCTGTCTTGCCTATCCTCCCTTCTTTTTTATATGAGGATGGCATTTGTCATTGCAATTTTTTTTTTAAAATTCTCATGGCTTCTTAGATTGCCATGTTCTCCAACCGAAGCATTTCGTTATCCTGCATGAGTAGAGAGTTTTCATGTCGCTCGTGCTGAGATTTCATCTAGGTTCTCTGATTCTAGAATCAGAACTTAATCTAGCAGGGGGCAAGACCCATTTGCTTACTCAAAAGCTGCCTTTGCTTCTCATCTAGATGATGGCACTCTTTGAAAAGTGATTCCATCTCCTGAATCTGCTGAGGGTCAATTGGACCAGAGGGGCTTTTGGCTTTAGAGAGACTCAAAAACTTGACTTTGCTGGATTTGTCGTATACTTTTTTTTGAGAAATTTACAACCTATTATTGAGGTTGACTTGAGTGAGTGTGAGTCATTGACAAATTCAATATTCGAAGTCTTCAGTGTGGGTGATGGCTGTCCAATGCTTGGCACCCTTATTCTTGATAGTTGTGAGTCTCTTTCAAATGTGAGGCTGACTAGCACATCCTTACATACTCTTTCTCTTACTGGTTGTCGTGGAGTGACTAGCGTTCAACTAGCATTCCCACTGCTCCAGAAAGTTTGTCTAGATGGATGTGATCATCTGCAGCAAGCTTCATTCTTTCCTGTCGGTCTTCTGTCTCTTAACCTTGGGATATGCCCCTACTTGAGTAAGCTTGAGATTAGAGCCAGTCAAATGACAATATTGGAGCTTAAGGGATGTGGCGCTCTTTCTCAAGCAGATATTAATTGTCCCACTGCAGGTGAATGGCTCGCGTGTTACCCGAGCTCCACTGCAGGTGACGGCTACAAGACCCGAGCTCGAGCGTTACCGAGGAATCCATCAGAGATCTAGCTCGCTCTGCGTGCAGATTAATGTTTGTTAGGCATCTGAGGAAGTTTTTGGTTCGAATCCCGATGAAATTTGACAAATTTTGAGCCCCTTTTCGCATTCTGAGGTGCGAGTTGCGGCTTTAATCATGGCGAAGAAGCTTTCTGTCATTTTTCAGGTTTTCTGAGGCTTGGCTTCGTCTTCTGACTGGTAGTCAGCGCCTTGGAGGTACAAGAAGCGCAACGGAGTTGACTGCCGTTAATCCAGGTTCTCGAGTGGTTCCAGGGTTTGTGCATGGAGGTCACAGGTTCCAAACTCGCTGCCGGCCTCATGGCAGAGCAAGTTTATCTTTGTCAAGGGGTTTGGAGTTTGCTTGTGGATGCCTTTGTCCACAGGGCCATAGAGTCTTTGTTTGTTTCTAGTATTTGCATGAAGATGTTCGACTAATCTCGCCACTTCCTTCCATGTTGCGATTAATCTCGTCCGTCACGAATCTTTGCATGGGCTGTCAAAACCTTTTTTTTTAGCATGTCAAAACCTTGTTTTAGCATGCAAGATTCTTTTTTCCTTTTTGAGCTCTGACAGAGGCATCTTTTGCTTTTCTCATTGCCTCTTGTCAACCTATTTTTTGGCAGGTAATCATTCATTGTCAAGCTTTTATTCAAACTTTTTTTAGTATATTCTTATCTGCCAGATCTGACCTCTATCATTAATTACTAAGTTTTTTTTAGTTATATCTTTCTTAATATTTTATTTCATAAAAATTCTTTTTGAATCACTTTCCATCGTGAAGGCATAGTATGAGGAATATGGGGAGATCTTTTCTAGCCCCGTGACTTTATGTTTTTATTACTTTGAGATTATATTTTTGAACCACGGTAAATATTGTGACTTTTTATAAATTGTGACTTTCCAAAATATTAAGTATGGAAAGGTGATTATTTTCTTTAACCAATCTCTTTTCGTATATTTATTCAAGTATATATGGGTGCCCACATATATGCCCAGATAAATATATAATTTATGACTATAATGATTCAGAAATTAATATATACCTTTGCAAAATGAATTAAATACTCATGTTTACCCTCAATGGAGTTTTATACCTCATATCTATATTTAGTTGATCTTCTTTAAAACATTTTACTTAATTGGATTATGAGTAATCTTACACATTTGCCTTCATTTTGATATTTTGATGTGCCCATAGCTGCACTTTTATGCTTTTATAGCATTATTCTATGCCCATGTTGGCACTTTATGGTTTTATACCATTGATATACATGATTTATATGATATTTGTTTTGAGTTGCATAGGGAGCCAATTTTTTCAAGGATAACTATATAGGTCCCCTCAGTATAACTGATACATAGTTTCCTTATCTGGCCCATGGAGTATCCCTCCATCCTATATTGGTATGCACTCATTTTATATGGAGTTTCCCTCCATTTGATCCTATCTGTTCCATTTTGATAGGATAATATTTTTATGGAGTTTCCCTCCATGTTGTTCCTCAATGAAGAGGATGTTATTATTGGAGTTTCCCCTCCAAATTCAGATAATTTGATCCAATTTGAAGGCAATATGTTGTTATATCCTCATAATCCATTCTTTTGATTATCCTAACAAATCATGATAATTCTACTTTGATCAGCATGTCTCTCCTTTATGTTATTTTCATATATTAATGTGATAATGATCTGCATACATTATTGCTTAGATCATGAGTCATGCATGTTATGGAGGGACGCCCCCATTAGCTTGCAGTGGGATGATTCATTAAGTGGACTGTCTATATCCATGTGATTGATGCAAGATTGATGCAAGTATCATTAGTTGGCTTTGTCTGTGGTCATTTGTGCATTAGTATAATATACTTTTCATGAGAGCATTGATCAAGCTTTTTACTCAATTTGTCCTTGTTGACAATTTTTTGAGCATATACTTTATCTTGATATCAGGTTATCTCCATTGTTTTGTGGTAACATGTTTTACTCATTGTTTTTCTATGAGAGCCTTATTATCCTTATTCAAAAGGATTTTAAATTTGCATATATGATGGCATTCTACTTGTGGATAGTTGTCTTGTTGTTTTTTTCAGGTGATCCATCAAGGAACCTTCTTCGTTTTCCACATATGAAGATTTGCCTATGCTTCCACTTGATCACATTCAAAGGACTCATGTACTTCTCTTGGATCTGCAAATGTACCAAATGGCTTGAAGACAATCAAATTACTTCATATTGAAGATTAAGTTGCAGATTTTTGTAAAAATTATGAGTTTAATACCCCTTGATATAATTACCCCAAGTAAAGATTAAAGGGGGGTGTTAGAAGTTGTAATCTTTTCTTGGTGTATTTATAAATCAAGGTTAGACCTCCTTTATTTATTATTATAATATATTAGGATATAAGCCAAGGTATCCTAATATATTTCTTTTTTGTCCTTTTTCCACATCTTATTTTGTCATCTAGTGGAATATGTGAGGACAAATATATATTGTAATTTCTAATTTTAGATTATTCCTCCTTAAGAGGAATCTCACACTTGGCCTCACACACATATGAATGGTGGCATTCATAGACATGGGAGTTACATTCCAACTCCTCTCTCTCATCTCTATTTAAGATGACCCTCCTCTCTCATTTAACAATGAGGTTTCTTCCTCTTCTCAATTATTGTATGAGCATTGCTCTCTTGCTCTCTCTCTCTTCCTTCTTAGGCTTTTCATGCCTCATTCATAATGTCACAAGGGGTTTTCTTTGCTTTCCCCTTTCCAAATATCTTGTCTCATGGTGTTGGAGCTTGAAGCTTTCTCTCTCCTATTTTATGGTAATATCTTTTCATGCATTTACTCACTTAGATTCTTTCCTGGCATTGTTTATTTACAGATTTCTTTTTCCATTTCTAACATGTATTTATTGAAATGTCATAGTTGTTGAAAATTGTAGCTCATGAAGGTAAGTTAGAAGTTAAGTTTAAGTAGAAATCTACTTCGAGGAAGTAGAAATCTACTTCGAGGAAGTAGAGTTCAAGTAGGACTCTACTTTATCCACCTAACTAATTAAAGTAGTCACCTAAAAAGAATAGTTCAAGTAGGACTCTACTTTTTGGAAGTAGACTTTAAGTAGGACTCTTCTTTATAGAAGTAGACTTCAAGCACTCTACTTTATAGAAGTATATTTCAAGTAGGACTCTACTTTTCCTAACTGCTGTTATAAAAGGAAGCTAAGGGTGAAAATGGAATTCAATAATTATTCTCAAGGACATTGAGAGAGATAAAAAATTAGAGAAGAGATTTCTGATTTTCAGTAGGGTAGAAAGAAGAAAGCTTACAATAGTTAACAACAAAGGAGAAGTGTTGAGGCAAATAGCTTTGGTTCAAAAAATTGCACTGATCTCATGAGACCATACTCATGTATATATACATGTCAATATGCAAAATATCGATATGTATATGTACATGAATATCATTTGAATATTTTAATGAAGATCGCAGCATTCAGAACTGCCGATGCATGTTATTATTGAAGTAATATCTCAAATTTGAATTTTGGAAACAATCGTATTTATACTGATTGTTATCAATTGCAAATAGACTTAGTTAAAGTCTTAAATGGAATTAGTTCTTGTTATGACTAATCATTGGGTGTGACCATTCCACCAATCAAGCACATCAGTGAATGGACATGTCTCCAAATGGAGACATGCCCATTCACCCATGTACCTGTCCACATCATATATAATGTATATGCCGCCCGATATTGCAACATAGTAATTGATTAATGTGTAGATCAAAGGCATCTCAAATGTTGATCTTGAATAATATTTATCATCATTTTGCATTGAATTTTTATATATATTGTACAACACTTGTATACTTCATTGGCATTAATTGTACCTGCAGAAAATAGACATAATTCAGCAGTGAAAAGAAAATCTGCAAGTAAACTTTACATGGTATTAGAGCTTGGCTAAGAAAAGATCACACTAAGTTTATTGAATCAGATTTTTACTTTGAGACAAACAATTCTCTCTCCCTTCAAAATGACAAACATAATGAGATTCAAACATCACCTTGGAAGTGTTGATAACTTCTAATCCAGGAAACTTCGAGTTATGATGTTAAACGAAAACAAACTGAAATCATTTATAAAGGAGGACAAAGAGGAACCTAAAGATGATCTTGAAAAATCAGAATGGATTGAGGAGAGTGAGAAGGCAATGAAGATAATTGTTGATACTATTCAAGACCACATAGTACCTATTGTGGCAAAACATACCACAGCTTATTGTATGTTTTGAGCTCTTGAAAATGCATTTACAATGAATAATATTGGCATAAAACTTGCTCTTAAAAGGCAGATGAAATAGTATAAGCATGAATAAAGGAGAAACTATAAATGCTTTCTTTGTGAGAATCATGGACTTAAGAGATCAGTTATCTGCACTTGGTTATGAGATTGAAAATGAAGAGTTATCCTTAATAGCATTAGGAGGACTTCCAAACTCATGGGAATCCTTTGTACAAGGCATAAGTGCTAGGTCTAAAATCCCTAAAATGGATTGTTTAAGATCAGATTGTCTTCAAGAAGAATCGAGATTATTGATTAAGGGAAAACACAAAACCATAGGTGAAGATGTTCAAGTTCTTAATACAAATGCTCATAAGAAAGGAAAGAAGAAAAACAACAAAAGGAAAAGAAATTTTCATGGAAAAGGACAATCCAAACAGAAAAAAGATTTGTCCAAAATCCAATGCTTCAGATGTGATCTATATGGACGTTATGCAATAAATTGTCCCAATAGATCTAAACCTCAAGCATCTTTTGCAAAATCTGAGTAGTCAAATGAAGGAAATGAACATGAGAAATATGCTTTCTATTCTACATTATCCAACCAAATATCAACTAAAAGGAATACGTGGATGGTTGACAGCGGGTCTTCCAGACACATCACTGGATATCAGGATAACTTAGAAAGCATGAAAATAGAAATAGATGAAGAAGTTACAATTGGTGATGACTCTACACGCTCAATAAAAGGAATTGGGACCTGTACCATAAAATTGAAATCTGGAAATTCTATTCAACTTTCTGGTGTTCTCTATGTGCTAGGTATTAAGAGGAATTTAATATCCATATCCGCTCTTGAAGATGATGGTTGTAAAATTGCTTTCATGGAAGGGAAAGTACTAGCATGGCCTAAAAATTCAACCATTAAAAGGGCTCGAACAATAGGAGTACGACAAGGGCTCCTATATGAGCTATGTGCTAAGACAAACCTTGCACTTGTACATGACACTTCTGATTCAAATGAATATGGCACCAAAGACTAGGTCATATTAACTTCCGTGCCTTAACATTAATGGAGAAGATAGTAACTGGAATGCCCAAGTTAAAACATATTCACAATGAATCATGTAAAGGTTGTGCCTTAGGGAAAAACACTAAAAAGCCATTTCCCCATAGTTTGAGCAAAACTAAAGAAGTGTTGTAACTAGTACATTTTGCTCTATGTGAGCCTATGTCTATACCATCTATAGGAGGATACTTGTACTATTTGATATTTGTTGATGATTTCTCAAGGAAGTCATGGATATACTTCCTTAAATGCAAAGAATCTGAAGAAATTCTCTCTAAATTTAAAGAATTCAGAACTTATCACTGAGAACTCCGGTAAGAACATTAAAATCCTGAGAATAGATAATGGAAAGGAGTATACTTCTGAAATATCTAAAGAGTTTTGCAAACTAACTGGGATTAAGAGGGAGTTCATAGTCCCTTACAATCCTCAACAAAATGAGGTTGCTGAAATAAAGAACAAAACTATTGTAGAAGTTGCTAGGGCCATGATTTTTGATCAAAACTTGAGTATGTCTTTCTGGGCTGAAGCATCCAACATAACAATCTATATTTAGAATAGATGTCCTCACTCACATTTGGACAATAAGACTCCTGAAGAAGCATTTTCTGGAAAGAAACCTGACGTCAATCACCTTAGGATATTTGGATGTCCTGTATAATGTGCATGTACCTAAGGAGAAAAAGATTAAGTTAGAACCTTCTGGAAGAAAGGGTATTCTCATTGGTTTTAGTGAAACAATAAAAGGATACAAAGTCTACATTCCTGGACAGAAACAAATAGAACTAAGCAGAGATGTCATTTTTGAGGAAGACATTTGCTTTCAGAAGAGCCAAAACCACCGATGAACTAGATACATTTAATGTATCTCCAGAAGAGACTCTGCTCTCGAGATTCAGAGAGAGTTTCTTGAAGAGACTACAACTGAAACTGAAATCCTTCCTGAGACTCTAGAAGAGAGTCTTGATCACTCTAAAGGCCACTTTGGGCAAGGAAAATAATACAGGAAGGAGATGGATTTGCAGCCCCTTCAGGAACCTTCCGAGAAAGCAAGAGACCTAGAAAATTGACATATAATGCTTTCGTATGTGAGAGCTTGAATCTTGAACCTTATAGCACTTCTGAAGCACTTAAACATCAAGCTTGGAAAGACGCCATGGTGGAGGAATACCTGTCTATATTGAAAAATGATGTTTGGGACATAGTTCCGAGACCTAAGGAAAAATCAGTTGTCTTCAAAATGGCTCTTCAACGCCAAGTATGCTGCAGATGGCAGCATTGAAAAACATAAAGCTTGCTTTGTGGCTAGAGGGTTTTCTCAAAAGGAACAAATTGATTTTGAAGAGACTTTTGCACCAGTTGCCAGGTACACTTCTGTTAGAGTTGTAATAGTCATTGTAGCAACCAAAGGTTGGAAAATCCATCAAATGGATGTAAAAACTGCTTTTCTTAATGGAAAGATAGAGGAAGAAGTGTACTTGGAACAGCCAGAAGGATTTGTAACTCATGATGTTGCTTCTTATTTGTGTAAATTGAAGAAGGCTCTATATGGACTTAAGTAGGCTTCTCGAGCTTGGTATGAAAGGATTGACAAATACCTCTTAAGTCTTGGATTCACCAAGAACATGGTTGATCCAAATCTCTACTTCAAAGTAACTAAAGGCAATATGTTAATTCTAATTCTTTATATTGATGATCTTTTGATTACAGGGGAAGAACACTTTATTGATCAATGTAAGAAAGATTTGGCTTCTGAATTCGAAATGAAGGATTACTTTCTTGGTTTGGAAGTACGTAAGAAGTCTGGTAATATTTTTCTACATCAAAAGAAGTACACTATTGACATTTTGAAAAGATTTGGAATGTGGGACTGTCGACCCATGTCTACACCTATAAAAACCAATCTTCACAAGCTAAAGAATGCAAGTGCTGAATCCAGACTAGTTGATCCCACCTTATACAGATAAATAATTGGGTCCTTGATGTATCTTTTAAATACTCAAGCTGATATCTGCTATGTAGTGAATGCATTAAGTTAGTTCATGTGTGAACCTCGTGAGATTCATCTTGTAGCTTCGAAGCACGTATTGAGGTATCTTCAAAGTACTATTGGATATGAACTTGGATATGAGAATGCCATCGTGGAATTACATGGATATACTGATTTTGATTGGGCCGGAAGTGTAAAAGATTGGAAAAACACATCAAGATGTTGCTTCAGTTTAGGATCAGCCACGATCTTTTGGATATGCAGAAAGCAAGCTTCTGTTTCTCAAAGTTCTACTGAGGCAGAGTATATTGCAGCAGTGATGGGAGCTCGAGAAGCAGTGTGGCTTTGGAAGTTGCTTTCAAACTTGTTTGGTGAACCTTTGAAACCTACTACGATTTATTGTGATAATCAAAGTTGGATTAAGTTATGTGTGAATCCGGTATTTCATGATAGATCCAAGCATATAGGGATTCCTTACCACTACGTGAGAGACATGGTGGAAAGAAGAGCTATTCAATTAGAACATATTAATATAGGTGATCAAACTGCTGACATTCTCACCAAGGCTTTCCCTAAAGTGAAAGTTGATCATTTCAGAAAGAAACTTGGCTTGATTGAAATGTAAGTTTATGAGATTGAGTCTCAACCTTGTAAAATTTGTTTAATTAATCAAAGATGTTTAAAGTGTAAACTCTTTCGTCATATGTGTGACTCTTATGAGATTGAGTCTCAACCTTGTAAAATTTGTTTAATTAATCAAAGATGTTTAAAGTGTAAACTCTTTCGTCATATGTGTGACTCTATGACTCATGGGCCTACCCTATGTTCATTATTTAAGGAGATAATCTTTTATAATGGAATATTGGTTCTGATAATACAAGGTGACGACTTTATTATTATTAGATTACTATCATGATGAATATCATGCGACTTGATATTCGAGGAAAGATCATGTTAGTTAAAAGAGCATGTTGATGGATGTGACTTGTGTTCATTATTTAAGAAGATAATCTTTTATAATGGAATATTGGTTTTGATAATACAAGGTGACAACTTTATTATTATTAGATTACTATCATGATGAATATCATGCGACTTGATATTTGAGGAAAGATCATGTTAGTTAAAAGAGCATGTTGATGGATATCATGTGACTTGATATCTGTTGAAGATCAATGTGTTCAAATTCATGGTGGATATTATGTGACTTAATATCTATAGATATACCATGAATTGGTATGATGTATATCATGTGACTTGATATATTTATTCTCACCATAACTGATAAGAATATCATGAGATTTGATTTTCTTATATATATCTTGCGGATATTACTTCTTATAATGAAAATATTCATATGCATTTTGTCTTCCCTAGCTAAGAGGGAGTGTTGAGGCAAATAGCTTTGGTTCAAAAAATTGCATTGATCTTATGAGACCATACTCATGTATATATACATGTCGATATGCAAAATATCAATATGTATATGTACATGAATATCGCCTGAATATTTTAATGAAGATCACAGCATTCAGAACTGCCAATGCATGTTATTATTGAAGTAATATCTCAGATTTGAATTTTGGAAACAATCGTATTTATACTGATTGTTATGAATTGCAAATAGACTTAGTTAAAGTCTTCAATGGAATTAGTTCTTGTTATGACTAATCATTGGGTGTGACCATTCTACTGATCAGGCACATTGGTGAATGGACATGTCTCCAAATGGAGACATACCCATTCACCCATGTACCCGTCGACATCATATATAATGTATATGATGCTCGATATTGCAACATAGTAATTTTGATTAATGTGTGCAGATCGAAGGCATCTCAGATGCCGATCTTGAATAATATTTATCATCATTTTGCATTGAGCTTATATATATATTGTACAACACTTGTATACTTTATTGGCGTTGACTGTACCTGCAGGAAATAGACATAATTCAGCAGCGAAAAGGAAATCTGTAAGTAAACTTTACAAGAAGGTAGCAATACCAAGCATATTCCAGGTTTGGTATTTTGTTCGTAACTTGTTCTAGAGCCATTTTCCCATGTACTGGGAGCTCTTGTAAGTTCTGAAGTTATTTTGAACGATGAATTGATTGAAGAACATATGAATTATGTATGAATGTGTTTTGCTTTTCTAAGTTTTCCGCTACTTCGTAAATCTAGATCTGATCTGTTTACCTAGATATTGGATTTAAGAAATTAACATGGTATCAAAGCTTTAAGCTCTAAAAGAAAAGCATAGGACAAATATGGCAGCCAACAGTCTCAGGTTTGAGAATACGCTAGATGGGGTTTCAAAGTTCTTGCCATTGAAGGCAAAAGTCATACTACTTCTCAAAGGGCAAGACTTGTTGGAGAATGTAGAAAAGGTTCTTCCACTACAAACAAATCTTGCACAAGTTAAGGACACTAAAGGACAAAGGGTCATTCTAGATACTGTAAAGGATAACTTGATTCTTCATACAACAAAAAAGACGAAAGCCAAGGACATGTCTGATGCCTTAGTTGATCTCTTTCAAAGTGATAATATGAATCAGAAGATGGTTTAGAAGAACAAGCTCCAAGAGTATCAAATGACCAAATTCGATAATGTTATCAATTGCCTTATGAGGATCACACAAATCCATGATCAACTTGTAGCAGTTGGAGAAAAGATCTTAGGCGAAGAGCTAGTGAACGTAGCTCTAAATGGTTTCACCAAGCCATGGGAACCATCTGTGAAGGGAATTTGTGCTCAAGAAAACATTCTAGATTGGCAGAGGCTATGGGATGATTGTATTCAAGAGGAGACTCGAGAGGAGTTCAAATCCAACAAGCAAGGGGTGGTGATAAAAACTTGACCCTCATCGCTAAGATTAGGAAAAGAAAAGGGAAAGATTTCACCAAAAACGGTAACAATTATGAAGGACATCATCCTAAAAAGAAGAAAGACTTAAGCAAGATCAAGTGCTTTATTTGCCATAAGAAAGGACAGTATGCTTGATGTAGGAGCATCCTTGGTTGGCTAGCAATCCTGCATGTTGGTGTGGTTTGACCTTGGAGTTGGAGGACTCGGTCAAAGAATGAAAGGGACTAGGTAGATGCTGAGTAGGTTTGGTTGATGTGTTAATTGAGTGACTTGGTTAATGAAGATGTTCGGCAATGCTCGGAGCACTCGGTAAAAACTGGGAGCTCGGTTTGCACTGGGAGCTTGTCAATAGCGTTGCTCGAGCAACTCGGTCAGTGAAGGACTTGACACATACTGGTGCTCAATTAGTGAAGGAACTCGGTTATGCTGACACTCGGCATGGTTTTCTTTGACTCTTGGTTTGGTCTTGGTTCCTGTGGTGTTCGAGTTGTCAGTGAGCTGACTTTGGGCATTTAATTTATGTATGGGTATTTAATTTGTGTTAATTCTCGCTGCATTAGGTGGTATCAGAGCTCAGTTGTCCTTGAGTGTGTAGACCAGAGCGTTAAAGTTGAGGCAATTTGCACCAGGACTTGGGTGATCACTGGAAGTGTGAAGGTTGATCTTGTGGAGTTGATTGATCTTCTGGATTTGTGGATTTGTTGTAGAGAGTTTGCGAAAATCTTGGAAGATACCTCCAAGAAGATTGGACCCCTGTGAAAGAAAGGACCTCGGAGAAGGTTAAAACTGATTTTAGATTTGAAATGGAGGAGGTTAAAGCTAGTTTCAGATCTGAGATGACATTGATGAAGAGTGACATGATTGTTGAAATTGTGAGTGCTTTAGGTGGTGCACCCAGCTATGTGGGTACTGAAGATGGTTACGAGGAGGTTGCTGAAGACTTTGAAGTTGTTGGATTGAGTGGTGAGGACAAAATTGATCGTGTGGAGAGACCTATTGGAAATAGGGCTGGTCAGTTTGTTAGGTCTGGATCTCAGTTGAGGTTGAAGCAAAAGATGGAGGTTTCTAATTTCTCAGGTACTTTGACTCTTGAAGACCTGGCTGATTGGATTGGTGAATTGGAAGACTACTTTGAGTTCGAGGATATTGAGGATCCACTTAGAGAAAATTTGGCACAAACAAAGTTGAAAGGACATGCTGCTCTTTGGTGGAAAGCACTGCAAAGAGACAAAGAGGAGGAAGGTGAAATGAAGATCACTAGATGGAGATTGATGGTAACTAAGTTGAAGGTTAAGTTCATTCCTGCTGATTATGAACTTGAGTTGTTCAAGACGATGTAAAATTTGAAATAGAAAGATATGACTGTGAAAGATTATACCAAGGAGTTCTACAAGTTGACTATTCAGTTTGGGCATAGATAATTGTCAAAGGAGAAGATAGCTCAGTACATTAATGGTTTGAGATTCAATATCCAAGATGAGGTTGGTATGTTGAAGATTGATTCGGTTGAGGATGCTTATTAGTATGCCCTGAAGGTAGAAGATAAGTTGAAGAGGAAAAGTCAAGGTAATTCCGGAGGGAAGGAGAAGTAGGATAGGTCGGGAAAAGCTAAATCGAGTGATGAAGATGGACCAAAACTTGTCGATCAGAAGAAAGGGACAGGTATAGGTGAATTTAAGGGTACTTGCTACAAATGTGGAGAAATAGGACAGATTTTATGAATGTCCTAAGGCTAGTGACAAAAGAGCTATTGTTGTGAATGAGGTTGGAGTCCAAGACAACCAACCTGAGCAAGGAGAGAATTTATTGGCTCGGCGAGTGCTGATTGGTCAGAGGACAATGGAATCTTGTCAGAGGACTAATTTGTTTAGGACTCGTTGCAAGTTTGGTGGTAAAGTCTACAATGTGATTGTGGATGGTGGTAGCACTGACAACCTTGTTGTTGAGGAGATGGTTGAGAAATTTGGTTTGAAGAGAATGAGACATCCTTATCCTTATAGGATTGGCTGGTTGCAAGGTGAGCATGCTTTGAAAGTGAGGGAGCAATGACTTGTTGATTTCCAGATTGGGCAGTATAAGGATCAAGTGTTGTGTGATATTGTGGACATGAGTAGTTGTCATGTATTGCTTGGTAGACCTTGGCAGTATGATTGTGTCAAGAATGTGTTTTCAATTGTGAAAGGTGGCAGGAAGCATTCCCTGATTCCTTTGCAAAATGAAGAGCTTGGTAGGAGGAATCTGAGTATTGACAGCCGAGTTGAGTTAAAGGATTCTAAGAGGGTTAGAGATATGCATGGAAGGCATACTTGTAGCACACCGAGGATGGATGTGAAGAAGTAGAAGAAGGTCAAGGGAAAGAGTGTACAAGTTGAGGACTTGGATGATATGTATGTGAAGAACCAATTTAGGATTTATGTGCTGAATCCCAGAAGATGTTCTTCCAGCAACTGAGAACATCTTTTTGAACATGGGGTGTTTGATGCATTTCATCTTTGGTTGGCTAGCAATCCTACATATTGGTGTGGTTTTACCTTGGAGTTGGAGGACTTGGTCAAAGAATGAAGGGGACTCGGTCGATATTGAGTTGGTTTGGTTGCTGTGTTAACCGAGTGACTTGGTTAATGAAGATGTTCGGTGATGCTTGGAGCACTTGGTAGATACTAGGAGCTCGGTTTGCACTAGGAGCTCGGCAGTAGTGTTGCTTGAGCAGCTTGATTAGTGAAGGACTTGACACATACTGGTGCTCGGTTAGTGAAGGAATTCGGTTATGCTGACACTTGGCATGGTTTTCTTTGACACTCGGTTTGGTCTTGGTTCTTGTGGTGCTCGAGTTGTCAGTGAGCCAAATTTTGGCGTTTAATTTATGTATGGGTATTTAATTTGTGTTGCAATCGACTTGTGGCTTATGCAAGCATTTATGTAAGGGTTTATTTTAATTTGTAATGGGCTAGGTCCATCCGTGGCATAGTTGGGTATAAGTAGGGTTATTTTGTGGAGTCTTAAGGTAGAGGGTAGATCATCTAGCTTGGAGAAGAGGATGAAGTGTAGGAGCGAATTTTGAGAAGGGCTAGTAGCTGAGGCTTGGTAAACCAGGAGATTGCTTGGTGGGCATGCGAGAACAAGTTGAGATTTCCTTGAGATTGTTTGCAAGAGTGTGGATTTGCACTAGCAGGTATTAGTGTGATTTGGATCTTAAGGAATCTTTAAGAATTGTTTTGTAATTGCTTTTTTTGTATTTGGCCGTAACCCGGAAGGCCTTATAGCTGGTCATATTGCATGTAAACAGTTGTTTTATGAGTCAAGTACTATGATTTGGTATCAAATTTTGCATTTGTGTTGTGTTTTCGCTATGTGGTTATTTGCAGGGATCCAGATTACCTCTAGCAAGGGTACCCTCAGATTCTCGCTACATCAATGCTTCTCAATATCCAGAGAAGAAGAAAGGCACATGGAAGACACAACAAGTAGCAACAACAACAACAATAGAGAATCAATTGAGTGAATTTACAATAAAGTTTAAGAATGATTTTTCCCTTGTAGCGAGCCTTTCTACTATAGTTAGAAGTGCTTGGTACTTGGACAATGGTGCTTCTCATCACATGACTGAAGCGCGAGAGTTGTTTAGTCAACTTTCTGAGTATGAATCAAGGATCACTATGGAGCTTGGAAATGATATGTTGTATGCGGTTAAGGGACAAGGAATCACACAGTTACAACTTGAATTAGGATGATCAATTGATGCTCGAGTAGTGTTGTATGTACCTGGTTTGAAGAACTTCTCCATCTCAGTTATGGAGGACAAAAAGTACACGATTACCTTCTAGAAAGGGCAACTGTTTATATGCTAAAAGGGAGCCAATCTAGACACATCTATGAGGATTGGAGTTAGGGAAGGCAACTTATATAGGCTACAAGGTAACTCCATTCAAGCATTGGAGCACAATGAGAGCTTGTGTGAGTTGTGGCACAAGAGGATGGGGCACTTGCATCACAAAGCACTACCTATATTGGGAGAGATGGTCACTGGACATCCAAAGTTTAGTTTGGAGCAAGAAGGGGTATGTAAAGGTTGTGCTCTTTGCAAAAATGTCAAAGCTTCATTTCCCAATGGTGAAACTCGATCCAAAGAGATTTTGGATCTAATACATTCTGATGTTTGTGGGCCTATGTTGGTGTCATTAATGAATGGTGCATCCTTTTGTCTCACCTTCATTGTTGATTTCTCCAGGAAGACTTGCATCTACTTCATCAAGACCAAAGATGAGTCCTTTAGTCTATTCAAGGAGTTCAAAGCTCAAGTGGAGAATTTGGTAGGGAAGAAGAACAAGGTGTTGAGATCAGACTTAGTTACTGGTTCGAGTTCGATTCAAAATATTAGTTTGAACAACTAGTTCACTTGTACGGCAAAATTTTGGAAAGGGTTTTGGGTTTGTTTGGGTTTGTTCATACAAAAACATGTGAAAATTATAAGAAATTATATATATGCATATTTATGGAGCCTAGAAGCATGGAGTATCATAAAATCATATGATTTAATCATTTAAACAACAAAAACACCATAGGCATAAACTTTAAACATGTAAGTTGTAATCATAACATCATGAATCAAGCTCATACCATCATATATCTCAATTTTCGAGTTCAACATCAAAGATTCAAAACATTAAAACTAAATTATGATCCATGAATCCTAACAACAAGTTCAAGTATCATTGTTTCAAGTTCAAGTTTCAACTAATCATAATGTATCAAATAATAATATTCATCATATTCATTTTCTTTTTCTTTATCACCTTCTTCTCCTTCTCCTTCTAGTCCTTTTGCATTAGTTGACTCAGCAATAGAGCTAAGGCCAACATAACCTATTTGCAGTCACTTTTCAAGGTTGCAAAACTCAAAAAAATATCAAATATGTTTGAAAAAAACACTTAAGAGCTTCCCGTTGCTGGAAATTCGCCTGGGTTTGGTGAAATTTGAACCAGGCTCATCAAATTTGCTTGGGTTTGAATTTCATACCTGTGGGTTCAAATCACCCCCTGCAAAATGGAACCTTGACCAAATTTTGGTCGAATTGAACTAGAACCCCGAATTGGTCCGAACCTAGACGTGGTCTTGAGGGCAAATCAGCGAACCTGCTTAACTAAGAGTCAGACAATAGGAGTGAGTATAACTCAAATGAGTTCAAAGATTTCTACAAGGTCATAGGAATCAAGAGGGAAAAGACAATTGCCTACAATTCACAACAAAATGGGGTTGCAAAGAGGAAGAACAGATCTATCATCAGCTTTGTAAAGGCTATGATCCATGATCAGAGTTCATCATTATTTCTATGGGAAGAAGCATGCAAGACAGTTGTATATTTACAAAACAGGAGTCCTCACAAGGTTTCAGTGGACAAGACCCCAGAGGAGGCATTCACAGGGATCAAACCGGAGAAAGGACATCTTAGGATTTTTGGTTGTCCAGTCTATATTCATGTGCCTATAGAGAAGAGGACAAAGTTGGAGCCCTTAGGTGAGAAAGGCATTCTTGTGGGATACAATGTAGACTCAAAAGCCTACAGGGTCTTTATACCAACACAACGGAGGACAATTGTGAGCAGGGATGTCAAGTTTGAAGAGAACTTGGCCTCAAAGAAATCTCATGATCCACCCATAGTAGCAGAGAATTTTTTTTTTAGAAGGATTCAAAAGGTGAGAAGAGTTTGCAAACTTCTAGTACAAAGGGCCAAACCTCAAGAGAGGGACAATTAACCCCTTCTAAATTAGTTAGGAAGCCCAGATGGTTTGAGTAGACCTTGAGAGATGCACGAGAACATGTTGAGGCTCCTAGAACCACACTAAGGGAGAGTAAGCCTCCACAAAAGTTTCTGATGCATATGGCCTTGATGACCAACATCATAGACTCGTAGCCTTTCAACTTTAAGGAAGCATCTAGTCAACATGCGTGGAGAGATGCCATGGTGGAGTAGCATAACTCCATCATGAAGAATGATGTTCGGGAATGTGTGCAAAGACTTATCGGGGAAGTTAGTAGTGACTTCTAGATGGTTGTTTAAAATCAAACATGCAGCAGATGGTAGTGTGGAGAAGTATAAAGCAAGATTTGTAGGTAGAAGATTCTCTTAGAAAGAGGGAGAAGACTACGAGTAGACTTTTTCTCCTGTTGCTAAATATTCTTCTATCCAAGCTGTTATATCCATTGCTTCAGAGTTAGGGTGGAGGATTCACCAGATGGATGTGAAGACAACATTTCAAAAGAAGTATATATAGAGCAGCCATAGGGATTTGAGGTACATGATAGAGAGTTACATGTATGTAGACTTAAGAAAGCCTTTTATAGACTCAAACAAGCTCCAAGGGCATGGTACTCCAGGATCAACAGCTATTTGTACAGCATGGGCTTCACCAAAAGCGAAGCAAATTCCAACCTATTCTTCATACTAGTTGGATTTGAGATCCTCATCTTGGTGCTTTATGTGGATGACTTAATTCTTACAGGGTCAGTGAAGTTGATCGCTGAGTGCAAGTCAGATTTGGTAACAAAATTTGAGATGAAGGACATTGGGTTGATCTTTTACTTTTCGGGACTTGAGGTTTGACAAAGATCGAGAGAGATCTTTCTTGGACAAGGGAAGTATACATTGCAAATCCTTAAGAGATTCAAGATGGAGTATAGTAGATCAATTGCTACTCCAATGGTAACCGACTTGAAGAAGATTGATTCTTCAAAGTCAGAATTGGTAGATTCTAGACAATACAGGCAATTAATTGGCTCATTGATGTATCTCACATCAACACTCGACCAAACATTTGTTTTGCTATAAACACCTTGAGTTAGCATTGTGGTAGAGCCAAGGTAGGTTCATTGGATCGCAACAAAGCATGTGCTCAGATATTTGCATGGCATAGTGGAGTATGGTTTGCAATACTTATGTGAAGATGGGGTAAAGTTGCAAGGCTATTCTGATTTAGATTGGGCAGGGAGTGATACAGATCGGAAGAGTACTTCAGGGTGTTGTTTCAGTTTAGGGTCGACCATGATTTCCTAGTTCAGCTGGAAGCAAACTTTAGTAGCACTCAGTTCAGCTGAAGCTAAGTGCATGGCAGCTAGTTTGGCAAGTTGTGAAGCAATTTGACTTCGTAAGTTGCTTACTAGTTTATTTGATCAGGATTTGGAGCCTATTGTGATTAATTGTGACAATCAAAGGTGCATAAAATTCTCAGAGGATCCAATGTTTCATGATAGGTCAAAACACATTGAGATCAGATGTCATTTCATCAGAGACAAGGTCTTGAAAGGAGCAATTAAGCTTCAATATATTTCGATGGATGAACAAGTTGCAGACATACTCCCCAAACCCTTGGTAAAGGGGAAGCTTGTTTTCTTTTGAGACAAGCCTCCCTTGGTAAAAGGAAGTTTGTTTTCTTTTGAGACAAGCTTGGAGTGGTGGTGAAAACCTTCCTTGCTAAGAGGGTGTCTTGATAATTTAGGCTCATAAAGGTAAGTTAGAAGTTGAGTTCATCTCAAGGACTGTAATTTATGGAAGTATACTTCAAGTAGACTCAACTTTTCCCAACTGCTGTTATAAAAGGAAGCTAAGGGTTAAAATAGAATTCAATAATCTTTCTCAAGAATGACATTGAGAGAGAGAAAAAATCAGAGAAGAGATATCTGATTTTCAGCAGGGAAGAAAGACGAAAGTTTACAACAGTTAACAGCAAAGGAGAAGGTAGTGATAGCAAGCATATGCCAGGTTTGCTGTTTTGCATGTAACTTGTTTCAGAGCCATTTTTCCCATGTAATGGAACTCTTGTAAGTTCTGAAGTTATTTTGAATGATGAACTGATTGAAGAGCATATGAACTATGTATGAATGTGTTTTGCTTTTCTAAGTTTTCCACTGCTTTATTTCGTCAAATAAATCTATTAGTGTAAATCTAGATAGTTACCTCAATACCGGATTTAAGAAATTAACAATAATAATATAAAAAAACTTTCAATATATAACATACCTTTATGATGCCTTTACTACCTTTTAGAGCTGCCTGCCTTCTCACATTAAATATATGCCAAGAGGTATGCAATTATATCTCTTTTGTTATCTTTTTGTATTTTCTCAATTTTTATACCATTCTCCTGTTGTTCTTATTCAATGTTGATTCATAAAACTTGTTTTTTATTTGTCATCTATGTTCCTCCAAAAAGTCACAACCCTTTATAATCACAATCCTTTCAAAAAGTTACACCCCTTCATAATTACAACATTTTCAAAACGTCCCAACAATTCATAATTACAATCCTTTCAAACAGTCACATCTTTTGATCATTGCAACCTTTTGAAAAAGTCCCCCTCTTATTTTCTTCTCATTCCTTTCCCCTTCCTTTTATTCCAGATCTCTTAAACTCCTCTCTTCTCCTCTCCCCTCTTTCAAATGAGCTCTCCTCTCTTTCATATCTTTTCTTGAAAGAGTCGGAACTCTTTATTAAGCATCTCCTGACATTTACTTTTTGTCTTAAGTTTATTATCATTTATCATTAAATCCTATTTAGAAAGATAAACACACTTTTGACGATATTATTTCTTGTAGTTAATTTTATTTATTTATTCATAGTAATTTTATTAGAGTTTAATAGCTATTTATTTTAAAAACTTATTTAAATATTTTTAATTTTTTATTGATAATAGATTATATCATATGTTTTAGTTATATTAGAATAATATTATTTTATTATTATTTCTTATTTTTTATGTTTTAATATGTGATTTTATTATCATTATTTATTCTGATAATATTCTATTGTTTAATTATTTTAAAAATTCTATCTTAAAATTGGGACATGACAATTTCTTCTTAAAGGTTACACTGCTCCAATTAATCTTTAATTCAGCATGCCGTACAGTGGCATAAAATATTGAAATTCTTTGTCAACTTCGCAAATATGCGTCCATCTATTTTATGTTTGATAAAATTAGAGATACTAAATAACACCTTAATTTTGGTTAGCAGTTTTTTCACACCATATAGACTGTAGATCAAGTTATTTTGTTTTTTCTCCCAAGTATTAAAATCTTTGTTTTTTCAAAGATCAAAACTGTTGTTTTCAAAAAACAGATATTTGGGTGCTGCTGTAGTTGTTGTGCAATATTAAGATACTTTATCTATGTATCAATTAAATAAATAAGCTTGATACCTGTCTAAATTATGTCTTTACCTAGATCAAAAGTAACATAATTCTACAATTTTTTTTCTTTTGCAGAAAGGCAACTAGTGGGGGGCGAAGAGTTATTGCACGCAGGCTAAAAAAGGGAAGAGCAAGAATCACAGCTTGACAAAAACTATTTCAGTGATTCGAGTATTGCAAATTTGCTGCAATTTTTGTGTATTTGGTCCTTACAACCCCTTGGAAAGGGAATCAAAATTTGTTTGTGTTTAATCAAATATGCTTGACAATTATGCCATGTCTTTTCACACCTTACTAAGCCTTTCAAACATGCAGTGTTTTTAGCTTTAGTTTATCTTTGATGCCGTGTTTCACCAACAAGCATTCAACCTGGAGTCTGAACCTTTGTTTTAAAGGAAGATTATAGAAAAATGTAACTTTTGCTGGATAGATCTTCACTAACTGTTGTTTATTTGTGTAGTTATCTACACAAGGTTGAGTATGGGTACTCAGAATATGAGAATAAAATTCTTTTAAAGTAGATATAATGGTTCCGTGCCCATATGATCTGTCCATCTTTATGGTCTACTTTTCTGGCAGTTTCTACTGAGCTACTTGATAATGGTAACTGATATCCAAGGTTTTAATGATAATCAAGTTGCACAGAGAATTGATACACACATACTGCTCAAAAGGAGGAAACTTTGGCATTTACTGCTCTTGCAGATGTAAAGTTCAAGATTTTGTTCTGAAGCTATATGGTCTGCTTTGTCTGTACTTTTTATCAGGCAGGCAGACAGTTGAAAGCCCAATCTGGTTGTGAGTACCTTTCGCTTAGCAGGATTCATGAATTGTGATTTGTGATATTTTCAAATCCAACAGGCATCTTTGCTCCTCAGGCTTGGTAATCCATTTTTATATATGGACACTTAGTTGCCAGTTCAGATTTGGGTTCAAAGTTCGTTCAAATTACACCACTATGCTTTGCTAATAGTATAGCAACATAGCAAAATACACCACCATATCAATATTTCAGTTTGAAAACAATAATGTCAGCATTAACAATTAGTTATCACTAATGAAATCATCATCATCTAGCTGTGGCAATTGGAAGCACAAGTAGTGTCACTGTCATCGGTAGCAATGTCACCCTCAGGAGCAGCCTCAGTATCATCATCAGCAATGGAGGCTGGAAGTTTTCCTTTTTCATTCACAAAACGCACAAATGAAATATAAAACATCCATTTTGACCTTTCTAGTGGAGTATTTTAGGGTTGGAGGCTGGAACAAATTATATTAGACAATTTTTCTTTGAATTTGAATAAGTCATTTTAACCCAAAGTTGGCCTGGGTTCTGCCACTGGGATTCAAATTTGCTTGAAATTCTGTCCGAGTTCTGATGACAGAATTTGAACTTATAAACAACTATAAACATATTAACCTGCAAGTTAAGTTATTATTTTTGATTGATGCACATCTGTGATAATATAATTTGGATCCACCGGGCATTTCGGATCAGCATTGAAGTAATGCTTCATTTCTTGCTGTTGCAGTTTTGAGTTCTCTAGTCTTTCAAGAGCTGTTTTACATATTTTGACTAGAGGACTCTGTGCCCTTTTCGAGAAGGATTATTATGTGTAGAAAGTAAACCTTTTCAACAAGGTCTAATTTCTACTGTTGGACATTTATTTTTGTCTGTTGATAATTATTTTTTACTGTTGATTCACACTCGCAATTTCTAGCTGTATTTGCCAAAAGATGCCTGAAGAATAGTCACTCTAATTTACTCCTGAGCAATATTCTTGATTCGAATATCTTGTATTTTGCAAGTGTTCTAAGTTTGTTGTGATCTGTGCTCCTTTGTAAAAACTTGATTAAGATGTTTTTGGGTTAGTAGTTTGAGGCCTTTTAGCTTTCAAGAGCGCTTTGCACTTATTTCCATTGATATTTGAGATTTATTAATAATAATAGTTGATTGTTTCGTACAGTTCAATTTGTGTTTGTAGTTTCTAGATGTATTTGGGAAAAGATACTTAAGAATAGTCATTAATCTACTCTTGAGAACGTAGTTAGATTCCGCTCGTTTTATTTTGTAATGGGCTCAATGTTTTATCTTTTCTCAACACAAGGTGAATAAAATGTAGACGGAAATTTCAACTCCATAGGCCAATTAACTTCCTGTGTGCAACTGCCACATTTGTTTTTATGAGTGCATTCACATCTTTCTTTATGGCTATGTTTGCCTTCAACATCGTCTAATGAATGTAATTCAAAGACACTACAACACCACCCCCTAACACATAAATTTCATTTTTAATTACCTTTTAAACAATTCTGGTTTGTTTGTCCACTTTCTTCTTTTGCTATTAGTTGAAAACGCTATTTGCTTTTATCCCTTCAATATTGAATACTACCTGTAATTCAAAGAAACTAGAACGACATACCTTTAACACATAATTTTCATTTTGAATTTACATTTTTACCCTTCTGCTTTGTTTTTCCACTTGTTCCTTCTGCTATTAGTTGAAAAAGCTCTTTGCTTTGATCCCTTCAATATTGAATACCACCCATTTGCCATACTCTTGTAATTCTAAATGTCACGTAAAACAAAAATGATATGCATTTGCTTTCTCTCGGAGGATTTCTAGCCTCTCCATTGTCATGTGCTTCATGTACACCAACCAAAAATGTCTTCTCACCTTTGTATAAGAGGCTTATGTGTCTTAGCTGATTGGTTGATCTCAAAGCATCATATGCCATTGGATCTTTTCCGTGATGTTTCCTGCTTTCTTCTTCTTTTGTTGTGCTTGTTCTTTTTTTTTTTGGACACCGTTTGTCTGCTTTTTCCTCGTTGTAAACTTCCAGTCCCATAGACCCACGTTGTGGTCTTTTGTTGGACATTAATAAATTTATTTTATCTTATCTTATCCGAGTGAAACTTAGCCAGTGGCTAACTAGACGACAGATTTACCTTTATTATAATATGTTTAATAAATAAAAAATAATAAACCTTTTACAAAATATTTTTTACTAATTATTAAATTTTACAAAATATTTTTTACTAATTATTAAATCGTTAAAAAAGATTTATTCAAGCGGATTCGGTCGGCTGCATAGAGGCTGCCGTGAAACTTATGATGTTCTGTGTTTCATTTACAAACACATCCCAGTTTAGAGAGTTCTTGATAGAAGCAATATCAATAACTTGTAGGCCTTGGATCAAAGCCTCTTGCGGTTGGGTTAGTGCATATTTCATTTTTCTCTAGAAGTCACCGCTGGTTCCCGTGTGATTCATTCAAGTTAAATTGCTTTTAGAGGACATAAATTCAATCAGAGGATACTACAAACTGCTTTCGACCGGTACTTGTTAATCTATATTCTTACGGTCATTTGAGTCTCAAACCCGTCATGCTCAAGCCTCATCCATGGTTGAAGTTTTCTTTGTTATGGCATTTACGGGTCAAGATTGAAATGCAAAACCACCATGTAGAAGTCCACTAGAGTCGAGCATAGTGAAACGTGAAAATTATCATCCCACATGACCAGGGTAACATCTTCATTAGTGAGCTCGAAGTATCTGTAGTTGAATTATTTTTTGTTATGGTATTTACGAGTGAAGAGTGCAATGCAGAACTTTCTATCACGTAGAAGTTCACTAGAGTCGAGTATAGGGAAAGGTGAAAATTATCCCACATGACCAAGGTAGACCAAATGTTTTGCCTCTTTTTTTTCTCACTGCGCTTAATAGTATGTATTCCAATTTTGCTTAGGTAAAGAGCTTGTGTTTGCTGGCATATTGTATTTGATTTATCTTGTATTTGATTTTATAAGTTAAGAATATAAATTATAAAGTAATATTTTATTAAACATAATAATGGAATAATAACATTGAATAACATTGAGTATGGGTAAAGGTGAAAATTATTATCCCACATGACCAAGGTAGACCAAATGCTTTGACTTTTTTTTTTTTCATTCACTGCACTTAATAGTATGTATTCCAAGTTTGCTTAGGTAAAGAGCTTGTGTTTGCTGGCATCTTGTATTTGATTTTATAAGTTAAGAATATAAATTATAAAGTAATATTTTATTAAACATAATAATGGAATAATAACATTGAATAACATTGAGTATGGGGAAAGGTGAAAATTATTATCTCACATGACCAAGGTAGACCAAATGCTTTGCCCTTTTTTTTTCATTCACTGCGTTTAATAGTATGTATTCCAATTTTGCTTAGGTAAAGAGCTTGTGTTTGCTGGCATCTTGTATTTGATTTTATAAGTTAAGAATATCAATTATAAAGTAATATTTTATTAAACATAATAATGGAATAATAACATTGAATAACATTGAATAAAAAGTAAGAAGAATATAAAAAAAAAGATACATGTTTGTTAGAGAATTTTAATTGCAAGAGGTTACAATTGGATGCAACCTTGGTCATGCAGAGGCCACCAATTAGGAAAATCTTTCCTTTGTGTTTTAGAGAGCAAAAACATCAGGACTCTTTTAATGATATGAAGTGGTCAAACCTACTCAAGAAAATACTTTTGGATATATTTGATGGTGCAATTAATTATTTCCTTATTACACTAAAGTTTATTTAGGACAACATATAACATAGTAGTTTGCACATTTAGTTGCACATTGGGTAGGAGAAATTTCACTTTAGGTGGTGATAGTAGTTATAACATTCCACTTTATGTGTTGTCTCCACCTCTAGAATACTCATCACTTTATCATCCTCTACATGTTGCATGTACTTAATTGCACAATAGAGGATGATCCACCTTTGATGGACATGTGATTTCACCTTATGTTTGTGATGAGTCATCTCTTGGTTATTATGTTCACTTGTTACCTAGCTTATATAAGCAAATACATCTACATTTTACTCAATTTAATTATTGCATTATTGATGAGAGTATAGTTTGTTCTTGACCATATTATCTCTTGCTTTTGTGCTATTCATTGACATCTAGATCTTGGGTGGTTGTAGTTGGAAAACTCTTCCATGATATTAGAGCCCATGGAGTGCCATTATATAGTCATCATTAGAAATATCATGTATTCTTGGTTATCATCCTTGTAGTTTTGAGGAATAGTGCCCTATACCAAATTATAACATGCTATTACATTCAAAAGGTTATTTCAATGAATTTTGACTATAAATTCACCTATACTAAGACGAGGCAAATTTTAGAGCTTGGAAAAGTTCTCCTTCCTTCGTCGTATAAATGATTGTGTAGGTACAAATTTTCTAATATAAAATTGTTATTTTTTAAATTTATAATTCATAAAAAAACATCATTATAAGGGGGGCATTTTTGTCAAGTGCTTGTTTTTGGCTTGGGATTAAAAAAAAGGTTTTTAATACAATTTGTAGGTAAACTTACAGTTGGTCCCTAGGTTAGACGCATAGCCCATAGGTCTTGTGGGGCTCCTTTGTAGGGGGATACTATTCATAAAAGTATTTTCTTATTTTTTTTGAACATAGTTTTTCTTTTTTTTTTTCTTTATAATTTACTAATCAAGTGTTTCTAATCACAAAAAATGAAATTAAAAAAAAGATTTTTAGTAAATTCTTTTAATGGGTTATACTATAAGTTTTCCTTAAACTAATAAGTTTTTGATTTTTTTTCTTCTTCAGATAAATATGTAGAATGGAAACACTTTTCCCCCCACTTACATACTCGTCATGTAATGTTCTCCAATTGGAAACCAAAGGGGATAGTTTTTAAGATTCCTTTGTATCATTCTAATCAAAGATGCCCTCTACAATCTTCTACAAAGCATCTGTGGTGGCTTTATCATATAAAGTGTCATCTTTCTTTGTACTTTGTAATTGATGACATTTCTAATGTAATCCTCATGTACCCAGTAGATTAGGAACTATCTTGTGAAACTTGGTGCATGAGATGTGCACCAAATTGTCATTAGTAGTGCATGAGTCTAGTTGACACTTCGAATGCCCCCATGCCATTTTTGAGTATTTAGTTAATGCTCAAGCATGTGTCTCAATGGTGGAACTATATAATTTAGCAATGAGAGATTCATCATCATTTTTTATTGGCATTGGTACATGTTATGCCACACTTTGATATTTTTGGTACAAAATTGGCTCTATTTTTTTCCCACAAAGGAGTATTGGTCATCATCTTGGACCATCTTTGTAGGAGATTTGACATTAAAGGATGACTACTTGGTCTCTCTTATCCTCTCTTATAGGGAGAGGGGGGGGCTTTATTCTCACATGGGGTTTTGTCCTCTTTCTTCTTTGAGTGTTCTTTTAAGTTTACAACTCTCCTTTGGGGGGTGTTTTGTCCCATTGGATTTTCTCCCTTTCTCAATTTGTGAGAGATTGCATTTGTAATATTGTACATGGGTACCTAACATGGCCTAGTAGTTGGGAAACTCTTCCATGATATTAGAGCCCATGGAGTGCCATTATATAGTTTGCAATATGAGCTTGAGTCCGCATTCCTCTAAGTTGCATTGAAGGTGGTTGTGGGGTGGGGGGTGTGGGTGTTCATGTACTTAATTATTCCCCTAATTCTATTTAATTTTACTTAGGATAATGGACAACATAGTAGTTTCATTTGAGACACTCAGGAGTTCCCACAATTAGTTTCACAATGTAGGGGAGATTCTACTTTAGGCGGTGATAGTAGTTATCACATTTCACCTCGCGTTGTCTCCACTTTTAGTGCACCTATCACTATATTATTGTCCTCATGTTGCACATACTTCTTGACAGAATGGATGATGGTCCATCTTTGGTGGTCATGTGATTTCACCTTATGTAGGAGATAAGTTCTCTCTTAGTTATCATGTTTACTTATTACTTTGCCTATATAAGCAAATCTACATTGTACTCTATGAAATTTAGTTTTCAATTTTTTGCATCATTGACGAGAATACAATTTGTTCTTGTTTATTTTACTTCTCTTGCTTTTGTGCTATTCATTGGCTTCTAGATCTTCGATTGTTGCTACTATTAAATTTTTGTAACATTTGTTATAGTAATCCCTTATCTAGATTTTAGGTAGCAATAATCTCCTTATCCCATTATAGTAAATCCCTCGTTGACATAAAAGTATCTATTTCTATCATACTTTTGTGACAAAAAAAATGCTAAACATGTAGGAAGATTTGCATAATTTTGAAAATTGTTTCTAATGGGCCATTTTCCCACTTCTACAAGTATTATTCTTATTTTCTCCACCATGGAATCAATGCCATCATATATTAAACATTTGTCTAATTATAGTTAAGTTTACTTAGGATAATGCACAACATAGTAGTTTCATTTTAGACACTTAGGAGTTTGCACAATTAGTTATACAATGTAGAAGAAATTTCACTTTAGGTGGTGATAGTAGTTATCACATTTCACTTTGTGTTGTCTCCACTTTTATTGCTCCTATCACTTTATCATTATCCACATGTTGCACATACTTCATGGCACAGTGGAGGATGACCCATCTTTGGTGGATGCGTGGTTCCACCTTGTGCGAGTGGTAAGTTATTTCTATGTTATCACGTTTACTTATTGCCTTGCCTATATAAGTACATCTACATTGTACTCTATAAAGTTTAGTAAATTAAATTCTTGCATTAGTGATGAGAATACAATTTGTTCTTCTTCATTTTATTTCTCTTGCTTTTGTGCTATTCATTGGCTTCTAGATATTAGGTTGTTGCTATTATCAAATTCTTGTAACATTTGTTTGGAAAAATCTTTCTAATTCCAACCTTGTAGGTAGCAACAACCTTCTTATCCCTATATTGTAACTCCCTCCTTGACATAATAGTATCTATTTGCTATATAATACTTTGGTGACAAAGCAAATGCTAGAACATGTAGAAAGATTTTGAAAAATGTTTTTCTTGGGCCATTTTTTAAAGCTTCTTCGAGTATTATTCTTATTTTATCCACCATGAAATCAATGGCATCATATATTAGATTTAAACATGAGATCAATCTCAATTTGCCTCATCATGCTACTGATGATGGATTTGGTGAAATTCAAAATATAATTTGCACAAGCTTACACTCATTATCTGCAATCAATGCTTTTATTTTTTGAGCTCTTTTTGTGCTTGATTTGTTCCACACACTCCACAAGTTGTTGATGACCATATGATGATTCTGTGAGACAAAAATCAAGCTTCAACAACCTAACATGATGTAAAAAATACATGCTATAAATCAACGTAAGAAATAAATATTAAAAAAAAAATCTAAATTACATTCAAGAATTGCAACTTCGAGAAAGTCATAAAGATGACTTGTGACGTACGATGATTTTTCATCATGATGACTTGTCATCATAGTGATTTGTCATAAGCATTTGGACCTCCTTGGCCTCCATATAGATTTTTTTGATCCATTAATTTGCATGACAATCGTTTGCAATATTCAAAGGATTGAGTGGACTACACATGATGTCCAAAAAATGTGATTAAGTACCCTTCACTATAGACCCAATTGCCCTATAACTTTTGGTATATTTTTGTTATGAATTGGACAATATTTTCAAGACTCACATTCCTCACTATCCTTTTCCTCTAAAAAATTGTCCCTTAAAGAGATAATGCTATAACATTGATCAAGTTCTATTTTTGTAGTCTTTCCATTCTTTATATTTGATGGACAACTATTTTGGTTTATTATCCTTGATTAATCTCAATAAGGTTGTCCATAGGTTTTCATATCTAGGATAAACATAATTAGGTGTACTAAAAATGCTCATCATCATACCCACTAATAAGGTGATCTAACAATGTTGAAAGGAATATAACTATAATAATCACAATGAGAAATGCTTTGATTTCTAATCTTCCCCACTTCATTTTCTAAAGCCTTCTTCAACGGGCCTCTTTTTATTGAAATTGAAACACCCTTCTTAGAAGATGGTCACGATGGCATGAAAGGATATGGGTCATTCCATTGTGAGAATCTATTAGAAGGTGCGTACAAGTTTCTTTTGGCAAGAAGATGTATAAGAGCCTATGATTTATTACTTTCCATATTAACATCCTCTAAGCCAATGTTTGTTTGTTTAAACCTTTTTTATTCTCCGAGGACAAGTCTTGTTACTTGTAAAAGGAATATCGTAAAAGTGAGTTTTTACTCAATGTCTTTTTCTTTTTTCTTTTTAAAATTATAATAACGAAGATAACCCAAACCACCAAAAAGTTTCTAATTATTGTTATGATTGCATGGCTATACCTATTTTGAGTAGCTATTAATAATGTATTGGTGTAGGTGATGCAGAGATAAACTCAACGGAAGCAAAAATCAAAAGGAACCAACACCAGAGATAGATAGATAATAATATTCTTCTTAATTAATTCATCAAATAAACAGTTTATCAATCAAACTCCATACATACCTTGTAGATGTCACCAAAATTTAGATCTGCTACATACATGTCCTTGAGTGCTTCAATTCCCACACTTTCTAGCTGTATCTGGGAGATAGTCAGATTCCTTCTACTAAGAGCTTCAACAACCTTGTTTGATATGCCCTTCTTATGCTTGATGGTGAAAGTATAGGCGTCTAAATACTCCACCCGTTTCATGTGCCTATGACTTAATTCGTCTTGGCTATTTAAAAAATCGAGTGCTTGGTTATAGGTATACACAACAAACTCCTTTGACAACAAGTAATGTCTCCACCTTTTGAGAGCTTGAACCAGTGCATACATTTCTAGGTCATATGAAGAGTATTTTTACTTGGCTTCATTGAACTTTTCACTTGAGAAAGCCACTGGTTTTCCTTCTTGACTAAGAACTGCCCCTATAGCAACCTTGTTAGCATCACATTCTACTTGGAAAACTTTGTTAAAATCAGGTAAAGAAGGAATTGGCTGCTCACTAACCTTTTTCTTGAGCAATTCAAAAGCTTCATTTGTTGATTGAATCCATGCAAACTTACAGTTCCTTCCTCCTTTAATAGTTTCTAACATAGGAGCACATATATGACTAAAATTTCTTATGAATTTCCTATAAAATGTAGCAAGACCATGAAAGCTTCTAACATCTCCAACTGTTCTTCAAGGTGGCCAGGATAGTTTAGCACTTACCTTTTCTTTATCCATCTTCAAGCTACCTTGGGAGATCACAAAACCAAGATATGTTAGCTCCTCTTGCATAAACAAACACTTTTCCAAATTTATTACCAATTTCTCCTCATGAAGTCTTCTCAAAACCATGTCAATGTGCTCTAGGTGTTCTTCCTCTGTCTTGCTGAAAATTAATATGTCATCTAAATATATTATGATGAACTTACCATTGAAGTCTTTGAGTATTTCATTCATGAGTCTCATGAAGGTACTAGGAGCATTAGAGAGTCCAAATGGAATTATCTTCCATTCATATAATCCATCATTGGTTTTGAATGTTGTCTTCCACTCATCTTCGGCTCTTATCCTTATTTGCACCTCCCAGACAATCAAGCAAATCTTCAATTCTTGGCATTGAAAACTTATATCTAATTGTAATCTTATTAATGGCTCTAGAATCAATGCACAACCTCCAGGTTCCTTCCTTCTTGGGTGCCAAAATAGAAGGTACAACACATGGGTTGAAGCTTTTGCAATCAAGCTAGAATTGAGTAACTCCTTTAATTGTTTAGCAATCTCTTCATTTTGTTGTGGTGTCATCTTGTATGCAACCTTATTGGTTAAAGTAACTCCAGGAATGAAATCAATACAATGACTAATGTCTTGTATAGGTGGTAAAGACTTTGGCATACCTTCTAAAATCAAACCTTCATAGTTATCCAAAAGTTCTTTCACTTCATTAGGAATTGTCTTCTTTGTTTTAGCCTCCTTTTTGTCATTTCCAACGGGTTCTTGTGGTTTTGGGTTAGGCAGCAAAAAAAAAAAAGGTTTAGGTTCATCCTTCATGTCTCATAAGAATTCCTTTTTATCAAGCATCATAATTTTGGCTTCCCTCTCTTTATTTTCTTCCACTTCTTCATGATCAACAAATGGAATCAACCTAATCACCTTTCCATCCTTCTTGATGGTGTATATATTGAGTTTTCCATCATGTTGTGCCTGAAAATCATACTGCCAGGGCCTACCAAATAATAGGTGGCATGCATCCATGTCAACTATATCACACAAAATTATGCCCTTATACTTTCCAATCTGAAAATCAACCCATGCTTGCTCATTTTCAAGAGTTTGTTGACCCTTTGTTAGCCATGAAACCTTATAAGGAAAAGGATGAGGTATCCTCCCAAGTTTTAACTTCTGAACCATCTCAAGAGAAACTAAATTCTTAGTAGATCCTGAGTCAATAATGACGTTACATACCTTATCTCCAGATTTGCAAGCAGTCCTAAAGATAGTTTTCCTTTTTGGTGGTTCCATGTGTAGAACAAGATTTAGTATGCAAAGAACATTAACAAATAAAGTAAACATTCACAAACCAAAAACTAAATTCACATATATGCTTAGACAAAGAAAGCAAACAAGAAGTGCAAACTTCACAAGAGAAAACACTCCATGCTTTCTTGATTCTGTAGATGTGTCCTTTTGCTGTGGATGTATGCTCAAGATGCTCAAAAGCTGCTTCAATGGAGATGGGTAATGGCAAATTGGTAGCTTTGTGAGCTCTCAATTTGGCATTATAAGGGTAAGATTGATGGCTTTGGTTCTCAAAATAGCATGGTAACTTTAGCTCAAAGATTGTTGATGAAATGACTTGGGATGGGATTCAATTTATAGGCTAAGGGGTAGAGGGATGGAGGGCTTAGATGCAAGGATGGATGAAGGCTTAAGGAGGGCTAGGATGCACTCAAAGGAGAGCACATGGATTGTGCTTGTTTAGCACTAATGGGAAGGTGACACTTGTCACAAGGAGGATGAGTGTGAGAGGGTAGGGTAAAGGGTTGGTTAAAGGCATGATGAGTGAGGTTGAGTATGTAAGAGGGATGTAAGAGGAATGAGTGTGGAAGAGGGAAGAGTGTGGAAGATGGGTGTAAGAGTCATGAGTGGGCTTGTAAGAGTCTTTTATGTTTTGTAAGAGCACTCATGACTTAGTGGTTGGGTTTTTTGAGGGGAGACTTTGGTTTGGATCAGAAAAGTCTTAAACTTGTTTAAGGAATGTGACAACATTAGGGGGTGGATTAGGCTTGGGTTTAGGATTAGATTAGGGATGTTAGAGATGTGCAAGTGGATGGCATTAATGAGGGTGGGTGAGTTAGTGGCTAAGCTTGGTTAGTATGGGTGGATGGGGTGGATTAGGCTAAATGGAGGATTAGAGATAGGTTAGGGGTTTTTGAATTTGAGGATTTCATTTATCAAATAGATTTATTTAATAAATGGGGATTTTTGGAATTAGATAGGAGAAAAAGATTTAATTGATAAATAATAGATTATTTGATTTATCAATTAGGACTATAGATGATTAATTAAATTAATCAACTAGGGATGGCAAAGGATTAATTAAATAAGAATTTAATTAATGATGCCTTTAGAGATGGCTAAATTAGATTACCAAAGTAGTGTAATCAAATTTAGGTGTCTACACCATGGTAGTAGGCACTTTCAAAAGTGTTCTTTTCATCATTAAAATTTCTCCTCTTTTAGGTACACTATCTGAGTCAGCCATCTCATTTTCTTTGTATTCATCATATTGTACCAAATGTGTTCTTCTTTCACCTTGTGAACTTGAACTTTCTCTATTCGGACACCTAGGTGCATAACGTCCCTCCTTATTGCAATTGAAACAAATAATCTGACTTGCCCTTCTACCACCAAATCCACCTCTTGAACTGCCTCTTTTACCTTTGAAGTTACCTCTAAAATTTGCTTCACTTTGACTACTTTCTTGCTTTATCTCCTTATGATCTTTATGGTTTTGTCCTCTTCCTTGGAAATTTCCTCTTCCCCTTTGATTTCTTCCTCTTCCTCTGCTATTTTGTTCTTACCTTCTTTTCAATTTGGCTTCCACCTTCAATGCGGGTTGATAACACTTCTGTACGGTATCAAGACACAATAAATTAAGTTCTTCTTGAATGTTCAACCTCAATCCATTGAGATATCTAGCAACTTTTACACTTTCACATTCACTTTGCTTTGCCCTCAGGCTTAATTTTTGGAATTCTTTAGTATAGGCAGTGACATCTAGCTTCTTTTGTGTTAAACTTTGTCTCCTTCGATGAAATTGGATTTGATAATCCTCAGGTAAGTATGTTTCTCTCACCTTGGCACACATCCGTTCCCATGAAGTTATCATGTTCTTACCTTCTTTGACCCTTTCTCCTTGAGTGAAATTCCACCAAGTGAGGGCTAGTCCCTTCAACTTTGACTTGGCAATTTTTACGTTGTCCTTTTCTACTATATTTTCACATTCAAAATGGTTGTTCAAGGCTTCTATCCAATCCAAAATTGCATTAGCATCCATCTTTCTCGAGAAGATGGGTAGGTCACCTTTGGCATCCTTCTTACCAACTCTTTCAAGGGCTTCCATGAAGTATCTTTGGTTTGCAGGTAAGTTAACCACCTGTTGCTCAGGGGTATCCTCTTCTTCCCCTTCTTCCTCTTGCTCTGAGGAAACCTTTGCTCTCTTTTCCATCCAGCCCTTCATCTTCTCAAATTCATCTAATAACCACTTATTGATTTTCTCAAGTTCTTGCATTTTCTTTGCCAGTTTAGCATTGGTGACCATGTTTGATGTTTCAACTTCTAACTCTGATCCAGACATAAAATCTAATTGCCTCAGGAGCTTTCCCCAAGCTCTGATACCAAAAATGATGTAGAGATAAACTCAACGGAAGCAAAAACCAAAAAGAATCAACACCAAACAGAGATAGATAATAATATTCTTCTTAATTAATTGATCAAATGAACAATATATACACTTGCTCTCCTATAGATTTCTTCTCCTCGTAATTACATATCCAAAAACTTGCCCTAAACCTAAACCTAAACCTAAACCTAAAAACTCTATTTATGCTTTCTAAGATGGTCTACAAAACATTCTAGATTATTTAAAAATAGGAAGAACAACTTACAAAATACTCTAGATCAATATAGAATGGGGAAGAATGACCCCACAATGATCTGTACAAATCCCAAGACAAGATCTTATTGTAATGACAAAATTAGAATAAATTCTTCATGTAGAAATCACATCCAAAATATTTTATGTGGGTGCCCCTGCACCAGTAGGCCTTAATACTTCATAAAAAATAAAGCAACCTTAAAACTCAACAATGGGAGGAAACATGTTGTTTTTTGTCAAATGTGTTGTAAACCTAAAAAACCATCACTTTAGGGTGAATAGAGTCTTTGAGAATGATTTTTAAATTATGTTAATAATATTTTTAATATTACAAAATAATTTTTTGAGCCCAGTTGTTGTTGGTATGCATGGGTCCTTTAAGATGCATTTAGGTTAGTGCCTGGTTGTACTTGGAGATGAGCCCATGACAGATCAATACTTAGACCAAACCCTTGTGCATACTAGAGGTAATAGAGGAGGAATGGGTAGCACACTATAAATTGGTTTGTCAATGATCCAACATGCTATATTGTTTCTTTTTATTGGTAACATGTCCTTCCTCCTATTGACATACATTTGGGAGTTGGTGATAGTCACCATTGGTCAAGGTGTCTAAAACACACAAGACTACTGACAAAGTGGGGGGGGGGGTGTGGGTCTTGCAAGTTTTTGTGCAAGAATCAATTAATGAAATGTAAAGGTCAAAATGAATTGATATGTAAATGTTCTTTTGAGTTTTTAGATAAAATTGGATTGAAATGTTTTATTACTTAGGCCTTTTAGCTAAAATATAATTCTTTGGGCCAAGAAAAAATAATAAATATGTTGTTTTTTTCTTTACCAAAAATCATCTAAGGTGTATTCACATACATACGTATGTATATATATACATGTACGTATGTATATATATACGTACATATGTATATATATATGTACATATGTATATATATAATACGTATATATATGTATATATATAATACGTATATATATGTATATATATAATACGTATATATATATGTATATATATAATACGTATATATATATGTATATATATATATATATATGTATATATATATATATATATATGTATATATATATATATATGTATATATATATATATATATATATATGTATATATATATATATATATATGTATATATATATATATATATGTATGTATATATATATATATATATGTATATATATATATATATATGTATATATATATATATATATGTATATATATATATATATATATGTATATATGTATATATATATATATATGTATATATATATATGTATATGTATATATATATATATGTATATATATATATATATGTATATATATATATATATATATATATATATATATATATATATATATATAGTTTCATAGTTTTAAGATATTAAGATACAATTGTACCTTTCCATATTCTACAAGATATAATTTTTTGATCATTGTATAAAATGGATATAGTAAGATTAAAAAGTGATTTGGTATGGTAGAAGGTTATAAATTTTTAATTCAAAAATAACATTTTGGTACATATTATTGACAAAATGTGTAGTAGATAGTTTGGATGGCTACCGCTAAGGATACATGAGCCTCTCCTACTTTGACTCTCACAATCTCTTCTCCCATTCAAGTTGTGTGATCTTTTACTGCTCTAGTTTTCTGTGGCACTTTCCCAAATTGGTCATGAGTCTCTTAGTGCAACTTACCTATTGACTTCTATTTCTCCCTTTGAGCCAAATGACCCCTACCCCTCCCCTTCAGGTGGGTGGGATCCTAAAAGTATCTCCATCAAATCCTACTAGGTTTTCTAATGGCTATGGTGTGGTAGCAGATATAGGTGGCCTCACTTCTGGTCATAATATTGGTGGTGTCTTTGGCAATGGAGGTGTTTACAAGGTTTCTCATATGCACAATTCTAAAGGGGGGACTTCAAGGGTTAAAAGAGATGATATGTTGATACAAGGTTTATTCTTGTTTCCAATGCCATTTCCATTAAGCTTAATCCAAATATGGAGGAGGAAATAAATCATAATATTTCTATTTTCTCCTCTCATTGTGTGATCGATTGATTCATGGGCTTTTAGTCTAATTTCCCCGAGTTTCATGCATGGATCTCAAATTATTTGAAGCCTGTACTTTCTTGTATAGTTCATATTTGCCCAAGAAGCTTTTTGATTGCAAAATTTTAGAATGCTAAGGACAAAAAATACATTTTGTGTGATCAATTTTTTAGTTGGGAGGACAAAGTTTTGCAAATAATTAAATCATGACATTCTAATTTCAATTCTTCTGGGTTTAGGTTCCTTATCTCCCACTTTATATATAGGCTGATTCTCTTTTAGAAGAAGTGAAAGGCACTTTTGGGGATATTTTGATGGTGGATAAGGAATCATTTGATATTCTTTATTCAAATTTATCTGTATTTTGGTCAAAATTAATATTTAAAAAGGGTTGCCTACTGAGATTTTAATCAATTCTTTAAATAGTTGCTAAGTTGAAACTTTGGACTACAAAGGGACTCCCTTTAGGTTTAAAAGATCTTTTAAAATTGGTCATGCAGCTGCACAATATGGATTAGAGAAAAAGATAATGTCAACTTCTTGGTGGAAAGGTGCTTCAGATCAACATAGAAGAAATCTGAAATACAAAAGAGTTTCACTTAGTGTTATGTAGTTTCTTCTTAGAATGGTTTAGATACAAATGGAGGGACTCTTGAGCTTGGAGTGCACATGCATGTTCCTCATGTTGATTCTCCAAAAGTGAGATGAATACATCTTTGACTACTATTTACTATGATAGTGCAAAGGAATAAATTTTGGTGGCATCTTCTATAATGTTGTGCATGTAGGGAGAAAAATATGATGATGCCCTTGAGATGATTGATGTTCTCTCTATAAGAAATCTTTCTTAGGATGATGGTGGACTAGTGATGGGTTCCTTGGTTTGGCACAATGAGGTAGAGAATGTGGAAGAGGACATGATAAATGTTGAGGGTAATAAAGATAAGATGTCTAAGCCCCCTTTTGATATGACTCTTTTTTCCCTCAAGGGTGGTGCTAAAGGTAAATCTTGATGACTCTAGGGGGTACTTGAGATATCTAGTTTTAGGCTGTTTGCTTGTTGTTTATGTGTAGTTTTTAGTTTAGGTTGTGGGACCCTATTGGTAAAGCCCATGTTCTAGGTAATGCGATAAATTTTCTCCCATGCTTTTTTAGTGATGTCTTTTTCCTATCCGTTGACAAAACTTTGGTGGTCGGTTCTAAATCCATTGAAAATGTGATTGTAAAGGGTTTCAGGTCCCTACAAAAAAATGACTCAATCAAAAATATTTTGACAAATACCTTTAAAAACATAAAATCATCTAAACAAAGACTAGTCAGTAATAAAGATGATAAAATGTATTATAAGAAATGAGTTTATTTTAACATGATAATTTTCATGCTTATAAACTCATAGTTTAGAAACTACATTAAAATAACTATAATTAATATTCTAATTAAAATATATTTGAAATTTTAGTGTAATAATATTCAATTGCTCACTTTGAAGTTTAGGTTTACCAAATCTAGGAAAAAAGTGCTCTCTTTTTACCCTTCTTTGATTCCCCATATTCATATAGTTTTCCCTTGATGATATCCATTAGAGAATGTTTTCTTGGAAGAAATCCAAGACTAATTTTTTTAGGCCTTAGATCATGCAATTAGCCATTTATATTCTCTCTCAAATCAAAGAAGAATTAATAACATCCTCAAAGAAAACATACACCTAAGCTACTAGACATTAGACTCATTATCCACATACCTTCTACATAAAGAAGGTACTCCACCTCATTTTTTATGCTTGACCAACTTCTATTATTTCCACAATAATCAGTAGTCATCTTATTTGTAAAAACATTGGTTCTTAACCCACTTGTGAGTCCTCTTTGTTTGACGACCTTTCAATTAGATAGGAGCTTGTTATGATTCTAGTAGTAGAAGTTTGAACCAAGAGTAATGATAGATAGGATTTGAGGGGGAGATTCTTAGGTGCAATCGAGGAGATATAACTACTATTAGGACTCAAGAAAAAACCTCAAATTGAGCTTCTTTGGGTGTGAGTGTGTGTGTGTGTGTGTGTGAGAGAGAGAGAGAGAGAGAGAGAGAGAGAGAGAGAGAGAGAGAGAGAGAGAGAGAGAGAGAGAGGTTAGGAGTTAGTAAGAGAAAGATCTTGTGAGTGTGTTTGTGTCTGTGTGTTTGAGTATTTGAGAGAGGGAGAGGGTAAAAAGTTAGATAGAGAGAGGTTAGGAGTTAGTGAGAGAATGCGAGAGGTTAGGAATTAGTAAGAGAATGTGAGAGGTTAGGAGTTAGTAAGAAAGATCTTAAGAGTTAGTTTGTGTGTGTGTGTGTGTGTGTGTGAGAGAGAGAGAGAGAGAGAGAGAGAGAGAGAGAGAGAGAGAGAGAGAGAGAGAGAGAGAGAGAGAGAGAGAGAGAGAGAGAGAGAGAGTTCAAAACATGTTATGATTTATGTTTATCTATTGGTTGCATATTTGGGAAACGATGACTACCTATTATAGACCATGCTTTATTGAAATTGATGGAAAGTAATTTTTTCATATCCTAGGATTGGTTTATCTACATCATGCGCTACATATCTTCAATAAATTTCCAACACATTTTGAATGGAGTCAATCAGACTTTAGATTTGAAAGTTATGGCCTCCAGAGTAAAGCCCACTTTTATTTCTTCAAAACCTGATAGGGTTTTGAGCAAGTAAATTTTTACTTCTTCAAAACCCAATTGGATTTCATGACCCGATCAGGTTTTGAATGCATTTTTTTATTTTCACAACTTGATAAGGTTATGGCTTGGAAACATCCTAGGAAAATGACCCAAAGGCTTGGAAGACTGTTTTCCCTCCATTTTATTCTTTTAGATTTTTTTCAATCTGCTAAGATGAATTATTGTCTTTGCCTTCATCAGGTTTGCTAATGGTGAAGTGGGTATCTCTAAAATCGCCACCGTAATCTTACACATCTTCTTAGCTATCAAACCATATAATTTTTTCTATTTTTGGAAAACATTAACATTGTAAGCTTTAATTATTTTTACTAATGTGTTTACAGTCCTCATAGAGATATGCCTGCCTTCTTTTAATAACTTTTGATATACTTAACCAAATTCAAAATAAATTACATATTGTTGTTCCACATTTGATTCTATACACTTTAAAAAAGAGGTTTCCATTTTTGATTATTTTGATGCAAGCAATGCCCAAGACATAAACATGTACCAAAATTTTAGGATGTAGTCACTTCAATAATTCATAAAAATTAAATACTCATTATAAAATTACAAAAAAAACAACAACTTATAGCTATTAGTCTTAACTATCATTCTACCAAAGCAATTATCAAAATACTAAATATAACTATCTTTTGTGCTACACACAAAAATAACTATGTTATGTTTAAAAAGAAATCAAGAACTATTTGTCGTGTGCGTAGGGTTTAACCCACCTAATCTCATCCATTTTGCAAATACTCTAGTAGTTTAGAAAGTAGATTAATATTACTAAAATTTATATTTTTTTACGTATCTTGGCATTTTGAAGTGGATGATAGTCAAATGTCTCGTCCAAGTTCAAGTTTACCTGATTTCAGAAAAAATGTCCACTTATACCCCCCTTTTTGTACACCATCTTGGTGCACTTACCCAGAGACTCCACCAATAAATCATCCTAGTATAAAAGATGTAAATGAAATCGTGGAGGACCAATTTAATTGATGAGGTAAGATCACTCTATTTTCCATTTGTGAGGGAAAATATACTACCAAGGAGATGTGGTGTACACTTATGAAACTATATTAGAGTGATTATCAATCATAAGATCATGATCATCTATAAATTGCACAATATCGAGATGTCTAACGGTGAGAGATAAAATCTTATTTGTCTAGGATGGCACAATTTTGGGAGATACAACTTATAATGATGAGATGATGCATATAACCTTGAATATTTTTTCAAAACATGGAGATGTGTTTGTAAAATGTGTTGTCGGTTAAGATCACTTACCTAGCTAGTGAGGCTTTGCAATGATTTTTTCCAAGAGTAAAGATAAGAAGGTTCTCATTAAAGAAATTATATGAAGGTAAGTATGAAAACAATACTTCTCTTGTAAAAAAGGGGAAGAAAGAGGCCAAGAAAGGGCCAAGTGAAAGGTCTTCTTCTAAGAGTGGTTCAAAGTTAGATTTGATAAAAGTGAAGTGTTTTTGTTTCTATAAGTTGGATCACTATGCTAGTTAGTTCCCAAATAAGAAAATAGGGGACAACAAAGGAAGGTTGAAATTACTATAGGGGTGGGCAAGTTTGCAACACCATTTGAGAATGATTTTAAAGTTATTACTTGTTTCTCAAGTTTAGTTTCAAATAATGTGTTGTTTATTGAGAGTGGGGATTCTCGCCACATGATTGGAGTCAAAGCACATTTCACCAAATTTGAGGAGGAATTGAATTCTTATATTGAGCTTTGAGACAACGGCCATGGTCAAATTTCAAAGGGAGTTTGACAAACCTTTGTTAGTGGAGGATGTGTTGTGTCTCAAGTGTGAAAAATACTTGATATACTATCTACTTTGGAGTACAAGGCTTACAACATGACTTTTGAAGGGGGTAAAACATATATCCATCACAAAGATTTCAAGGTAGAAAAAGTGATTGGTGTCAGTCATGATAGCTTATTTTGGTTACATCAACAAGCACATGCATTGTTAAGAAACAATAGAAGGATACGAGAATTGTGACACAAGAAGATGACCATATTTACCATGAATCACTTAATGTTCTCAAGGAAATAGTTATGATTTTCCTAAGATGAAGGTTGAGAGGCATGAGGTGTGCAAGGGTTGCACACTAGGGTGTGCAAGCGTTGTCTCTTGGTACATGGAATAAAGGAATGGTTTGAGAGTGTAAATAATTTATGAATGTGTTTGATATGCACATAGTTGCATTGATCTCACAACAACTTTGTTTCCTCTACAATATGTTCCTGTTTGTGAATTTCATGTTCTCTTCAATATAAGTTGGGAAAATAGGGAAAGTTTTTTCATAATAGAAAATAACTAGATCTTGGAAGATTAGAGATCATCTAGAGGAGATTGTATATACACTACAATCACACCTTATTGTACATATACTTTTGTTTATCTCTTACTTTTCTACTCATGGAGAAGATTTCATGAGTCCGTAGTAGCTTTTGATATCCAAATCTTTTTTAAATTTCTAAAGCCTCTTTGTTGTTGAGTTTCTGTATGTTAGTTAGCTATGTATGCAATTTTATTCTTGGTGATTAGTGATTTGTTTTTCAATGATACTAATTTATTTTTTTATTCTTACAAAGAATCATAGTTTTTATAAACTTCAAATTGCTATTCTTAAATTTTTATTAATTTATAGGACTTGTTTTCCAAATGACTTAGCCATGATTAATGTGCATTTTAATATTTGAAAATATTTTATATGCACTTCTTGTGTTTTTGGAGTGCAATATAAGAACTCTAAGGAGATCATAATATTCATGACATTTCCATATTTAGCTAATAATGTTCAATGATTTGTTGAAATATAATATTATTAATAATATGGTGCCATTTTATCAATTGCATTTCTTTGATGTGCTTTAGTTTTGAAAATATTGATGCATTTGTAAATGTATTTTTTAATACTAAAAATAAATTCAAATGATTAAAAGTTTTATTAATATCCAATCTCTAATAGATGATATTATATATTAATTATCAATTAGATATTAAATTTTTATTTTATAATGAAAATTAGTATTAATTCTAAGAATTAAAATTCGTACCAATTCCATATTAATTTAAAAAAACATTAAACTAAATTTGATTTGATTAGTTTTCAATCACTTTATATATTTAGTTTTTTTATTTAACTAAAATTTTATTTTTAACAAGTTAGTTATAAAACATATTAAAACTTTTTAAAGATTTCATATAAGATTTTAGGATTTCTTTATATATGCTTAATAATTATCTATATAAAAAATAAGTAAATAATGAATATACTTGTATGAATGGATGTAATTTCATATCTCAATCATAAAGGTAAATATAAATATAACTAGCAATTGACCCTATGTGTGCAATGGGTGTGTCAAAGAAGTGTGGAAGTTCAATTAGGAAAAATGTTACTTCTTTATTTTGTTTATTGTAATGAAGTATACGAGGTCAAATGACAGGTTATAAAATCCATTGTTGAAGTACTATGTGTGTGTGTCTATCACTTCCTATATATATATATATATATATATATATATATATATAATGTGCATGTGTGTCTCACTTCCTCTCTCCATGTATTGAACTATTTACTCCTCTACATCTCTTTATTTCTCTCTCCCTTTCTCCACCTCTACTTGTCAATATCTACTCTCTTTTATCAATGTATTTTTCTATTTCTCCCCCTCTCCCTCTTGCCCTATATCCTTATATATCCATCTCTCTATTACTATATCTCACCATCAATATCTCTCTCCATTTCTCATGTATTCTTATTATTTCTGTATTTGTCCTCTCCCTCGGCGACTCTATCTATATCTCTATCTTTTGATTCCTTGTTTCTCTCTAACTTTTATCTCTATCTTCATCTTTTATCTCTCCCTATCTCATTCTTTCCTTATGTCTCCTCTCTATATATTTATCTCTCTTCTCTATCTACCCATTTGTCATGTCCCTTTATCTAGGCCTTTGATGTTAGAAATCAATAACTAGTGGTCCACAATTATTGAAAGCTACAATGACGATTGAGACTTCTACTACTATTGATAATTTCTTCCTATCCTCACCATTTGCACAATGAAAAAACAAAATGGTTTCCACATTTTTTGTTTTGTCACACAATTTGGTTTCTTTTCAGTTTACTAGACCGTATTTAACTTTACTGTGTTTTTTTCTAAAGTATTCTATCTTTTATTTATTTTTTGAGTGTGCTCTATTCCAACCTTAGATGTACCCACACTTGACAAGTCAAATTTATTATTTATCTTTGCAAAAAAAAGGATAAAGAGATTAAAATATTGTATTAAATAAAATTTAAAAATAGTTTGAATTATATATCTCTTTCCATCTGTCTCACTCTTTCCTCTCTATCAGTATCTCCTCATCTTTTCCTCTCTCTTTTCTCTTCTATATGTATCTCTTTCTACTACTAGAACTTTCTCTAGATCTCTTTGTCTCTCTATATTTCAAACATTACATGATCTTGTTTATAAACAATTTTAATAAAACTAAATAAAATTAGATCTATATTATGTTTGAAAAAATGTATAATTTAATTATAAATGCATTAATTGAATAATTATGTATCTTTTATTTAAGCACTTTGAACAAGTGATTTGAAGAAGAAAGGATTTTAAAGGTTAAATATTTCATAATCAAGATATATAATAAAATATTTAAATTGTAAATGGATAAAGATATCTCTAGGAGGAGCCATTTGAACTTTTCTATTAATTGTCTACCATCCAAATAATTACAACCATCAAAAGAAAATGCCTCATGTTCCTGTTCCTCTTCTAAACTATGTATAAAATGTATATGTCCTAAGTACTTTTTAAATATAAACTTGGTACTATTTCTTTAATAGATTGAACATTTGAAAGAAAAAGGAAAAAAAAATGTTCAAGACCCTAAATAAAATTAATAATAACAAAGCCTAACTTTGCTAAATATAACTTACTGGACATAATTTGCGTCGGTGTTTTTGGAAATCTTCTGCAGTCAATTTTGGATTGGGATTTTATTGTTTGCATGGCAGGGCCTGGGATTTCTTCTCCGTTGGTGAGAACAGATGGTTCTTCTCCAACTATGCATGCAATGCGATCTGAATCGTTTTATTCAGGGGAGAGCTCCAAGCTGAAAAAAGTTTATGGTTGTTTTCCGCGTAGCCATGATCGCCCTGTTCTGGTTATTCCTCCAACGGCTGTAATGGAGGACATTGATTATTGGACCAAGCATGCTTTGATATGCAAATTTCTTGGAATCCGGATTTCCCTATCCGCTCTTAAGGCATGGATCCGCTGCTCATGGCAGGTGGAAGGCGATATGGAGATTATGTTGGCGGGGAATAGTTATTTTTTTGTTGTATTCTCTTGCATGTTTGATTGGGATCATGTTCTTGAAGGAGGCCCTTATTTCTACAACCATGTGGGGTTATTTGTCAAAACTTGGCATTCAGGTTTTAATTCTGCCTAGGATCTCCCTTCAACAGTGCCAGTTTCGGTTCGCTTGCCTCGTCTTCCCTTGGAATTTTTGCATGAAGACATCCTTCGACAAATTGCTGCTTTGTTGGGGAAGCTGACTGCGATCGCACATCAATCCCTCGATAAAAAGGTTATTTCTTATGCTAGAATTTGTGTTGAAATTAATTTGAATAACCCATTACCAGATTCTTTGGAAATTTGTATGGGGGATTTTTCTTGGGTGCAACAGTTAGATTATGAATCTCTCCCTTTCTGTTGCCGGATTTTTCATGAGTATGGTCATTTACTACGTCAGTGCCCCCGTAAATCAAGTTTCAAAGGAGTGGATGGTTCTACAGTTGGCAATATTGGCGGTTTGGCAGATACTACAAGGAAAGGACAATCTCAAATGGCTAATACTACCAAGGGGATGAATCCGCCAGATGCTACAGGTAAGGGTAAGGCTCAAATGCAGGATAAGGATGGATTTACCCCTGTTCGCCCTCGTGCTAAGGGCCATGGTCAAAAGAGGCCTTTGAAAGAAAGATTATCTGATTCAGGTTTTAACCGCTTTGAGGTACTGGATAGTATGGTTCTGGAGGAGGGTATTCCTCCTCCCATCTCTTCTGATCCAGTTTTCCCAGATGAGAGATCTGTTCCTAATGATGCTTGTGGGGCATCCCAAGTTGTAGTATATCAGAACTGTGAGGTCCCTGTAGCTCCTGTGACAGAGGCTTTGGTGACTCCTGCAGTGTTGGAGGATAATGATGTTGTTTTAGCTGACTTGGTTAAGGATGTGCTACCATCAGGTAAGGGCAAGGGTTCTCCTCTCCCCTTGGGGTTGATGTCTCGACCCTTTAAGCGGGCTTCTTCTACTCCTCCTCTAAGGAGTGGGCGCAAAATAGACCAAGAGAAGATTAAACTCACAGGAGATATATTGATTGAGTCTGGTTCAGTGAAACCTTTGGATTCTCATTTTCCCAATTCTACCCAATGATGATTATTCTCTCATGGAATGTAAGGGGGTTGAATAGAATCCCTAGACAAAAGGCTATTCATAACTTGGTGGTTGATCATAGCCCTGATGTTTTTTGTATCCAAGAGACTAAGCTCTCTGTGGAGTCTATGGTCCAACATGCCTCTAGTATTTGGTATCGTGGCCAATGCCAATGTGTTGGGGCAACAGGCAGTGCGGGTGGTTTAGCTATATTTTGGGATCCTCAAAAAATTTCTCCTCTTGGCTGGATGTCTTCTTGCTCAACTGTCTCTATGGTAGCTTTTGCTCTAGACTCAGGAGAGGTAATCATGGTTACTAATGTGTATGCACCTGTTGATCTTGTGGGAAAGGAGGAACTTTGGGAACATATTCAATATGTTAGAAATTGTCATCCTTATCATCCTTGGGTGTTAGTAGGGGACTTCAATTCACTTTTAAGTCTGGAGGAGAAGCATGGTGGTTTGGCTAGATTGGGGCCTTCTTCTGCTCTTCTTCGGCAACATATATCTCTTTTGCATCTCTCTAATGTTAAGCCTTCTAATGGTCTGTATACCTGGAATAATCACAGGACTGGTGTTGCTGCTATCTCAGAACGTCTGGATAGATTTCTTGTTTCTTGCTTTTGGGTTAGTGGCACCCTTACTATCTCTTCAGAAATCCTTGATTGGAGGGGTTCAGATCATTGGCCAATCAAATTTTCTGCTATAGGGGCTTATGTTCCGAAGCATCCTCCTTTTAAGTTCCAGTTGATGTGGCTTCAGGACTCCTCTCTTCATGATTGTGTTTTTTGTTGGTGGAAAGATGGTGCTCCTGCATATGGTACTGCAATGTTCTCATTTTCTAAAAGGCTTCAATATGTTAAAAGGCAGCTCAAGATATGGAATAGGGAATGCTTTGGGAACGTTCACTTTATGAAGAGGCTTGCTCAAGAAGATCTTGATGTCTTCACAAGGGAGATTAGAGATCGAGGTTTCTCAGAGGATCTTGGCAAGGCTGAATCCCTTGCTTCTAGAGCTCTAGAAGAATGGGAACTTCGAGAGGAAATTTTTTGGAAGCAAAAGGCTAGAGTTGATTGGCTCCAGGAAGGTGATCGTAACACTGCCTTTTTCCATAAAATAGTGCAATCTCGCCGAAATCAGAGCACTATCTCTTCTTTGGTTAATTCTCAAGGTATCCAACTGAATTCCTTGCCAGCTTTGTTCCAGGAGGCTATTTGGTACTTCTCTACCCTCTTCTTTGAGGACTCTCCTCCTGCTGATAATGAAGAAAACCTTATTTTGTCCTGTATTCCTTCCCTTATCACTTAGGAAATGAATGATTATCTCATGCGTCCTATTTCTTTGGAAGAGCTGGAGGAGGTGGTCTTTGGCATGCCTAAGGGGAAGGCTCCTAGTCCTGATGGCTTTCCAGTTGAATTTTTTCAAGAATTTTGGGACATCATTAATCATGATTTTTTGGAGGTGGTTAAAGAATCCTATGCTAGCAAGCAGATGCTTCGAGCTTTGAACTCTACATTCTTGACTCTTATTCCTAAGAGAGAGGGTGCTAATCAATTGGAGTTTTTTAGACCAATTGCCTTATGTAATGTGGTTTACAAAGTTATTACTAAGTTGATTGCTGAGAGATTGAAAAGGTGGCTTCCCATTATTATCTCAGAAGAACAAGGTGGTTTTGTTGCTGGCAGACAAATTTTGGATGGGGTGGTTATTGCTACTGAGGCTATTCACTCTATGGCTACCTAAAGGGAGAGAGCCATGTTTGTTAAGCTACATATGGCTAAGGCCTACGATAGAGTTAGATGGAGCTTCCTAAGGAGTATTCTTCTTTCTTTTGGATTTAGCTCTGACTGGGTGAGTTGGATTATGAGTTGTGTTACTTCTGCCTCTTTTTCTGTTCTTATTAATGGTCAACCTTCTCAACTATTTGGTGCTTCTAGAGGCCTCCGCTAGGGTGACCCTCTCTCCCCATATCTATTCATCATCATGGCTGAAGGCTTGGGCAGATTCATTAAGCATCAGGTGTCCCAGAATTCTATTCAAGGCCGGCGGTGGGGTAATGGCTTACCTTCTCTTTCCCATCTTCAATTTGTTGATGATTCTGCTCTTGTTGGTCTTGCTAGGATCAAGGAAGCTGAAGCCTTTCGACATGCTTTGGACGTTTATTTGGCAGCTTCAGGCTAGAAAGTTAATGAGCACAAATCTTCCATTTACTTTTTTAACACTCCTGATTCTATTCAGCATAGGATTGTTGGTATCCTACAGTTTCAGATAGGATCACTTCCTTTGACTTATCTTGGCATCCCTATTGCTGTTTCTAGGCAGCCACGTCTCTTCTGGAAAAATTTGATTACCAAGCTTCACGATAAGGTAAATCATTGGACTCATAGATGGCTTTCTACTGCTGCCCAGGTTACTCTTCTTCAAGCTGTTATCCAAGCTCTTCCTACTTATCGAAGCATGGTTCACGCTGCACCTATTTACTTTCTCAAAGAGTTTGATGCTCTTTCTTGACAATTCCTTTGGAGTGGTAATTTACATAGTACTAAATGGAGCTTGGTTAATTGGGCAACTATTTGTACGCTTAAAAAGGAGGGTGGTCTTGGTCTTCGATCTGCTCTATTGAGTAGTCAAGCTTTGGCTGCTAAGCTTTATTGGCGATGGTGCTTTGGACAACATCAACTTTGGGCTCGTATTATCACTCATAAATATTTTCATGGTGCTGATCCTTGCTCTGTTTTTGCATTTCCTCTTGAAGGTTGTGGCTTAATGGTTTGGCATACTTTGAAGACAGGTGCGATGTTGGTAAAGAGGGGTCTGTTTTGGATATGTAAAGGAGGTTCTCAGGCTTTGTTTTGGTCTGATGCTTGGGATGGATTCCCTTCCATTTTATCCATATACCCTCATCTTCAGCCTCTTTGTGACTCTTTTCTTGCCGCTGGATGGGATAAAGTGGCTCATTACAAGACTCCTTATCAATTGGGACCTGTTGTTGGTTACAGATGGAAGCATTCTTCTGATTGGCCTCCTAGAGGTACAAACATGGATTGTCAGGATCTTTCTCAAATTTTGGCCTCTAGAGAGTGCTCTTCTTTGCTTGTTCCAGATGTTTTGGCTTGGGGCGGTACCTTGTCTGGTAAATATCATGTCTCTGCTGGGTATCAGGAGATAACTAGACAATTATTTGGGGATGATGAGGTCCCTTGGTGGAAGCAAGTTTGGAATAAAGTTTCTTGGTCCAAGTGCAATTTTTTCATGTGGCTAGTGGCTCACAACCGTTGTCTTACTTGGGATAATCTTTGTAAACGTGGATTTCAGGGCCCCTCTTATTGTGTTTTGTGTGGTAATGGAGAGGAGTCTGTCTCCCATCTGTTCTTCCATTGCTCCTATTCTACTCAGATATGGCACCTTTGGTGGAGCGCTTGGGGTTGCTCTTGTCGGCATGCTTCCTCTTTGCCTGAGTTTTGGGCTCGCTTGGGTACTGCTCCCTCCAAGTCTTCTTTTCTCCATGCTGCTTGGATTGCTGGCCCATCTTTCATGCTTTGGCATATCTGGTTGGAGAGGAATCGTCGCATATTCCAAGATGTTCGGCTTGGTGTTTTGCATCTTTGGTGGAAAATATCACATTCTCTTCAAGAAACTATTCTTGTGAAGTGTGAGCTTGATGGGGGTATGGATCCGGTTGATCTTGCTATCTATAATCGCCTCAATTTTCATCTGCAGGATGGGGCTGCAGCTCATAGGTTTCCTTCTATGTCCAGGAAGCTTCACCATCAGAGGAAGGGTCGGGTTAACCGGGATGGGCACTGGACTCCTCCTCCCTGTGGAGTTCTGAAAATTAACACTGATGGTTCTTCTCGTGGGAATCCTGGTCCGGCTAGTATTGGTGGAGTGGCTTGTTGTAGTTCTGGGGATGTTAAATTTTTCTTCTCAGTTCATAAGGGTGATTATACTAACAATTTCATGGAAGCTCAGGCTATTTTATATGTTGTGGAACAGTGTTGCTTGCGGGGATGGAGTAAGATTATCTGTGAGTCTGATTCCCAGGTGGTGGTGAACATGCTTTCTTCGCAAGAGCTTGAGGATGTTAGTTGGCAGCTGGCCACTGTTGTTAAGCAGATTCTTTTCTTCTCTTCCTCTTTTCAGTTCATTAGGTTCACGTATATTCCTCGTGAATGGAATAGAACTGCTGATTGTTTAGCCAAACGGGCATCTAGTCATGATCCGGGTTGGAATATTAGGGATAGGAGGCAACTATCCTTTGAGATGGTGCAAGAATTTGATGATCTTGTTGCTCAGGATCGAGCTCCTTGTTGAGCTCTCCTTGTTGTATTCCTTTCTATCTTAATAAATTTTTACCCCTCTTTTTGCTAAATATAACTTTAAATTACTTCTAGACTAATTTTCCTAATTTGTATGGCTAAAATTTACTAAAGAATTTGTATGTTTAAACTTATTGAAGAACTTAAAGTTAAAGTTTAGGTGTGCATTGACATTCTTTTTGAGATTTTTAAAAGTGATAATTAGAAGGATCTATAAAGATAACATTATTTTTGTAAACTTATTATTATAAATACGACCAATGGAAAATATCTGATTTATTAAATGGGGAAGGGCATGAGAAAAAATGATTTTGTATCTGCCATCCATCAATCTTGTCACAGGAGTTGAGTTACCAAAACATCTCTGGATAAAGACAGTTTGTTAAGAACTTAAAAATTCTCATAGAGATTTTCCTATGATACTATCTAATTGATATTTCCCATGATTTAATCTTTATCCATATAATAAAATCTTCTTATATCCTTTGAATCTGTCGAAGCCTTTTTAAGGGAATCACTTTAATGTATACTCATGTGCAATCACGAGTCCACATTTGTTTGGGTGTCTTATCAAATAGATCAAGTTGCACCACGTTGTCCAGTCTTGCACATTGTGCATGTAGATATATATCAGAGTAGTCGTAGCTACATTATCTGATGAAATAGTTCCTCTATTTTATGTTGTAGTGGATGCATATAACCCGCTCCAAAGCTCGCAATACGACACATGCAGGGAGAATGATGTAGACATTGTAGAATCTTGCTTCTCACTAGTTGATTGAAATTTTTTGTAACCTTCCCAAGAGCTGCATTTTGTGCATATCTTGCAATCGGAGCACTCGAGTAGATTATTTCCAGCAGTGGTGAAGGATGTCTCTAAGCTCCCCGTTTTGGCACAAGAGGGGTGTATCATGAAAATTGTTTCCGTTGGAAATCAAATTGGTGCATACGGAGATAGTACTGGCAGGAGAAAACTATTGGAAACAAGATTAAAATTTGGACAAGCTTATAACAAATAGGAACATCACATACTAAGGAAGAATTAAGTTTGGAAAAATAAGTCAACTTCAACTATTTAACACTTTTAGCTTAAGAATCAAGCTTAGCGTGTGATGTTTAAGCCGTCTAGGTAATGGAAATGACAAACATGACCGTTTGCTAGAGGCCACACCAACCACCAAAATAGGCCAACGCTTTGAGTGGGCTGGTTAAGCCCAACCCATTTCACATACATTATCATTTTGTAAATGAAGAATGTTATAGGTCTCATAATCCACCACTTTCGCACTCCATTATTATTTAAGCGATAAAAAATATCAGGTACCATCCAAAATTCTTAGGATAAACTACAGATAAAAACAACAATTACATGCAAATATAAACAATATAATAAAATAATAAATCACACAGAAGAGAACACAAGACACAAAGATTTTACGTGGTTCACCCAATTCCTGGGCTACATCCACTAAACAAGAAGTCCAATATTATTACGATCCAATGATTACAACCTGATTACAATTTGTAATCCCTTACAACTCAATACCGCCACAAGAAGTAATCTTTGCATCACACCTTATGAAAATCCCTAACTCTAAGCCCTTTTATACAAGTATTTTTCACTTTAGGTTTAAAATTAGTTACAACATGTCGGCCCAAAAATGTTAATAAAATAGCCCCCCAAAATTTTTTCTTTGGGGCTACTCCCCCAAACCCCTGTTCGAGGCCTGGCTTGGCCCAGCCATGCTCGACCTAGATCTAAACCCCACCATGGAATTATGGAGTATGTACAGTACTTCCCTAACCAGTCACCACAAACTAACAAAAAATAACAATAGTAAACCAAGATAAACGACAAGAAATGACATATCAATTATTAGGAATGACTAGAAAGGTTAAAATCAATGAATGACTGAGCAATGTGACCAAATAATTGCAGTTCAAAAAATTTAATGGTAGTGATCAACTTAATGGTCATCCACGTTCTCTCCAATAATCTGAACCATTGGATACCAAAAGTTAGCTCCTGGCTCTGAGATAGTAAATGCCTACGACATAATTAAAGTATATATATTATAAAAATATATTTTAATAATATAACACTATTTAAAATGTAATAATATTGTAATTTTAATATAATAATAGTGATAATATAAACATTCAAAATATTATATGTTATATACAAATAATATATATTTATAATGAATTTTGTGTTGTCATGTATTTAATTCGAAGTCTTATTAGTGGTCTATTTTAGAAGGACCAAATTTAAAACCCCTTTATATATGTTGGGTAAGAAGCTTTGCTTTATTACATGTAGGATATTTTTGAATTTATTTTCCTATATCATATAGAGCACTACTTTAAGAGTGTTAAAATTTAGAGATAGTATTGCCAAAAATGTTGGATATAACTTTGATCTTAACTTTTGTATAATTATAAGGAGAATGAGTAGGAGTGAGAGTGATAGAGTGCTAGGGTAATAGGCAACAACGATGAGTGAGAGGAATTTGCTGAGGATGATGACGATGCAGATGGATATGCAGGGCAGGTCCTCTAACTTATGTTGGCTTTGTGGTTGTGTGGGCCTGTGTCTTTTGGCTCACCCTTCTGGTGACAGTTTTTTTTTCTTCTACTATATATTGGTGTCCTATGGTTGCAGGTTGGGGGCTTGGGGACTCTTGACATAGTTCTTGATCATTTTGATGAGGGTTTGCCCATTTTTCTCAGATGTTGTGGCTTCTTCTGGGTTTCCCTATTGGTGACTAAGGAGGCCTTGTGTGATGCTTTTCTAGTGGTGTTTCTTGTAGTGCCTTCCTAGATCTCTTTCTTCTCCTCTACTCTTCAACTATTCCTTGTCTTTTTATCTCAGTTTGGTGGGTTTGAGGTGGATCTGATCTCCTCCTTGTTTTTTAGTACCTCTTATCTTTGGAGGATGGATTTGGTTGAAGGTCTTTTCCTTTTCCTTTGTTCTTATTTGTTTCTAATGGCTTGTCTTGTCTAGTCATCTCCTTGCAAGACTCTTATTAAGGGAGACTCTTTTCTCTTTGGAGATGAGATTTCACCTAGTTTCTTGGAGGTAGATGCTGTATTCTTTCCATTTTTCTTTTCTTTCAAGTTTTCTTTTTAGGTGGGAGCTCCTATTGAGGTGGAGGCACATCCTTTGGAGGTGGTTTGCTTTTGGTAAGAAGAGTTCAATGGTTGTGGATTCTATTCCTGTTATGGTCATTTGGTGGTTGGTTTATTTCTTGTTGGAGGTATTCTATTGGTTGTCTATTCCCTCCCACTCTTGTTTGGAGAGACTTTTCCCTTTTTACAGTTGCAAGTACTTACAAGTTTCCTTCTTGCCAATCTTTTTCTTTTTTGTTTGATTTTTGAGGTTATCTGTTGCCTTATGGAGTTTTAGATTATTCTACTGGTATCCTTCTCCATTACTCTTCCTTGTCCCTTCTTTCTCAGGAGCAAGGGGTATTCTTTGGTTACTGTTTTGGGGTTCCCACCTAAACCACTTTGTTTTTCAAAATTTAAAATTGTAAGTGCTAGATTCTAGGTCTAATTGATTGTGGATCCCTTCAAAAGCCTTTTGAATTCACTTCTCGTGAATTCCTTTAGATGCCTTTCATTTTTGAGTTAATGTTACTTTGACAATCTTGCTTTTTATTTTATTGTACGAGTTCAGTCCCTATCCCACTATATTATATTGTAAGATTTGTGAAAACAATGAACTAGTATTTATAGTAAGAGTAATTAATATTAAAGTTTTACATGTACAAATCTTAGTGAAATATATTGCAAACCTAATAAATTTTAAATTCAAGCTAACAAACCATTAATATGGTCAGATAATAAAGATGAAACACATTTACAAAGTGTATATTTAATGCATTTGTCAACTAGCCTATCCTATATTAATCAATAGAAGTTTTTTTTTTTGGGATAAATTTTGCAATAAGATGATATATTGTGTCTTTCCAAAGACTAGGTTGTCCATCTCATATAAGAATCACTAGTTAAAAGGGTAGAGAGATAAACATAAGTGCACAACGTTGTGGTACCAAAAGGGAGATATAAGATACCACTTTTTCTTCTTCTTTCTAAAGTCAACAATTTCTGAAGTTTGATGAGAATTTGATGATAGTTACACTCAAAATTTCAAGATATGACAAAAACAAAAGTCATAGTCCTTTAAATCTAGTTTCTAAATTACTAACTTTCTTTTAAAGTGGTGAAGTTTAAGGCACTCAAAAAAGGGGGCCACACAAAGTGGTACTATTTTTTAGTAAAAACCATAGCATAGTGTTAAGTGTGGTCCCCCTAAAATACTAACTTTTATTTTAAAATTCTTTAATCACACCAATCAAAAATCACTTAATAGTATGTAGTTTATCCCACTTCTTTTCGGTAATTATTTAAAGTACACTTTTTTAAGCAAATTTTATAAGTGGACACATCCCAAAAACATGAAATATCTATGTATATCCCCTAAAAATTATCAAAAACTAAACAAAAATCAAAAATTCTCTTTTTGATGTGTGTAGAATGGAGTATAGTTTATAAAAATCTAACTTGCTGCAAAATCCAATTAACGAGCCAATATCTAACCCCCAAATACTACACATTGGTATTTGAGAAAAAATGGACATTTATTCAAAATAAATTATAGTTGAAAGGCTTAAAATTGTCTAAATTAAAAATAAATTATATGTTTATATAGCTAACATAGAGATCTTCAGAATCATGTAACTTGATTTTATTGATATTCAACCACAAAGAAACCTGATGGAGAGCACACAAGAAACATTATCCATTTTTCTTTATGTTTTCTAGAAAGCACGTCTCAAACCTTTTTGAAGACACCAAGCCTTTGGATTGGATCTCCAAGGAAAATCCAAGCCTTGGGCTTGGTGAATCATTAAAAAGCGCACTCATGCTATAGTGTGTTGCCAAGTTTTAGTTTTGCCCTTAAAAGCTTGAAGTCATTGGTATGAAAGTGAGTTTGTGTCCAAGTGTTATGTCTAAGTATCCTTTAGGTTACTTCTCATCTTTTTCGAGTGCTTTACATTCTTTATCTTCTGGTTTCCCCTTGCATTACCTTTACCTAATCATTCTAAGTGGGTTTTTTGATTTTCCAATGCACACGCAGTCTAGGTGATCTAGGTATAGTTGGTGTGTTCTGGTGTCCTCTTGATAATAAGTAAGTTATCTGTGTTCAACCATTTTCTATCTTTCTTTAGTATCCTTTCTCCTATGGGTTTTGAGCAATCAAACATGTTTTCCTAATTGTTGAACTTAATCAAGTGTGTATCCGAAAGAGGAAGTTATGAAACTAATCTAGAAGATGTGTATAAAATTATGGCATAATGGAAAGACCCATGAAGCCACAGATCTAGGTTAGGAAGAGGCTCATTCATGTTGTAGAGGTAGATTCTACCTTCAGAAGGAAAAGAACGGATCTATGGGTTTTTCGCTGTGCACTAATGGAAGAGAAGGTGTTTTATTCTGCTTCCAGTCAAAGTGATTTGTGAGATACCTAAGGCTTTACATACAAGAAACAAAGGCATGATGTTGAAAGAACTGTTACGAGCTCTTCATCAGCGAGGCATGCTCTAGACCTAGCTTTGTGGCCATCAGATTGAGGTTAAGGGTAAAGAACTGTTAGCTGTACTCCAATTTGGGAAATGTTGCTGAAAAAGGGGTTTTCCATCCCAAGGTAATGGAAAAGGTTACTTATCCAAAGGCTTTGGATATAGAAACAGAAGAAAATTTAAAGTACACATATTCTTTAGAGATGCTTTAAGGATACTTTTAGAGAAGTCAATAGTGGGAATGCAACCTCGATATAAAGGAAACATAGTGTTGAAAGCTTTAGGCAAAAAGTGAAAGAATGAAGTGTGCAAGCTAACAATGGATTATTCCCACTGCTATGATTCTGAATAGAAGGAAAGCTTCTTTGCAGAGAAGCTAAGTTTCTCTTTCTCCCCCATAGAACTTAAAGTCTTATTTTCTTAAGTGATTTTTGGTAATATGGCTTTACTCCAACTAAAGTAATAGAGCTTCCGAGAATTTAAGTTTTTATGTGCAATAAAATGGAAAGTTCAAATAGCCATTGATCATCAAATTAAATGCAAATCGTACCATTATAATTTTTGGACGAACTTAATTTCATTCCTGTGGTGCCAACGTTCTAATTCCTATACCTATTTCATCAGAATTGCTTGCAATTGATTTCTTCAAGTGTATTAAAATGACTATTTATCGAGAACTGTATCCTACGCAATCATAGCAAATGACAATCATAGCTACTGGTTATGATAGGGTAATAGGCCTGGAGAGTGAATTAAAAGAGCTAACAAACACATCTTTCAAATTATATAATTTGGATGATCTTCATAGAAGACTCAATTTTCAACCTATTTACTCAACCACTCAAAATCATAAAGAATGCAAACTAGTTTAGGCAACTAGTTTTCCAATGATAGTTCATGCACTTGAGCTTGTGGGGGAATGCATCGAGAGATATGACCCAGAAATAAAGTAGATTTTGTTTCTTGACCAATCTATTCTGATGTCAATCAACAAGGCACTGATGTAGTCCGCATTTGACATTCCCATGAAGGAGCAGTATTGTGTTGATTTCAGCTCTTTTGCGTCTATGTTCAATGAGAAGAAGACCCTCAAATGGGAAGATATCTAGAGGAAATGGTTCTAGATTCTTCTCTCAAAGAAGAGAAAAATGTCAAAGACCCTTTTTGACACAAATTTGAAAAGAGAAATAGTGGATATCCTTGCAATCCTCCTTAGACTAAAAGGAAAAGAGGAGATTTTGGAGTTGATTGAGCACCATCTCTTCCTAGTACAAGCAATATGTGCTGACGATATGCAAATCGACTAGGAACAAATTATCTGTGATGAGATCGCCTCGTGGTTGAATTCAACCAAAGGATTTAAGCAATTTTACATGTCCTCATATCAAATTTATGCCTTGGCAACTCACCACTTATGGCCCGACCTCCCTAGCATCCAGAACTACGATAAGCATACTAAAGTATATGAGTTCTACTCACATCTATAGTTGCAAATAAGTTTTGAGGAGTATGAATCTGTAAATGACGCCTTCACAATGAGGCTATGCCAAGAATTGAAAGGATGCCTTAAAAGGAGATTTTCACTAGAGGAAATTTTGGTCATTAGCTAATTTAGATTCTCATTCATCTAGTTTTTGAGTTTCTCTTATTTGCGGATAGAAGCTTACGATGACTTTCCTAAGAGGCTTCCAAGGTATCTAGAAGACAAGGTGGTTCTAGTAAAATTGTGCAACAAATCCTTAAAGTGAACACCTTGTGTTTAAATGCAAAGAAGATAGCCGAGATTCATTTCCCTATAGTGGTTGGACCATATTCATGTGCTTCTAGACCTAATGCTAGGAATTTGGTGAAGAGCTTGGAGAGAAAAATGAAATTGGTTGACTATGAGGTACTTAGGCCTTAATATGATCCAATCAACTTTGTAAGGGATCACTTGAAGTTGGGATATGCCTATAGGCATGTTCTGAATATTAAAAACTTCTAATCTGGGTGTCTCAAAGAGTACCAATCTTGGGAGAAGTTTTGGTCATGGTTAACAATTAATGAGATTAAATTGTATAGCAATTCTATTGATGTTTTTGACCTTGCAGATGATGGAGCCTACATGCATCCCACATCCTACGAGAAAATCAAAGGTACCCCAATTTTGTCTACCCCACTCCCAAGTCTAGTCATAGACACCATGGAGGTTCTTATGCAGGGGATAATCAAAAGAACAAATAAATGGGTGGAATGGACTTGAGTGGGGAAGAAATGGATTGGGAGCATTGATTCCATAGGAGGAGTATTTGTTGGAGCTGCCCAATCAACCACATCAACAATCACCACAACTACTACATCAACATCTGTAGGCCCATAATAGTCAATTGGTGAAGGTGGAGACTAGCCTCTAAAGAAGAATGTGCCAATCAATCCTACATGCAAAGCTGGCTCTCTTCCAAACGCTAGGAAAGTTGGGGAGAAGGAAGATGATCAAGATAAAGGGAAAGAACAAGAAAATTAGTGGCCAAGCCAGTCTCCCCTATCCAAGTCATCAATTTGGAAGGTGACACCAATCCCATGGATGGCCAAGAACAAGATACATCTTACTAAGAGGATACATTAGCCCTCTCAGTGACTAAGGTCACTACCTTCCCTATTGCTTCTCAGAGAAATAAAGCTCCTTTAATTTTGAGGAAACTATTCAATTTGATCCCACTGCCTTACAGTCGGCTATCAATGTGTTCTCTATAGATTCATGGATCAAAGAGACCATTAATAGGAAGAAAAGGAGATATGGAGATGCAACTCCATTGAAGGAGTTGATCACACAACTCACCTCTTCTCATCCATCTAAGAGGACAAAGAAGCAAAAGATAATTTCTACATTGGCTATGGATTCAACAACTAGCCATATCCTAGTAGAGATTGTTGAGCCACAAAAAGGAAGCCAAATTTCATGAGCTTTCCAAATATGACTTCTAGATTAGAATAGTGGATCTTGGTATCCTTGTTCATGATTCAATGGCGAACATGTATAAGTCCACCAATGAGAAAATCAAAGATAAGTTGAAAGAGATTAGAGTAGAAAAGGAAATCTTGAAGGCCTCGAACAAAGAATTGGTGGAGTAAATAAGGTCTGTACTCGGGAGTACTTCGCCAAGTGAATTTTACCCGATTGCAGAGGAGGAAAAAAAATTACTCCTAAAGCTGCAACAAGACAAGAAATTTGGGCAGGTTGGTCAAGCATGGGTAGATTAGATGAAGGCTCAAGTTTCCCCCTTTTTTGAAAACTTGGGAAGCCTAGTGTTAGATGCTTACAAACTCAGGGAGCCAGCTTCAAATCATCAGACCACCATACAAAAGACAATATACAAGCTGATACAATAGTTGGCCCTTCTACAAGAAGTAATTGACATGAAGACAAATGTTTCCATTACTCATGGGATCCTGAAGATGGGAAAATGAGTCACTATTTTATTGGAAACAATCCTTGGAGTTTGTTATAGAGAGCTCTATGAGGTCCACAAATGAGCTCAAGGATGTACATGACCTGGTGGCAGAAGGTCATTGAGAAGTTATTTTAATACTTGAAGATATTGCAAATAGATTCCTTTGTGTCTACTAATGGAAAGCTCGTGGATGTTGAGAGGATGAAATCAAAGTTCTTGGCATTTGTCAATGAAGCCATTGACCTACTCAACTTCCAAGTGTCCAAGATCCAAGAACTCTTAGCAGTGGACTTAATCATAAGGAGAGAATCAAAGAAATTCTAGTTAAGGGTCACCAGAATAGTTGAATTAATTGAGATGCATGACTATTTGATGGTTCAAGCTAACAACATAATCATTCTAGATGTCAAATAATTAGGCAAAGTAACTAACACCATGAAAGCCTATAGATCCAAATAAGTTACTCCTAAGAAGACATGATGTTCTGATGCTTTTCCAAACACCTGCCATTCTCCCTCTTCTCTTTCTTTTTGTAGCCATTAATGGTATTTTGTCAGTATATGTAATGAACAATGATTTAAACTTGTCCTATTTTTAGTTTATTCTATTCAGAGATGCAAATCATCTAGTGTAACCGGCCATTTTGAGAAGGCCTATAATTGCAACCTTTTGAGAAATTAATAAGATTGACAAAATTGCTTTTGGGAAAACCCCTATAGGTGGGACTACTACATGTGACTCTGAGTCCATTTCTAGTTTTTCTATTTATTTAGTTTCAGTATAGTGTATGGAATGAATGTGCTATTGTTGAGAATTGATCAAATGTAAATAAACTTGGTTTTGTTTCCTTTGTTCAATAGACTATAGGTCTTACTTTCTTCAACATATACATCTCTTTTGTTCTTACTACTATACATCATAGTCTATGTGCTTAGTGTAGTTTTTTGTATAAGGAAGCCATAAATTTTTTATTCGTGTAGCTAAGGGATAGACAATTTGGGTATTATCAAAAGATCAGCTAATTATGTGATCTGCGAATTACCTACTTTTCCATTTCTTCCTTTCTTCCTACTGTCATAGTTGGCTATGCTTGATTCCAATCATTCCATTTTAATTAGAATAGATTGCATGTTGTGAGTTAGTCCCCCATTCAATTTCCTAAGTTGTTTAAAGTGTTGAAAACTTGGTATTTTTCTCTTCTACTCTCTGGTTAAGAGCATACCCCTAGAACCTAAAAAAAATTCATTGCATATCTTTCATTCAAAAGAGAGTTGTACCTTTCAATTTAGGGGTCCTTGATAGATTACTAGATTGAACCATTCTATTTTTAATTTATTTTTCCTCCATAGGCCATTGGGCAAGTTAAGAGTCAAGGTATACACCAAAAAGACAAGGAAGAAAAACTATTAATCAACACTTTTTGGCGACTTTACTAGGGAGAATACTCATACATCCTAAGTTTTCTAAGTCTGTCTATCTATGGATTTACTTAGAAACTTAGAGATTATCTTTGTGGCACTCAATTAGTTAAGTCACATGCATAACAACTCATAAGGAGAAATGGTGTTGCCTCACGAGGCACAAATCCCAGTAGTACAACCTAACCTCAGTTTCTAGGAGGAACAAGAAGATATAATAAATTAGTTGAATACCCTAGCCTAGAAAAGCCAAAAGTCCCTTGACCAATATAGAATAGTAAGCTTCACCCTTGAAAGAGAGGAAGCCAATGTTGAATATTGGGAGGGAGTTTTATGAGAGAAGCACACCCATTGTGTGAACTAAGATAGTTCACCCTAGATCGTAATATACATGTAGTTCTTGTGATAAGTGGCAAGTCCGCCCTATGTTCAAAGAATTGCAGAAAGACGAGTTCCCTATATTGGAAGATCCTCTATGAAGAGGGAGAACCCACTCTTGGGATCCAGTATATCAAGGTATCTATAGTGCTCTTTTTCTACCACCTCACCCTATTTCTTGGATACACAACCATTCATCTTCCCCTCCTATTTTTTGCACTCAAATCCCATCATTGTGCAACACTCTCACTCTTCATAGACTAGCTACCCATACTACTATCATTTTTTAGGCCATACCAGTAATCCTCCCTGCCTCAATGGCTATTCCTTGGGCTAATGCTATTTGCCCTCTATGACTTATTGCCAACAATGACCTCCTTAGAGCTTCTTGAAAGAATTTTCCAAAATTTAGTGGTGATGGGAAGGTCTCTGCTGATGAACACATCATGACTTTCTTTGCTACATGTAGTGTTGTTTGTCCTCATCATGAAGATATAACAGTGAGGATGTTTGTGGAAGCCTTGGTTGAGAATGTAATTGATTGATTTAAGTACCTTCCAATAGGATGTATCATGACCTAGGATGATACGCATAATTGATTTGAAGTATGCTACAAGAGTATAGAAGACGAACACATTCTTTTGACTCAACTTATACATGTAAAGAAGGAACCTAGTGTTCCTATGAGAGACTTCATTGAAAAGTTCAATAAGTTAGTCAATAGGATCCTTGTTGCAAGCAAGCCTACTAAAGACAATTAGAAAATGTTCTTCATTAGCTCCTTGCCCACTAAAATAAGTTTTCAAATTACGCATGCACATGTGGCTAATCTACTAGCTTCTTAGACCCTAGAAATCAAATTGGAGGATGATCTAATAGTAGTCAGGAAATGGAAATGAGAAATTTAGAGTGGAGTCTCAACAAGCTTTGCCACTAGCGTAACCAAAAACACTGAAGTGATACTTCAAAAGATCTCTAATGAAATAATTTCCATCAAGAGATAAATGGGAAAACCTATTTCTTCACTCTAGCAACCATATCAAGGTATTCCTCAAATGCCACATGAAGGTAGACCATTGCGATTGCCGTTCACTCAACAAAAAATTACAATTGAAGTACCTCCTAGGAAGAAAAATATGTGCTTATTCCACCTAAGAGTGAATCACAATGGTGATTCTTGCCTAAAAATGAACAGATATAAGTAGCTCACCACTACTACTAAGCTAACCATTAAGCACCTTAAAAGTGAAGATGATTTAGCTCCACATGGTGACTCTAGAACATTATTTTTGGAGTATGAATCAAATTTAGATGTTGGAGGCAACTACTTCACCACCTTACATAGAATTCAAATGACCGTGCCTACAAAAAGTTAGAGAGAGAAGAATTTGATGAACTCTATTCCTTCCCAGAACACAACCATTGGCTCTTTACTAGCTACAGCTGGAGCATCCACTTTCTCATCTTGGAGGAAAGATCAGACAAGGTTTGAGCCAAATGGTAAGCCTCACTTTTCATTTGACATAATAAAATATTTTAAGGATGCTCATATCTAGGTGTCTCCCCTTGATTATCTCAAAACTTGTCCCATTGAATTGAAAAAGCTAGTAGACTATTGTAAAAGTGATGCTAATACCAAAAATCAACCTAATGTCAAATCTACCATTAGAAATGACCAACCTCAATTGGATAGTGGCCCACTAGTTGATGAAGAGCCTATTTTGCCTATGCTCTTCAAAGAGGAAGAAACATCATTTTTGGCTACGTCCCTTGGTCAAAATCCTGATCCATTCTATGCGTCCTTATATGTAAATGACCATAAGCTTAGTAATTGCATAATTGATTTTGAAGCTTCTGATAACATCGTGCTCTCTTCTATTTCTTGTGCCCTTGGCTTGAGCCTTACCAATTTTTTTGGATGTTTCTATTCCATAGATGTGAAGCAGGTCCCTTTATCAAGTCAAGTGAAAGATGCACAAGTAGCATTGACCACTTACCCTGCAAATATAATGAAGCTAACCCTCCTAGTAGTCGATATTCTGGCTAGCTATGGTATGCTTTTGAGTAGAAGATTTTGTAGGGACATGGGAGAGGAAATCAAGATGGATTGGTCTCATACCATAATCCCTATGGGAAATAAAAAAATCAAGTTGGAACTTGAGAAGAAGGCCAAATTCAAGGTCTTGAAGTCTAATGACCCTAAGGTAGAAATCCTATATCAAGAGATGGAGTTCAAAAATTATACAATGTTCTGTGAATTCAATTGTTTTGAGGAACAACCACAACCTTCTAGTGACCTAGAGATTTGGACCCTAGAGTTTGATGGAAGTTGTGCTACTACTGGGTCCGAAGTTGGTGCAGTGCTTGTATCCCCAAATGGAGATGTAACTCAACTTGCATACAAGTTGTAATTCAAAAACACCAATAATACAATAGAGTATGAAGCCTTGTCATTAGGTATCACTGCTGCAAAATAGAGAGGAGCGAAAGTCTTAAGAGCCTGAGGAGATGTAGAGCTTATAATAAACCAAGTCCGAGATCAGTACACTATAAATAATGCAAGTCTCATGGATTACAAAAATAGGGTCTGGGATGAGATTGAGCACCTAGACTCCTTTTCAATACAAGCCATTCCAAGGGAGTGGAATGCAAGGGAAAAATTGTTAGCTGCCTCATCCTCGCTTCTACTTCCACATCCAAATTTCATAGATAATTAGTACAAGGTTGAAGTCTTGTTCATGCCAAATATTCCTGACAACGTTGAGACATGGCAAGTGTTCAATGATGATAAGAAGATCTAGTCTTTCTTGGAAGGATTTGAACCTTCAATGATCAATACTTCAAAGGAAGCAACAATGCCTGCAAAGATTTCTCCCCTGACACCAAGAAAGAGTTGGAGCTTGGAGCTAAACAACTCAAAGGTACTATGATCTCTTGACATTTTATTTCCCTTTAGAAACTATTTGATAGGCATGATGCATTTATTAGAAGGGAAGGGGAAGAAAGGGTGGAACTTCTAGAGAGTATGAAGGAATGAACATTGGCACTAGATATAAACCCAAGATGGTTAATATCGATAGTAGCTGCTCAATGGAAGAAACTGAAAAAGAAAATGGATTGTTATTAGAATACGAAGATGTGTTTTCTTGGAGATATGAGGACATAAAGACCTTTAGAAATCATGAATTCAAGCACAAAATTCCCCTTAAGCTTGAAGCTGCTTCCTTTAGGAAAAAGAAATGTAACTACAACCCTATGGTATTAGATGCCATCTTTAAGGAAGTTCACAAGATGCTGGAAGCAAGAATTATCTACCCCATACACCATTCAATACAGATAGCCAATATTGTACCTATCCAATAAAAGAATGGGGAGATTAAACTTTGTGTGGATTTTAAGAATTTGAATTAGGCATCTCTAAATGACAATTATGCATTGCCCTATATGGATCATTTACTACAAAAAATTGCTAACTCCAAAATGATGTCCATGTTAGATGGGTTTTTGGGTTTCAATCAAATTGAGGTAAACCTAAAAGATAAATTCAAGATAACATTCACGACCCCTTGGGGAATGTTTAATATAATGGGATGCCCTTTGGGCTCATCAATGCTGAAGCCACCTTTCAAAGGGCTATGAATTTGTCCTTTGCTAATCTCAAGGATAAAATCATCATCATATACTTGGATGATCTGACTATTTTCTCCAATAAAATAGATGATCACCTAAGGGACTTGGAGAAAGTGTTGAAAAGATGCATGGAGCATGGGATTTCGCTCAATCCCAAGAAGTCAATCTTCTGTGTTATAGAAGGAAAATTGCTAGGTCATATAGTCTCCTAGGAAGGCATCAAGATTGACTAAGAATGTGTTAGAGCCATCTAGCAGCTAAATTTTCTAGGAAGAAAATATGGAGTTAAATCATTCTTTGGACAGGTGAACTTCTTGAGATGTTTTATCCCTAATTTTTCCAATATCATCAAATGCATAGTTGATATGATGAAAGGAAGTCAAAGCTTCAAATGGAATGATTCTAGAAGAAAGGATTTTGACCAAATTAAGGACACCATAGACAAAGCACCCATGTTAGTACACCTAGATTACACTAAGGAGTTCATACTCTATTGCTATGCCTCAACCCATATGCTATCTGCAATAGTCATGCAAGAAAACAAGGAAGGTATCCAAGCACCAATTTCTTTCATGAGTACTCCCTTTAAAGAGCATGAGTTGAGATAATCTCAAATGGAAAAGCATGCCTTCATAGTGGTAAGAGCACTCAATATTTTTAGGTTCTATGTATTGCACTCTCATTCTATTGTATTTGTACCTGATTCAACCATCAAAAGCATATTGACACAACAAAAGATAGGTTGCAACACTAGAGGTGCATTGATAAAAAAAGTTCAAGAGTATGACATCGACCTAAAGACAACAAAGTTAGTGTGAGGAAATGGATTGTGTAGGATAATTGTGAAAAATCAAGACTTAAGCCAAGAAGATGAATCTTCAAGGGCACAAATGGTCAGTCTCCAAGATCCCTGGTTCTCAAAGATCGCCTATTTTCTAACTTACAAGGATTGCCTTGATGGACTAACATACAAGCAGAAAAGAAACCTCAAAATTAAACCAGCTAAGTATGTCATATATGATGACCAACTATACAAGAAAGCAATAGATGGACCCTTCTTGAGATGTGTGAATAAACCTCAATAAGAAAAGTTGTTTCATAGTTTCCACAATGAGGCATGTGGTGGTCATTTTTTATGAACAGTTGCAACATACAAGATTTTGAGGCAATGCTATTACTGGCTTGGCATGTTCAAGAATGCTTATAAATGGGTGTCCAAGTGCGACAAGTGTAGGATGTTCTCCAAAAAGCCTCAATAAGCTTCTTTACCTCTAAAGCCAATTGTAATAGAAGACCCCTTTCAACACCGGGGAATTGATTTTATTAGACCAATTAATCCACCCTCTTTTGCTGGTCATTTGTATGTCATCACTGCTATGGAATACTTCACCAAATGGGTGGAAGCCAAGCCTACCAAGAAAACCACTTTTGAAGTTGTCTGTGAGTTCATCAAAGAGAACATTTTGATAAGGTTTGGGTTGCCAATGAAGCTTGTCATGGACAATGCTTCTTACTTTTCTTTTGCGGAGATTACATAATTCTACTATGACAACAATAGACATCTCAGTCATTCATTAGACTATTTCCCTCAAGGAAATGGTCAAGTAGAATCAAACAATAAGAACTTGATCAATATCATGAAGAAGTTGGTTTTTGAGAACCAGAAGAACTGGCACAAGAAATTGCATGATACACTCTAGGCAGACAGAGTAATACTCAGGAAGGCAATCAAGATCTCTCCATTTGAGCTATTATATAGAGTTGAAGTTAGTCTTCCTTTCCCATCAGAGCTATCAATTTGTAAACTACAACAAGTGATTAAGGATTCACTATTCCAAAATGGTTTGGAAAAGTTCATCATGTAGCTAACTAAGCTAGAGGAAGAGCGTGAAAGGCTAGTTGATCACATTATGGAGCATTAGAAGCCTGTGAAGGTCTATTCTTTGATAAAAAGGCTAGACCAAGAAAATTAATTTAGGGAAATTTGGTCATATTATGGGATAGGAGGTGCGGACTCAAAGGTATGCATCACAAGTTCAACTCCTTTTGGAAGGGCTTTTTAAGATTATGCAGGTCAACTAGAATAATTCTTTCATTCTGGTGTATCTATCTAGAGAGATTCTGCCATTTTCTTATTATGGCCAAGATATAAAGTGGTATCAAGTTCATAATTGAAAGCAGGTAGCACTTGTAGCTAGTTTTAATCTAGGTAGGTTTTCTTTGCCTCTTTCCTTGCTTTCTTTACCTACTTTCCTAGGTTAGTTTTTCTTTTTGTTGCATTCTTAGCTTAGCTTCTTGCTGTAATTTTCTATTCTGACTGTGTGAAACTGGATATTCTGGGTCCCTTCTTAGACATTTGTAATGCCTAAGTCCCCAGTCAGAGCTAGCTATTGCCAGTTTTAGTTTTTCCCTTCAAATATTGAAGTCATTGGTATGAAAGTGAGTTTGTGTCCAAATGTGATGTCTAAGTATCCTTTAGATTACTTACTTCTCATCTTTCTTGAGTGCATTACTTTCTTTATTTTTTGGGTCCCCCTTGCATCACCTTTACCTAATCATTCTAAGTGGGTTTTCTATTTTTTCCAATGCACATGGAGTCTATGTGATCTAGGTATGGTTGGGATGTATTTGGTATCCTCCTAATAAGAGGCAAGTTATCCATGTTTAAACATTTTCTATCTTTCCTCAACATCCTTTTTCGTACAAGTTTTGAGCAAATGAACTAGATTTACTAATTGGTGAACTTTATTCAAGTGTGTATCTGAAAGAGGAAGCTACGAAAGTAATCTAGAAGCTATTTATATGATTATGGCATAATCGAAAGACCCATGAAGCCACACATCTAAGTTAGGAAGAGGCTCATTCATGTTATAGAGGTAAATTTAACCTTTAGAAGGAAAAGAGAAGATCTGTGAGTTTTTTTCTATGCACTAATGGAAGAGAAGGTGTTTTATTCTAGTTCTAGTCATAGTGATTTGTGAGATAACCAAGGCTTTACATGCAAGCAACAAAGTTACGATGTTAAAAGAATTTCTCTTAGCTCTTCATTAATGAGGCATACTCAAGACCTTGCTTTGAGGCCATTAGATTGAGGTTAAGGGTAAAGTGATGTTAGCTGTACTCCAGTCTGGGAAATATTGCTGAAAAAGGGGTTTTTCATCCCAAGGTAATGAAAAAGGTTACTTATCCAAAGGCTTTGGATATAGAAACATAAGAAAATTTAAAGTACAAATATTCTTTGGAGATGCTTGAAAGATACTTTTGAAGAAGTCAGTAGTGGGAATGCAATCTTGATATAAAGGAAATGCACTGTTAAAAAATTTAGGTGAAAAGTGAAAGAATGAAGTGTGAAAGCTAACAAAGGATTATTCCCCATGCTACAATTCTGAATAGAAGGAAAGATTATTTGTAGAAAAAGTAAGTTTCTCTTTCTCCCCCACATAAATTAAAGTCTTGCTTTGTTAAGTGATTTTTTGTAATATGACTTTAATCAAACTAAAGTAATAGAGCTTCTAGAAATTTAATTTTTTATGTGCAAGAAAATGGAAAGTTCAAAGAGCCATTGATCATCAAAATAAATATAAATCCTACCATTATAATCATTGGCCAAACTTAAATTTGTTCATGTGGCACCAACGTTCTAATTCCTATACTTATTTCATTGGAATTACCTACAGTTGATTTCTTCAAGTGTATTAAAATAACTATTTATGGAGAAATATATCCAATGCAATCATATTGAATGGAAATTAAAGATTTTGGTTATGATAGCTTAATATTCCTAGAGAGTGAATTAATAGAGCTAACAGACACATCTTTCAAATTCTACAATTTGGTTGATCTGCATAGAAGACTAAATTCTCAACCTATTCACCAATCACTCAAAATCTTAAAGAGAGAGGATTGGTTAAGGCAACTAGTTTTCCAATGGTAGTTCATGCACCTGAGCTTATGAGGGAATGCATCAAGAGATACGACCCAAAAAGAAAGCAGATTTTGCTTCCTGAACAATCTATTCTCATCTCAATAAATAAATCAATGATGTAGTCTGCATTTGAAATTTCTATGGAGTAGTATTTTTTAGAGTAAATAATTAATTAATTATTAATTATTTATTCTATTACTTAAGTTTACTTAGGTTAATGCATTAGTTAATGGTTGTAGTGATGAGTTGTTGACAACATGAGAGTTTGTTCCCTTCTAGCATGTTCCACCTTTTTATGGATGCTTAGTTGTCAACCTTATCTTCTACCACTTTCTAGCTTGTTCTACAAGCTTCCATGAGGCTTTTATATTCGGGCTCTCTCATTGTATCAAACAACTCATTATAAATACATTTTCTTTATTTTGCAATATGATCTCTCTCATGTCCGTTTAGGGTTTTTCCAAGCTCCATATTCCTTCCTTGGTTTCCCTTCGATTGATTATTTGCATGTAGGTGATCTTGGTGAGCTGTGGAGTTAGATTTCATCGACTTCTACATGGTATCAAAGCTTCCCTACTACTTCTTGCTTGAAGGTTTTTTGAAGCCACGATTCAGAGACACAAACCCTAGTTTGTTTGTGTATTTTTCTTCAATCCAGGGGAAGAGAATTTTTTAAGAGCACTTTGGGCCCAAATAGATGCTACCATTGGATCCAGAAGGCCATTTATAGTAAAGATTCATATAAAATTTATCAATTTTTGAGACAAAGCTCTGAGAGGCAATTTTTTTTTAGTAAAAGGCCTTGCCTTACGAATTGTATAGACGATTTAGTAGAAAAAAAAAAAAAACATAATTTAGGGTGCATTGCCAAGTAGCCACCACCACATCACCTAGCAGTTGTCGTCACATAGCTTGCGCACTTCACATAGGCTGCCATAGTCAGCCATGTTGCCGCAGGATAGCTTGAGCCTGACCACCTGTAGTCAGCCTCCACTCAGCATTGCTAGTGTTTCTCTGCCTCTCTACTAGTGTTGCCACCTATTCCTACCACCACTGCCAGGTTCACCGCTCTAGTGCCACCTCTTGCATAGTTACAGCCTACGAGGCACTTTTTTCCACTTGGCATAGTGTGGGGGTGACACATGGCATGGGTGCCATGTGGCTTTTTTCCATGTGGACCTTGCCACATCATCATTTGCCACATGGCTGCCATGTGGACCTGCTGCATGACACCTTTTTTTACTGTGATGGCCCTTGGGCCATCAATTTTTTCCTAGTAGTTTGCTGATGTCAGCATGACATCATCCTACATCAACACCCCTGCTAGGTTGTTCAAGGTCATTTTGATCTACTTGCAATTTTTTGGCCATATCTTGAGCATACAGAAGTATTTTTTTGATCCAAAAGAAGCGTTAAAAAGCTAGTTCCAAGATGGAGACATTGGTGTAGGTATTTTTAAGTTTTGATGTAGGTTAGTTGTTTTGTTTTGCAGTTGAAGTCTAAATTTCTATTTTTGACTCCGGCAAGCTTTTCTTTTTGTAAGAATTTGCCTAAGGGAAAAATTCACCCAAGAATTAAGAACTCAAACACAAGCACAACTGTAGACCAAGAGAGAGAGAGTATGATCAGAATGAAAATATATTCAATATGCCATGTTCAGAGTACACTAGGAGTGCCTGTATATAAAGGCCTATGAGATACATCTAGAATGCCTCATAATCAACATCATGATATGTCATACAATTAGGCACATGTCCACTAGATATGGGTTATCCTCCATTAAGCACGAAAGTATGTGCGATGATGAGAGGATAAGCCTACAAGGGTGTGACATGAAAATCAGTGTTGTAGACATCATGTGCTAAAATAGAGTTGTGTACTCCTGTGTTGTCAACATGACAACTCAAAAAGGTGTGAAAACTCCTAAGTGTCTCACAAATAAAAATAATACAAAATAATAAAATAATGCATTAATCTAAGTAAACTTAAGTAAGTGTAAATAGTAAATACTTATTTACACCAACACCCCACCTTAAGTGCAACTTAGGGGAATGCCCTTAAGCTTACAAACTAGGATGAAGATGAAAAATGGGTTCCGGATACTAGGCCATGTTAGGTATCCATATACATAATGAAGATGCAATCTCTCATAAAGCAGAGAAAGAGGGAAAACCTCATAGGAAAGGGATGAAAAGGGATGCATGGATGGATGGAGTAATCAAGATCCTCCAATTATGACATACATCTAGTATATACATAAGAGAATGCTGAAAAGAGGAAGAGTGACAGGATAGGCTCCCCCCCCAAAGAAGAATGCCAAACAGTGAAAGATATTCCAATGAAGAAGCTGGTCCAAGAATGCAGAATGGTGTTCCTCCCCTTAGAAAGAAACAATGGTAAAGGTACTATCCTAAAGATGTATGGTGGCCCTGAAACCTGCTCAAGTATCCCTATGCTGATGCTAAAGTTTACCCCTTCCAACTGTGCTGAAAAGTACAAATGCAAATCTAGCAAGGATGTCTATTGAACCTATTCTACTAAACCATCTGTCTCCTCTACTGACAAAGAGACCTCCACTAATTTTTGTTTATAAGGATCTACAATCATGCCAACTTGTGTAGATTGATCATGTCAAGAATGGACATGAGGGTTAGAGTGAGCCCTTGCAATTGTAGACACCTAAAAATCTTTAGAAAATAAAGTATTTTTATTTTCTGAAAAAGTCCTGATGACATCATCATTTATTAATTAATTAATTATTTAATTAATTAATTAATTTTTATGCCATTAAATCCCTTTATCTTAATTAAAAATATTTAATTAAGAAATCCCTCCCAAAAATGTTTAAATCTTATTTAAACATTATTTTCTTATTTATTAATTATTTAATTAATAAATTGACCAAAAATCCTAAAATAAATAAAAAATTTATTTTTTGCCCAAAAATTGGCCAATTTCCTTATGACCAATAACCTCTTCCAAAATCTTCTAATCCTTCTTTAATTTCGATTAAAGGCTAATCTCATCATTTCCTACCCCTAACCCCAACTCAAAATATTTAATTAAAATTAAATATTAATCCTCATGTTTATTAAAAAAGTTTTAATAAATATCTCCTCAACCCAAACCCTTGAAATAAATAAAACTTTATTTATTTCCTAAAAATCTAATTTATCCTCACCCTAAGAAGTTCTAGACTCTTCTAGAAAGTCTTCATCCTCATCCTAGGAAATTCTAGACTATTCTAGAAAGTCTTTATCCTCATCCAAAATCTAGACTCTTCTAGAAGATGTCTTTAAACCTAATCCTAATCCCCTCCTAACCTTGTCACATTCCCTAAACATGGGTTAAAACTTACTAACCCAAGCCAAAGTTAACAAATATCTCTTCCTTCACCCACCCTCATTAAATGCCATCCACTTGCCTATCCTTAAGCTAATCCTAAACCATCCTAATCCATCCTCTAATCATTTGCACAAGCCTAAACAAGCTTAAAACATTTCTAATCAAGTCCAAGTCGAATTTGCTCTCATCACCCTCAAAATATCTCAACCATAAAACTTTATGAAGTCCACTAGGTCATAAATGACTCTTACAAGCCCTTTTATTGCTCTTACAAGTCATTATGAGGGTCTTTATGAAGATTTTATCTCTTGAGCCTCCTTTGTTGACTCATCCTTGCCCTTTCCTCCATCCTCTCACCATGTGACATGTGTCACTCCTTGATTGGCTATAAGGAAGCACAATCCATGTGCTCTCCTCTCATGCAATCTGAGCCTTCCATAAGCTTTTTCCCATCCTTGCATCTTAGCCCTCAATCCCTCAAGCCTCTTGCCTATAAATTGGATCCTTCCCCTTTGCAAAATAACACAATCCATGAAGTAAAGTTATAATGCTATTTTGAGAGCCAAATCCATACTAAAGCCATCTATCCACACCAAAAATCCACAATCATCCATTGAAGCCCTTTTTGAAGCATAAAGCTTGAGCATACATCCTATCTATTTAGACAAAGCTACTCAAAAAGAGAGCTTCTTATTGAGAGAGCCCATTAATGGCTCATATTCTCAATTAAGAGCTCATCTTAGTCTATCTTGAAGTTTATGATTTTTTTTTAGTTTGTAGAAGCTTTATTTAAATTTGGTTTCTATTAGCATACTAACATTACTCATATACAGCAACAACTATATAAGGATCATCATCATCAATGAGAAGATGTAAGTCCTCAAGTCTGTCTCCGAAGTCAACTGAAGCTGGAGCTGGAAGATGAGATGTGCCATGCTATGATGAACCTTTCACTGTGGCAATGTAAGCATGTGGACTGGACTGATGTGACCTCTTAGTACAACTATCGATAGAACCCCATGTGTTTGAGCCTATTGAAGCACTATCGCAAGTCTCACTATTAGTTTCCACTGTGTATGATGTGTGGAGAGGAGTAGAGGATAAGCTGGGTGAACTTTCCTCAAAGTGAACATCCTTCTCAAAAAGTATCTCATGAGTCTCTGGCGCCATAAGTCTGTAAGCTTTAGCATTGTCTTCATAACTGATGAAGGTACAAGACCTAGGTGTCAGTGCCTTGCAACTCCTGGAAGATAGGTTTGACCAAGCTAAAGAATCGAAGACTCTGAAATAACTCACAACCAATTTTTTGCCACACCATGCCTCAAAAGGAGTCTTCCCATCTAAGGCATTGTGAGGAGACCTGTTAAGTATGTAAGTAGCACTGCTAATGGCTTGAACTTCTAATATAGGATCGAGAGACTTGTCCTTTATCATGAAACTTGCCATGGTCTTGAGAGTCCTAATCCTCATAGCTGCAACATCTATCTTATGCATACTAGATGCTGGTGGGTTCATAAGATCAATCCCCTCAATTCTACAAAAGTTCTTAAGTCTTCTGTCTACATATCTGTTCTCATTGTCCACCCTTAGTACCTTGATGGATTTCCTTGACTTGTGTTCAACATGAGTCTTAAAATCTTGAAGCTTATAAACCACTTCACTCTTGTGATGAAGGAAGAAGACCCAAGTGAATCTTGAAAAGTCATCAACAAATGTGAGTATGTAGTGGCCTTGGCTGACTAAAGTCACTGCAAAGGGTCTTGCTAAAACCATGTGAAATAACTAAAGAAAAACTAAAGCTTGAGAAGACTTCCCTTTATCATACTTCTCCTTGAGATTCATATCCAATAAGCAAGATGAACACTCTCCCTTAGAAAAGTTGATATTTTGTAGACCTTTGACCATATGTTTTGAGAAAATTTGCAGAAGAGAGTGGAAGTCAAGGTGACCAAACCGCTCATGCCATAAGTTGATGTGTGAAGTAGAGTGAGTCAACAAGGCTTGAGAAGGACTCTTAGGCACAAAGTGGGAGAAGGAATAAAGCCTCTTGTCATCATTGACTTTCTCAATTGCAACCAATGAATCATCTTTTAAACTTCACACCATCACTGAATCTGGAAGGAACTCAACCTTATGACCATCTCCAAGGTGAGTGATTTGGTAAACTGATAGGAGATTGGAGCTAAGGTTTGGAACATAGAGAACATCTTTGAATTACCCATTTTCCATTTCCACATGTCTTTTCCCTTCAACTTCCATTTTAGTATCATCTCTCATGAAGATGTGTGGTACCTTTGACTACTTTAATGAAGATAAGTCTTCCTTTGAAGAACCCATATGATAGGAGGCACTGAGTCAAGTATCCATTCTGAAGAACTTGCATTTTCCATAAGTGCTTTCCCTTTACCCTTTAAAGAGGTTGGAGTTGAATCCTTGGAAGTACCTGGCAATTGAATCTTGTTCTTCTTGAGTAGATTTTCTAACTCATTGATTCTTTTTGTCTTGCAATGATGCTCGTCATGATTTGGCTTTTTGTAGTATGCACAAAAGAGTTTGTCCTTCTTTTCATTACTTCCTTTCTTGTTTGAAGAATAATTTCCTTGTTGTGAGGAGGATTGTTGTGTCTTAGATTATGTTTTCTACTTCCACTACTTCTTGTTGATATTGATTTTCTCTCCTTGACTTGATTTGTGCTCATCACTAGCCCCCAAGGCTTTGGTCTTTGATGAATTGACAAGTCCTAAATCCATCAAGTGTGATTGTTTAGTAATCAATATCTCTATAAATGCATCAAATGAAGGCTTTTGGTAAGCAGATCCCATGGTCAACCTATGAGTATTAAAACTTGAAACAAAGTTAGCATACTTAGAAGGTAGCCTCTTCAGGATGTGATGAATCAACCTGTCATTCTTCATGGGATTTCCACAATCTTTAAGAAGTGCCCTATACTCATTAGCTTTGATGATGTAATCTTGAATTGTGTCAAAATTCTTAGGATCCAAGAGAAGTAGATCATCCTTAATCTAAAATCCCTTTTCTTTATCGGCCTTACCATACAACTGTTCAAGTTTATCCCAAGCTTCTTTGGATTCTGAACAATTTTTAATGTGAAAGAGAAGATCCCCATGTACACAACTCTTGATAACTCCTAAAGCCTGTTGGTCTTGAGTTTTCTAATCAATGAGTTCTTTAGCATCATTAGGTTTGGTAATTGTACCATCAACATAAATATTATATCCTTTTTCCATTATTCTACTCCATGCAATATCTTTCCATGTAGAATAGTTGTGTGAAGTTATAGTAGGAAATTTAAAACCCATAATGCAAAAATCGAAAAGAGAACAAAAAAGAGACACAAGAACACAGTACACACCCCTCCTTTTCACTCAATCAAAAGATTCCCCCAAAAAAGATGCTTTTGGCACTTTATAAGTAGTGCGTGTACAATGGGCCACTTGTCAAAATGAACAAAGTGGAATTTTTGATTTTACTTGTACAATTGCCTTATGAGGCTCAAATCTATCACTTAAACACTATAGATCAGATTTTCAACAATTCTGAAAAAGAATCAAAGCTTTGCAATGTCGAAAAAGGCCTAATTCTAAAAGTGAGAAATTGGTCCACACAACCCTAGAATCTAAGTTTAGATCTGGAAAGTAGACAAAAAGATATGCACTTAAAAAAAATGGAACTTGTAAAAGTGACCAGATGTGCATGTATAAATCATTTGAAGTTGCAAAAAGTAAGATTATGCAGGTATAGTAACCAAAAAATGCAATTTCTACAAAATTTGTGAACCAAAACTAGAAAACAACACCACCAATAGAAAATTTAGGAAATTCTACCCAATTTGAAAAAAAATTGCACCTAAATTAGAGTCCGGATGTCCAAGTTATGGGCTCACAAAGTTAGGCTGTCAAATTTAAAAGCAATCTAGAGAGGGGTCTGGAGAAAAAATTGCAAGTCTAAATTTGACTGTGAAACAACCATCACTATAGTTATAAAAGGCTTGGGAATGATGGTCAGATGACCATCAATCTTAACCTCATGAGAAGATGATGTCAACAAAAAATTGGGGACCTTAGGTGACTTGGATGACTCTAATATCCATACTGTACGAAACATATGGATGAGGTTTGCATGGAAATAAGGGCTAGGTTCCATGTGGTGATGTGGTAGTCTCAAAATATACGAAGTCAGATGAAATATTCTCTGTCACTGACGTGAAGCCAGAACAAAAAAAGTCACAATAGCTGGGTGCGCGGGAAAAAATCAACACTAGAAATAAAGAAATGCAGGAAATGTAGAATATGCACTATACTGATCACCAAAAATGAAGACCACTAGAGATCACAAAGGATGATTCCGTGAGCAAAACCCTCACCAGAGGTATAAAAAGTGCCTGGATGCAGACTGGTCGACGATCACCAGAAAATGGTGGATAACAGCTGAAAACTTGAATATGTGGGCATAAACCTTAATAGGCTACCAGGATTTAAGGCAATCATCGGGGAACCCTTTTTCACCTAACAGAAAAGCTTTCTGGGGTTGAAAATGATCACAACAATGACCATCAAGTTTTGTAATTTTTATCCCACATGCACTGGGTAAACAACGAATGTGCTATTTTTAAACACGACCACGTGGGTCTCAAAATAATAGGCCGCTAGTGTGGGAGTTGAGATGTTGGGGAACTTGAAATTTTATCGCCGGTCAGTTCAAAATTTAGTTGCTGGAAATTGTGAAGAAGGCCATCGGGTTGTGCTTTATGGCTACAGACTATGAAAGGCCCACCGAGATTTAATAAATAACCTACAGATTTAATAAACCTCTTGCGACAAATAAAATACCTTGTGTAGAGCTGAGAGCTGACAACATGATTCTGCAAATTTTTTTTCCTATGCAGGGATGCCCTAAAAATTTTCATGAAATTTTGATGAAAATAAAATTGTGGAGAAAAATAAAAAGGATTTGAATAATCAATTAAATCTGCAAAAATTGACCATACCCAAACTACAAATCGAGGCCTCCGAGTTTCGATTTACAATTTTTTTTTGCCTCATGGTCAACTTTGGGCCAAGGTAGCCGAGTTTATAGTTGATTTTCACTAATTCAACATTTTAGACACAATGGCAAGATTAGATTTGGCTCTAGACCCTCCCAATTTCTACAATACTCTAGATTCGGGCTGAGGTACTGAAGCAAGCATGGTCTTGAACAACTATGTGATGAGAAAATCTCCAAGCTCTGATACCATGTAAGAATTTTCCTAAGGAAAAAATTCACCCAAGAATTAAGAACTCAAACACAAGCACAACTGTAGACTAAGAGAGAGAGAGTATGATTAGAATGACAATATATTCAATATGCCATGTTTAGAGTACACTAGGAGTGCCTGTATATAAAGGCCTCTGAGATACATCTAGAATGCCTCGTTATCAACATCATGATATGTCATACAACCAAGCACATGTCCACTAGATATGGGTTATCCTCCATTAATCATGAAAGTATGTGCAATGATGAGAGGATAAGCCTACAAGGGTGTGACACACAAATCAGTGTTGTAGACACCATGTGCTAAAATTGAGTTGCGTACTCCTGTGTTGTCAACATGACAACTCAAAAAGGTGCACAAAATCTTAAGTGTCTCACAAATGAAAATAAAAAAATAATACAAAATAATAAAATAATGCATTAACCTAAGTAAACTTAAGTAAATGTAAATAGTAAATATTTATTTACACCAACACTTTTGTGTCCCGTGTCTATTTTTCGAAAACATTATATTTTTAGAAAGCTAGTATTGTCATATTTTCAAAAATGTGGTCTTTTTCCTTAGATTCTACCCCATGCTCTTTCTATCATTTTTTTGGTATTTTTGCTCTATAGTGGATATCTTGGGTGTTCCAGTTCCAAGAATCATTTTCAAGGCATGAAATCTTTTGTTTTGGGCTGTACTAGCTTTTGTATCAACTTGTTTTCCTTTTTGATCATTGTAGTCATCATTTGTAAGCACTTTTATGTATATGCACTGAGATAAAGTGCCACTCTTGCATTTTAGGTTCATGAACATTGTTTTGAGACAGTTGTACTTGCACTATTTTTATAAAGAACCATGGGGGGATAGTTGTGTGCTATTTTAGGCCTTCTTCCTTTTGTTTTCCCATGTAGCATTTGTGTGACCTTTTCTTTATAGGTGTTTGTACCTCTTGCCTCTCTCGTCATTCTTGGTTTTGTCTGCAGAGGATTTTGGCCCACCTTCTTAGTTGCCTGTCATCTCACCCCATCTGCATTAAGGGGGGGTTATGCTATTGTTCTAATGCATCCTTGGTTGAATGGTTTGATAGTGTGAGCTATGTATTTAGTGGTTGATCCTACATACTAGGTGATTGTAGTGGCTGGCTACCTATACATTTTGGTGAGATGGATCATCTACTATATAGACACGCTTGGTTCATGCCTTATTCTTCCATGGAGGTTCTTCAGATCAGTAGTTTCTTTCTGATGGTAGATTTTGTGGCTTCTTTAGGCTTCAGTGATGCTCTCATGATCAATCTTTGCTCCTGTTTTAGGGGACATTCCTCTAGTTGGAAGCTTCTTCAGTCCTTCACTTGGTTTACCTCTTTTTGGGGGAGGGTTTTTCCCACATGGTTTTCTCTCTTTCCCTATTTTTAGAGGTTGCATTTCTTTGCATTGTACATGGGTACCTAACATGGCCTCATTGCTAGGACCCATTCTGCATTTCATCTTAGTTTGTGAGCTTAAGACATTTCTCTAATTTACACTTAAAGGGGGGTGTTAGAGTAAATAATTAATTAATTATTAATTATTTATTCTATTACTTAAGCTTACTTAGGTTAATGCATTAGTTAATGGTTGTAGTGATAAGTTGTTGACAACATGGGAGTTTGTTCCCTTCTAGCATGTTCCACCTTTTTGTGGATGCTTAGTTGTCAACCTTATCTTCTACCACTTTCCAGCTTGTTCTACAAGCTTCCATGAGGCCTTTATATTTGAGCTCTCTCATTGTATCTAACAACTCATTGTAAATACATTTTATTTGTTTTGCAATATGATCTCTCTCATGTCCATTTAGGGTTTTTCCAAGCTCCACCTCTTCCTTGGCTTCCCTTTGACAGGTTATTTGCATGCAGGTGATCTTGGTGAGTTGTGGAGTTGGATGTCATAAACTCCTACAGTATTGTGATGTTGATTTTAGCTCTTCCACATCTATGGTAAATGAGAAGAAGACCCTTAGAGGGGAAGATATATAGAGGACATGGTTCTAAACCGCTCACTCAAAGAAGAGAAAAATGTCAAAGACCCTTTTAAGTATATATTTGAAAAGAGAAATAGTGGATATCCTCACACTTCTCCATAGACTAAAAGGAAAATATAAGATTTTGGAGTTCATCGAGCACCATTTATTTTTAGTACAAGCAATATGATTTGAGGATATGCAGATCGATTGGGCACAAATTATCTACGATGAGCTCACCTTGTGGTTGAATTCAACGAGAGGATTTAAGCAATTTTACATGTCCTCATATTTGATTTATGCCTTGGAAACTCACCCCTTATGGATAGATCTCCCTAGCATCTAGAATTATGATGAGCATAATAAAGTATATGAGTTCTACCCACATCTATAGTTGTCAAGAAGTTTTGAGGAGTATATAGCTATAAATGATGCCTTCACAATGAGGCTATGCTAGGAATTGTAAGGATTCCCTAAAAGGGGATTTTCAATGGAGGAAACTTCTACCATCAGCAAATTTAGATTCTCATTCATCCAATTTTTGAGTTTCTCTTATTTGTAGATAGGAGACTATGATGACTTTTCTAAGAGGCTTCCAAGGTATCCAGTAGACAAGGTGGTTCTAGTTGAATTGTGTTGACAAATCCTTGAAGTGAACACCTTGTGTTCTAATGTAAAGAAGATAGCTGAGATTCCTTTCCCTATAATGGTTGGACCATATTCATGTTCTTCTAGATCTAGTTATACATATTTGGTGAAGAGATTTGAGAGAAAAATCAAATTGGTAGGCTGAGGTACTCAGGCCTCAATATGATCTAGTCAACTTTGTAAGGGATCACCTGAAGTTGGGATATGCATATAGGCATAATCTGAATATTGAAGACTTCTAGTTCATGTTTCTCAATGAGTACCATACTCAAGAGAAGCTTTGGTCATGAATAAAAATTAATAAGATTAAGTTGTATAATGATTCTGTTGATGTTTCTGACCTTACAGATGATGGAGCCTAAATGCATCCCACATCCTATGAGAATATCAAAGGCAGTCCAATTTTTTTTGCCCCAACTATAGGTCTAGTCATAGACACCATGGAGGCTCTTATGTAGGGGATAACCAAAAGAATAGATAAATGGGTGGAGTGGACTCAAGCAAGGAAGAAAAGGAATGGGAGCACTAGTTCTATGAGAGGAGTATTTGCTAGAGCCACCTAGTCAACCACAACAAAAACCACCACAATTACTACATCAACATTTGTAGGCCCATTATAGTTAATTGGTGAAGCTGGAGACCAACCTCTAGAGAAGAATGTGCCAATCACTCCTACATGTCGAGTTGGTTCTCTTTCGAACATTGAGAAAGTTGGGGAGAAGGATAATAAGGATAAAGAGAAAGAATAAGAAAAATCAATCGCCAAGCCAATGTCCCTTGTCCAAGTCATCAATTTGGACAGTGATACCAATCCTATGAATGACCAAGAACAAGATACATCTTAGCAAGGGGATACCTTAGCCCTCTTGGTGACTAAGGTCACTGCCTTCCCTATTGCTTCTCAGAGCAAGAAAAATCCCTTAATTCTAAGGAAGCTATTCAATCTCACTACCTTATAGTTGGCTATCAATGTGCTCTCTATAGAGTCATAGCTCAAAGAGACCATTGATAGGAAGAAAAGGAAATATAGAGATGCAACTCCATCGAAGGACTTGGTCACACAAATCACCTCTTCTCATCCATCTAAGAAGACAAAGAAGTAGAAGAAAATTTTTGCACTAGCTACAGATTCAACAACTAACCATATGATAGTAGAGATCAGTAAGCCACAAAAGGAAGGCTGATTTCATGAGCTTTCTAAAGATAAATTCAAGATCAGAATAGTGGATTTTCCTATCCCTGTTCATGATTCCATGGTGATCGTGTGGAAGTCCACCAATGAGAAAATTGAAGATAAGTTGGAAGAGCTTAGCTCAAAAAAGTAAATATTAAAGACCTTGAACAAAGAATTGGTGGAGTACTTAAGGTCTACACTTGGGAGTACTTCATCAAGTCAATTTGACCTGAATGTATATGAGAACAAAAATATACTCCTAAAGCTGCAACAAGAAAGGAAATTTGGGCAGGTTAGTCAAGCTTGGGTAGATTAGATGAAGGCTCAAGGTCCCCCATTAGTTGAAAATTTGGGAAACCTAGTGTTACATGCTCACAAACTTAGGGAGGCAGCTTCAAATCATTAGACCACCATAATAAGGTAGCAGATAAGCTAACAAAATAGTTGGCCCTTCTACAAGAAGAAATTGACATGAAGACAAATGTTTCCATTACTCATGGGATCCTCAAGATTGGAAAGGAGTCACTGTTTCACTAGAAACAATCCTTGGAGTATTTTATATAAAGCTCTATGAGGTCTAAAAATGAGCTCAAGGGTGTACATGACCTAGTGCAAAAGGTCATTGAGAAGTTATTTCAATACTTGAATATATCGCACAAAAAGTCCTTTGTGTCCACTAATGGAAAGCTCTTGGATGTTGAGAGGATGAAATTAAAGTTGTTGGCATTTGTTGATGAAGTTTTTGACCCACTCAACTTCCAAGTGTCCAGTATCTAGGAACTCTCAACAACAGATACAATCATAAGGAGAGAATTTAGAGAAATTCTAGTTAAGGGTCACCAAAATAGATGGATTGACTAAGATGCATGACTATTGGATGGTTTGAGCTGACAACATCATTATTCTAGATGTCAAAGAACTAGACAAAATAACTAACTCCATGAAAGCCTAAAGAGCCAAATCAGTTACTTCTAAGAAGACATGATGTTCTGATGCTTTTCCAGAAACTTGTCATTCTCCCTCTTCTTTTTTCTTTTGTATCCATTCATGGAATTTTGTTAGTCTTTGTACAATGATTCAAAATTGTCCTATTTTTAGTTTATTCTATTTAGAGATGCTCTACGAAGCAATTATCTAGTGTAGCCAACCATATTGAGAAGGCCTATAAATGTAACCTTTTGAGAAATTAATAAGATCGAGAAAATTACTTTTGGGTAAACCCCTATAGCTAGGACTACTACATGTGACTCTGAGTCCATTTTTAGTTTTTTTGTTCATTTAGTTTCAGCATAGTGTATGGAATGAATGTGCTATTGTTGAGAATTGAATGAATGTAAATAAACTTGGTTTTGCTTCCTTCGTTCAATAGACTATATGTCTTATGTTCTCCAGCATAAGCATCTCTTTTGTTCTTACTATTGTATGCTATAGTCTATGGCTTAGTGTAGTTTGTTGCATAAAGAAGCCATAAATTGGTTGATTTGAGTAGCTGAGGGATACACAATCTGGGTATTGTCAAAACATCAACTAATTGTGTAATCCAAGAATTACCTACTTTTCCATTTCTTCCTTTCTTCCTACTATCATAGTTGGTTATGGATGTTTCCATTCATTGCATTTTAATTAGAATAGATTGCATGTTTCCTGAGTTGTTTAAAGTGTTGAGCAACTTGGTATTTTCTTCTTCTACTCTCTAGTTAAGAGCATACCCCTAGAACCTGAATAAAAAATTTCATTGCATATCTTGGAGTTAAAAGGGAGCTATACCTTTTAATTCATAGGTCCTTGATAGATTAATACATTGACCCATTCTACTGTTAAATTCTTTGTTCATCATAGGCTATTGTGTAAGTTAAGAGTGAAGTTATACACCTAAAAGATAAGGAAGTTGAACTATTAACCAACATAGTTCTATGAAAACATAGTGGGTTTTAGATAACATTGACACACTATGAAAAATAGTATTTTAAATAGCACACACATGCTATAGTGGGTACACACTGTAATGCGTGCTCACAGAACAATAAATAAATACTAGAAAACACTTTGAAATAGGGCACACTCATATCTATTTGAATACTAGCATCATATACATAAAACATAAGTACATATAAAATATAAAATTTGAACTAAACTATTAAATTTAGGACACACTCATGCCAATTTGATCTCTCTCTCTCTCTCACACCCTCTCTCTCTCTCCCTCCTTCATTATCCTTAGACATATTAAATGATAAAATGTGTCAAAATGGATCACAAGATATATTGTGAGCCCTTTTGATCCATTTAGAGCATTATACATGTGCTAAGGGGTCCTTGGACTCCTTAAAACACACATTATTTAATTGAATGGGTCAATAGAGGTCATAGGGTAACCTATGACAAAATTTGACCCATTGGAACAATTGTATGTTTGTTAAGGCCCCCCTGGACCCTCAAGACATACATTATATGATTAAATGGGTAAAAAATGGTCAGAGTACCCTATGACCATTTTTGACCCATTTTAACATGTATATGTGTTAAGGGGTCTTTAGACCTTTCCAAACACACATTATGTGATCAAATGGGTAAAAAAGGGTCATAGGGTACTTGAACCATTATATATGTGTTAAGGGGTCCTTAGACCCCTTAATAAAAATATTGTATGATCAATTGAATCAAAGGGGTCCTAGAGTACCCTAAGACCCCCTTTTTCCCATTCAAACCATTATATGTGTGCTAAGGGGTTCTTATACCCTTTAAGATATGCAATATGAAATTGAATGGGTCCCATGGGACCTTATGACTTCTTTTGGCCTTTTTTTATCACATTATGTGTGCTAAAGGGTCCATAGATCCCATAAGTCATAGATTATGTAATTGAATGAGTCAAAAGGGGTCATATGACCCCTTTTGACCCAATCAATCATATAATTTGTGCTAATGGGTCCTCAAACCCTTTTTGACATCGGATTTCTATTTCAAAAACATAACTGTCATCATCCTAGAATAATCATCAACAAATAGGATAATGTACTTGTCACCTTTGTAGCTTTGCACATCAATTGGTCCACACAAATCAGTATGAACTAACTCCAAAATTTATTTATAGGTATGAGTCTTAATTTTAAAACTAGATTTGTCATCTTTCCTAACTGACATTTTTTGCAAATCATATTGTCAGGTTTCTTTAGTTTAGGAAAACCTCTGACTCTTTTCATGTTACTAATACTGAATAAGCTATCAAAGTTAACATCACATAACCTCTTGTGCTATAGCCACACATCATCAAATTCTACAACGAGAGAAGTAGCATCAATCATATCAAGATAAAATAGACTACCTCTAATCTCATCACCTTTCCCAATTAGTTTCCCATCAGTGTCATAGATCTTTTCTATCTCGTTCTCAAACTCAACTTTGCAACTTGAACTATTCACTTGTGACACACTCACGAAGTTATAGTTAAGTCCTTCTACATAATAAGCATTGTCACACATGATCTTTTCTATGAGTTTGATTGATCCTTTTCCTTTTATCAAATAGGGTGCATCATTACCGAACCTTACACTATTTCCATCATAATAATCAAGGATAATGAACTTAATTTTATCTCTAGTCATGTGATGTGAACACCCACTCTCAATGACCCATCTATCACTCTTGTTCACATAAGATACTAGTGTAGTTTCCTAATCCTCATTAGAATCATTCTTCATTGCAACATACACAACTTCATCAACATGGTCATCAGATCCATCTTTGATTTCCTCTTGAACAATGTAGCAAGACTTCTTTCCTTTATCTTTATAATCTTTGATGTCCTCATCTCTTTTTCTCCTATATTTGTCTCCACTTCTATTGTTATTCCTCTGTAGACATCTAGTAACAATATGACTAACCTCATTACAATTAAAGCACATGATAGGTAGCTTAGATTTGAATTTCCCTTTGCCTCTATGAAATCTCCTTGCCAACAATGCTCTAAGCTATTCTACATCCTCCTCATCTGTACACTATCACTAGAAACACATTTTATCTTTTTATTTGTCTCTTTAGGTTTCTTTAATGATAGTTTAGCTTTGAAAGAAGATTCAACATTTTCAAATTTGAAATTATCAAAATTAGAGAGTTCAAAGGAAGTGAGCCTACCTACCAAACTTTCAAGGGACAAATTAGTAGTAAGTATACATCTTAGTTCTTGTATGGTAGAAACTCTAATAACATAGATGGGTAGAAGTTTTATTAGTACTTTACTCAATATAGTATCATCATCAATGATACCATTAGCTCCTCTAATAGCATCAATGATATCTTTTATTTCTTGTATGGTAGAAAATCTAATAACATAGATGGGTAGAAGTGTTCTCAGTACTTAACTCAATATAGTATCATCATCAATGATACCATTAGCTTCTCTAATAACATTAATGATATCTTTTATTCTAGAGAAATATTGAACAATGTTCTCACCTTCTTGCATTCTCATTTCATCAAACTTACCTCTTAGACTTTTAGATTTAGCTCTCAAAATTTTTTTATCCCCTCCATAAATTGTGTTTAAAGCATCCCACATATTCTTTGCACCATCACAATCCTTGATGTCATTAAGCTTAGAGTAACTTAGGTCAGAGGAAATCTCCAACATTTCTAGATTGTGTTCTTTCTTCTTTTCAGATCATTAGTAGTTAGGGATCCAATAGGATCAACATGCTTAGTGGTGATGGTAGATTGTGCATGGTCTCCCAAACCTCCTAGGTGTAGCTTCATCAAAAAATTTCCATGCAAGAAAGTTTTCCTTCTTAAGCTTGGATACCTTTCTTTTAGACACAACATAAGAACATTCAAACAATTTGACACAAGGATTTTACTTGGAAACCCAATTTGGAAAAAACCACCAGTAACATGCTACCAATTCTCACTCTTCTGAAGTGATGCCCTATGAAAGGCCAACCTTGTTAATAGTTAGAATACACACTGTTAAATGTGACCTAGTTAAAGGATTTCAATCACCCTGTTAGGAGTAAGCCTTGTTAGAGGAGTTCAAACCACTCCATTAGAATGTTACCTAGTTAAAGGATTTACAAATGACTTTTAGGTCAACCTTAATCCAAAGGATTTTCCCTAGAATGATACAATGATTAAAAAGTAATAGTAAGGCTTGATCTGATAACAAATTACAACTCATTTCCAGATTATAGATCTCTATTTCAGTCCTCCATTCTGCTTAGCATTGATACTCTTCATCTTTAATAGATTGTTCACCCTTCAAGCATTCATACTCAAGTCTTCTTTCTTTTCATGCCAACTACAATCCCCTCTATTTGGCCACTAAATGAAGCAATACCCTAGATTCCTTGTCTTCCTTAGGTTCTTGCACATGACAACCTTTTCTTCTGACCAACTATCTCTATAAATAGAGAATTTAGATCTAAGAACATATAATCTAAGAACATATAAAGTAAGATTAACTAGATGTATGCATATTAAAACTAAAATTATTCTTAGTCTAAGAAATGAAAGTGTATGCTAATAATAATTGCACAGTTCAACAGAGTTTTGATAGCAATTCAATTCAACCTCTGTAATGAGGAATTAGGAATCTCTTAAATAGAATTCTTAGAATCCATAGGTGAGATCAACTCAAATTGACGGTTAGGATTGAAGCAAAGATTTAGTTTAAGATGGAAACTTCCTTGTACAGGTGAAGTGAACTGTTTCAAATCTAAGTGTGATGAGCAATTAACTGAACTTGTCATAAGTATGAGAATAAGTTAACTAGATTGTTTCCAATTTTGAGAAGTAGTTCACTCAAAGTTTCCATTTCAGAACTGAAGAGAGGATTTTGAAGATATTATTTAATTTAATAAAGTGAGATATGATCTCATAAATGCATTTTCTATTTAATAAAATAATCATATTCAATTAATTAAAGAAAGCATAGTTATTAAATTAAACAAATTTAATCCCTTACTACATTAGCCTTAGGTGATAAATTAATTTAATTAAAGTGTAAATACTTAAAATTAAATTAAATCTTAATCAATAGGTTCAATGTGACTAATATGAGGCAATACTTTAGGAATTAAATAAAGAGTATAATGAATGCAGATTTAGGGTTTTCTACATTTGATAATTAAGTCAACTAGCGAGTTAGTAGAATAAGAATTACCTAGTGACATAGGACTTAGGATTGATTGAAATAGACCAGAATTGGTTGAGATGACAATGAGCCAATTTTGGGGTATTACATTTTGCCCCTCTTGGAATGAATGTGCAAGCAACACATTCAATTCAAAGAAAGTCAGAAAGCATGATGCGTGGATCAAGAGATAAGATTGGTTTTGAAGTTGATGATACATAAAACAATTGATAAGCTTTTTAAGGACCATCTCTAGAATGAAGATTAATCCCAAGGAATCCAAGCAGAGCACCTAGATATCCAAAATGAGAAGCATTCTAAAGGTTTCCATTAGTATGAAGTTTAACCTTTAAGGATCTAGATAGAACGTCTAGATACTCGAGATCGATAGCATTTAAAAGATTATCTCCAGAACAGAGCTTAATCTTTTAGGATCTAGATAGAACATCTAGATACCTGAGATTGATAGCATTTAAAAGATTGTTTGCAAAATGGAGCTTAATCTTTAAGGATCCAAATAGAACATCTAGATGCCTGAGATTGATAGCATTTAAAAGATTATCTCCAGAATGAAGCTTAACTTTTAATGATCTAGATAGAACATTTAGATACCTAAGATTGATAGCATTTAAAAGATTATCTCCAGAATGGAGCTTAACCTTTAAGTATCTAGATAGAACATCTAGATACCTAAAATTGATAGCATTAAAAAGATTATCTCCAAAATGGAGCTTAACCTTTAAGGATCCAGATAGAACACCTAGATACCTGAAGTTGATAGCATTTAAAAGATTATCTCTAGAATAGAGCTTAATCTTTAAGGATCCAAATAGAACATCTAGATACCCGAAATTGATAGCATTTAAAAGATTATCTTTAGAATGGAGCTTAGCCTTTAAGGATCCAGATAAAACACCTAGATACCTGAGATTTGATAAGCATATAGCAAGATCAAATTATTAGTTGGAGAATCATCCCCAGAATGAGGCTTGATCCTTAGGAGTCGAGGTTTAGATTGCCCCAATACCTATCCATTGAATTCTTTATAAGATGTGATAGATGACAAAGATGCCAGAAAGAGGGGAATAAGATGCCTGGAGTGATGAGATACCTTGAGTGATGAGAACATAAGATGGGAACAAGATTCCTTGAGCAATAAAAATTTAGATTGATTTGAATTTCAAGTTCAATGATGTAATCATCCTGCCCCCTCAGGAGCGATATCAAAAGATGACACTCTAGAAATGTGATGTGAAGTAGTATGTTGAGAGATACAGAACAAATTGAAGATTGATCAGAATGGAGAAGAGATCAGAATGATTAGAAGAAAATTTAGAGTTGATTTGAAGTGATTTGGAGGTCCAAAAGATCAAATTTGACCAAAAGTTGACAATATTTTACCACATTTGACTTGAGTTGACTTTTTCCAAAATAAAATTTGAAAGTTTGAAGAATTTTGAGTTGAAAAGATTCCAATAATTAGAAAGTATCAGAAAAAAATGAACTACACAAGCATTCGATTGCGTCGGTCCCAAAAATTTAAAATGCATTTTTAGGCTGCTTTGGTGTGTTAGATTCTGAATTTGATCCTGAAAATGGATTCAAAACGGTCAAATTAGCTAAGGGGTGATTTTTGCACAAATCAAAGCACTTTGCAAAATTAGGTCAAACACTATATAAGGGCCCAAGGGGTCTTTTTCAATTCATTTGCACCTTTTGTCTTTAGTGAATAGGAGCTCTGAGAGGAAGATCGTAGTGAACGTGAGATATCACTATTTCAAGCACTCCTGATGACACAGTCGGTCGACAGACTATGGATCACCAATGAGTGACTAATAACCGTCCTTCATACTTTCATTTTCACACATTTTGAGGTCATTTATTGCATTTTTATCACATTTTTAGGAAGTCCCATTCGATCTTTGTGCAAGACTATCCTTTCTCGGGTAAAGGTTGTCTCTTCTCATGTGAAGATTCACCAAGTCGGCGTATCTTTGCATGCATCAATGGGGGTTCTCGTGTGGGAGATACCCACTTCTCACATGAGGAACATGAGAATTTTGCATATGTGGTTGTTGCCTTTCGCGCAAGACTATCTTTCTTAGCGAGAAAACTTGTTTCTTCATGTGGGGTTTTGATCACTTGTGTAGGCTCGCATTTCTTCATGCGAGGACTTGTTTTCTCATGCAAAGATGCACAATCTTGTGTGAAGAAATGAATTCTTGTGCAAGGAAATGAATCTTTGCACGAAAATCCATGACAATAGATTGTTGAAAAATTGCATTTTAAAAACATTTTAGCATGAATTTCGCATTTGTTTCTTCATCGTTCTCATTTGTTGATCAAGTACTGACTATTTTCTTGTCACTGTTGTTGTTCATGTGTACAGGAGGTGTTCGGTGATGTTTCATTTAGATCCCATTATCTGTCGTATGGGGCGTTGTTGTGGAGTCTAGATGCGGCCAACATGGCTCATATTGATAGATTGGGGCTCACTTGTTTATGCTAGATCCTAGCATTGCTGGTGAATCACAACCCATTGACTACCTTGATGGAGCCTTTCCATTCAAAAATAAAAATCTTCCATGTTCCTTAGGGAGAGATGACTATGACTCCCGAGGACATATACAAGATCTTGCGCATACCATTCCATGGACTGAGGGTATCTTATGACATAATGCCTTGGGTAGGTACAAAGGCCTTGTGTGCCATTTTTTGGAGGGAGCTAGCTATTGGACAAGCCATTACTTGGGATGAGCTTGTCCACACATATGGGTAGACACACAGATTGGCCATGGTTTTGGCCATATTCATCATCTATTTCTTAGTACCCAACAGAGGGTAGCACATACTGGAGTGTGGATGGGGGATTATGCTTCAGAGGATGTTGGATTCTCGAGAGAGATTTAGATGGGGCTAGTGCATACTCGCCCATATGTTTTATGAGATGCATGAGATTGTATACCATAAGTGAAAGAGTATGGCTATTGGTGTGTATGTTCTATAGGTATGGGCATGGGAGCACTTGCTAGTCACTTGACCTATTTTTGAGGATGCCCAGGAGCCTGCAAAGCCATATATTTGTAGATATAGAGGGTAGATTACCCAGGTAGGCTTGGGTAAGATGGAGCATTGGAGGGCCCATCTTGATGACTTGGTCTTCGTTATACGGTGGCCCTAGTGAGAGATAAAGAATTGGGATGATGCTCCTAGGGAGCTGGGGTGGATGTTTTGTTCATGACCACTGGTGTGGAGGAAATTATTGAGCTATTTTCTATCAACAGGGTATGGAGATAGTATGGGAGGAAGCAAGACATCTCCTAGGATTTTTATGCCTATGCGTGAGTTGTGAAGGATCTTACACAGGGGTGGCCGATGAGGCTAGATGCAGGGTGGTCTATGATAGGTGTGTGCAACCTAGTTGCAACACAGTGGGACTACCATCTAGAGATAGAAAATGCAAGGGTGATGGTAGCATATCAAGCATATCTTATCGGTCACCCCTTCCAATGGTTTATAGGTCCATTGGGGGGAGCAATGACAGTCCCACAACAAGCACCAGCATAACAACAACATGCTCCCTTAGACGAGGCTCCCCAACAGTAGGCACCACAAGGCCCACTAACAGAGGTGCAATAGAGAGTTAGGGAGGTAGAGATCCCTGCACAATAGATGGGATAGGATCTAGGGGCTGGGGGCTATGGCAGAGGGTAGAGACAGTGATAGAAGCTTAGGGTGGAGGAGCAGGCACCCACTGAGTAGGCACCTGAGATGCTTGATGAGGAGATGTAGGAGAAACCTGCCATAGGATCCTATGATGTGTTTTGACAATAGAGGGAGTGGATCTGATAGACTTCCTAGCAAATCAAAGAGTTATAGATCGTGGTAGCAGTGAGGGATGCATGATTGGCTGAGTGAGATCAGGAGATCCTGAGATTGCAGGAGCAGGTATAGATAGTGGAGTAGAGGGTAGAGATGCTATATGATGAGGTCAGATTGTAGATGGCTTGAGCAACTTATTACTTCTCAGCATACTCTATAGTTGTGCTCGATGAGGCTCAGCAGGTGACTCAATTTTCCTAGTATGCCTGAGATTCTAGGGGTGCATGTCCTCCTATGAGACTAGATCTGCTGCCTCCTCCCCCTCCTCCAGCTACTGGGGGTGATGGTGCGGGGCACAACTAGCTATTGATTTCTTTTATCCCCAATTTTGATTCTGGCTATGTATTGATTGGTGTGCTAGCACCATTTTGTATCGTTTTGATTGACAACACTCGAGCAGCGCCCATTTTTTGTACTAACACATTTTTGATATACATATATATAAGATTTGGAGCTAAGTATCCCTGTGTACATGTCATTTTCAGTGTTTATACTTTAATGTACGTGAGATGTTTATGTGATGATTATGAGATGCATGTGTTGTGTTATGAATGCATGTTTGATTTGATATGATGTGATTATGTAGTGTAGATGATATGAGTATATGGATGCAATGCATATGGAAATGAATTGACATCTCATGTAGTGTTGCATATTTTTTCTTGGTAGTAACAGGCACCCCCTCGAGGAGTGTTTGAATATGAACCAAAGAACCAAATGGTTGTGTAGCCGTGGAAAATCCTGACACGTTTGTAGAGATCCATAGTGCCTCATCACAAAGGATGAAATAGAGTTTCCATTGAATCACATGCTTATGCAAATGAAGTATGCAATGCAAGACTATGTTAAGTGCAACCCTAGGTCTGATTAGCAAGCCTCGACCTTTTATCATCATTGAGCATAGGATGAAATCTCATATGTCATACATTCCCACTGACATTGCAATCATGAAAAAATGAATATGAAATATGTTGTAAGTTTGTTGGGACTAAATGTAAGCATTTGAGGCATGAGAAGCTAGAATGACCAGAACATTTGTCTCTTTTATTGTAGCAAGTTAACATAAGCATCAAAACATAAATGTTAGGATGACCAAAATGTTGCTTGCATGGAAGACACACCAAACACATGAGAGATCCATCTTCTACTAATTACTTAGTCAATATTCTATTTGCAATGACCCTTGCGTTCATAACTTGAGACAGAAGTGTGCTAGATATACTCGCAGTGACCCATATATTCACTTAGCAGGATGAGTATTAGTATGTACTGTAGCATGAAGAGTTCACTCTAAAAAAAAAGGAGAAGAACCAACATTATTGACATATTCATATAAAAGGAGTCGAGGTACACTCGGACATCCAATACGAGATAGAGGCTCTTATAGTGGACACCCCTTTTATTGAAATAGGTCAACCAATTGGAACTAAACTACAGACATAAAGCAAAGAATATATCATGCCCCCAGTCATGACTTGTCTAATAAAAAATGACATCATTGAGTTGATCAAAGGGATATGATAAAGCGAAAACAAAGCAAACAAAGAAAATGCTCAGCATATCCAAACAAGTATGTCGTTTTGAGTTCATTTTTGTGTCATAGGATTGATGCCAAGTATCAGTGTCCAGAACATGTTTGAAAGAAATCTCTTTAGTAGGGTGACAAAAGTAGGAAAACATAGTCAAAATGACGGGTGACTAAGGTCAAAGAGGAATCTTTGAGGTGAAGAACCTAAGAGGACTGAGTGACACTAGACAGACACAACCAGGACAACTAGTGACTGATGCAAGAGAGATGTTCCATAAAGGAATCTAGAGACATGACCCAAGCAACAATAGGCAGACACAACTAAAACAACTGGTGACTATTTCAAAATAGATTCTATGAGAAGAATCTTGAAAAGAGTGACACTTAGCAACAGTAGGAAGACACAGCCAAAACAACTGGTGATTATCGTGAAAGAGATTCTATGAAGAGAATATCAAAAGAGTGACACTAAAGGGAAATGCCCTTGACCTGTGACAAGACTAAATTCATGGATATATGACTAGAAAGTAGGAAAAGTAGTAAAGCAACTATACAGATAGCAAGAAGATGCATTACAAGATGGAGCATTGGGAACAAGAGGTGCTTGTTTACTAGGTTTTCACCTTCTTGGTAGAGCTTTCATTTTTTTGCTATCATGATGCCTATTTCCAGGTTTTCACCAATGACACTTTTTTTATTTTTCAATTTTTTTGTAGTTTTTCTCTTTTTGATTTTTTTTTGTATTTTGTAATTTTTCAATTTTTTTGGTGTTACCAAGGCACCTATTGCTAGGTTTTCACCAAGGTAACAATTTTTTTCAGGACTTTTTCTAATTTTTATAATTTTTTTTGAGACATATAGATATGTACAAAGAGCTACTAATATCAGATTGACTATAAAACCACTTTAGGTTGAAAGTGTTGATAGGTTCCTTGAGCACTTCTCCTTTAGTTATGGAAAGCTGGTAGGTGCCAGACCCATATACTACAGTAATGATGTAAGGACCAAGCCAGTTTGGTTCAAACTTCCCTTTTTAGACTCATTGCTATTGATTCTTAGGATTCTCTCTCAAAATGAGATCACCTAGCTAGAAGTCACATGGTTTGACCTTCTGATTGTAGCTTCTTGACATTCATTGTTGATAGGTTGGCAGATGGTCACACACCACTTGTTGACATTCATCCAGTAACACTAGCTCTTGAAGTTGAGCTATCCTGCAATCGTCATCAGTAATAAGGCCCTTCAAAGAAATTCTCAAGGTAGGAATCTCGACCTCTATTGGGAGCACAACATCCGCTCCATAAACCAAAGCAAAGGGTGTCATAGCTATTGGAGTCCTAATGCTTGTCCTATACATCCACAAGGCTGGATTAATTTGGAGATGCTAGTCTCTCCCTAATTTTCTGACTATGCGATGAAGGATTTTGAGGATGGCCTTATTGGATGCCTTAGCCTAGCCATTACTCTGGGGGTAATAGATGGAAGACCAATGTTGTGTGATTTTGAATCTCTTGCATAGTTCCTTGAGGTCTTTGTTCTTGAATTGTCCTCCATTTTCAATAATGATTGACGATAGTACACCATATCTGAAGATGATGTAGTTTGTGATAAAAAGAGCTACAATTTTTCCATTGATGACTATGAGAGGTACTACCTTTACCCACTTTGTGAAGTAATATGTAGCTATGATAATGAACTTGTGTCCATTAGAAGAGGTTGGGTGAATCTAACCCACCAAGTCGAAGGCCCATTGTTGAAATGGCCATGTTGTAGCAGAGGGAATTAGCTCTCTAGCTAGAGTGTGGATTAGATTCTTGTGAAGCTGACACTACTTGCAGGATCTAGTGTACTTGATAGCTTCTTGCTCTATTTTAGGCCAATAGTAACCAGCTCTAAGGGGTTTGTGAGCTAGTGTTAGGCCATTTGAGTGGAATCTGCAAATGCCCTTGTAAACATCAATTAGTGTGCATTTGGACTCTTCGAGTTCTAAACACCTAAGGAGTGTTCCATTGAGACCTCGCCTATATATATCGTTAGCAATAATGACATACTGCAAAACATTATGGATTAGATAATGTTTCTCATTCTGGGTTGAACCTTCCAAAATGGTTTGATTATGGAGATAGGAATAAATATGATGGTAGCGAGATGACTCTTGTCCTACAAAAGAAAAAATCATCCTAGAATTAGGGCTGTTGTAGGCTGGATAGTGTAATGCTTCCACCAAAAATCCATGTCAGAGATCATTTTTAGGCATTTTTAGTAGGGAGGCCAAAGTAGCCATGGCATCAATTGCTTTATTATCTACTTGTGGAACTTGCTGGAAGGTAATATGTGCAAAATACTTCTTCAAGTCATCAACCATGCACTTGTACATAATTAGTTTCTCATCCTTTGTTTGGTACATATCATTACCCTGATTGATGACAAGCTGAGAGTCACCAAAGATGTCTAACTAATCCACTCTCCATTCGGCTATAATTTTCATGCCATTGATCAAAGCCTCATATTCAACAATGTTGTTTGCACAAGGAAACATAATCTTGTACACTTTGGGCAATGAATATCTCAATGGTGTTATGAAGAGTAATCTAGCACCAGATCCCTATTGTGTGAAGGACCCATCAAAAAACATGACCCATGTTTGGTGTGTGAGTGTTAGGATTGACTTATCAGGGAAATCAATGTTCATTGGTAGGAGACTCTACATAGGTGCATCAACTAGCTGATTTGGAATCACCTGTCCTTTAATAGCTTTGCATTCAACATATTGGATATCAAGCTCACTGAGTATCATAACCCACTTAGCCAATCTTCTTGTAAGAGCTACCTTATTGAGCAAGTACTTTAGTGGATCTATTTTAGCCATGTACCATGTAGTGTGGGCAAGCATGTAGTGTCTCAACTTTTGAGAAGTAAAGACAACTACCAAGAAAGCTTTCTCAATGATGTTGAAGTTCCTCTCATAAGAGATCAATGTGCGACTCAAGTAGTAAATAGCTCTCTCTTTGTTGTCATTGTCTTCCTGAGCCAATAGGATTTCCAAAGATGTTTTAGTTGCTGAAATGTACAAAAGAAAAGGCTTCCCATGGATAGGAGGCATCAGGATTGATAGATTGATAAGATATTGTTTGATCTATGTTAAGCTTTGCTCACAATCCTGGCTCCAATTGAATTTCAAACCCTTATGTAAAGTCGTTGTGAAGGGTTGTGATCTATCCTCCAATTGTGAGATAAACCTACGAATAGATTGGAGTCTACCTTATAGACCTCTCATTTGACTAATATTTTAAGGTGGTGGCATATCCATTATTGCTTGTACTTTCTCTAGATCCACCTCAATTCCTTTTGCAGAGACGATGTATCCCAACAATTTTCCTAATGTGACACCAAATATGCATTTCTTAGGATTGAACCGCAAGCTAAATTTTTCCATGTGATCTAGGATGGGTCCTAAATCTTACAGATGAGTATTTCATTTGGCACTTTTGACCAAGGTATCATCCACATAGTCCTCCATGGTCTTATGCATCATGTCATGGAAAATTGTAGTTACTGCTCGTTGATAGGTCGTGCTAGTATTTTTCAAGCCAAATGGCATTACATTCCAAAAAAAGGTTCCCTATACACATGTGAAATTAGTTTTCTCCTAGTCTTCTGGCATAATTTTTATTTGATTGTATCCAAAAAATCCATCCATAAGCGAGTACATCTCATAGCTGGCCGTCATATCCACTATCATATCAATATTGGGAATTAGAAAATCACCCTTAGGACATGCCAAGTTGAGAACACAGAAGTCAATACAAACCCTAATAGATTTATCATGCTTGGAGACTAGAAAAATATTGGATATCCATTCAACATAATCAATTGCGTGGATGAAACTAGCTTTTAGAAGCTTCTCCAGTTCTGCTTTGACGAGCAATGCAATGTGAAGATGCATTTTTTGAAATTTCTATTTGACTGGTTTGATGCTTGGTGCTATGGACAAGTGATGCATGATAAGATCAGGATCTAGTCCTAGCATGTCAGAGTATGTTCAAGCAAAATTTATCTTCATTTCTTTGAAAAAGGCAATGAACTCTTCCTTTTCTTCAGGTGATAATGAATGTGCCAGATGTATCATATGAGGATGTTCTTCTGTACTCAAGTTAATTGGCTATGTTGGCTCTATCAATACTGATGATCTCTCCTAAAAGTGACTTGGAAGAACATCAAATATCTCATCCACAAGCACCTTAGAAAGGTTTTCACCCTTGGATATGTCTTTTTTTTTTACTTTTTGGGTTTTGACGCTGCCACAATGTGGTTTTCACCATCAAACCTTTTGCATTTTTTCTTTTTAAGTGTATGATTGAGATATTTGATGTTGGATTTAGTCATATTGATGCTCTATTCATTGGTAGAATATTTTATAGGTTTGATAGAGTTAAGGTAGCAGGCGAGAGCATAGTCATTTTGGAATGTGGGGACTTCACTAGATGCATTAGGGTTCCAATCTATAAGCTCAGGATGTGTGAGTGAAAGAGTAGTGGCTGGTTCAATTGTGTTCATAGTATAGTCATTAAGTGCTTAGACCAAAAATTCAAGACCTACAATGACTTCATCCATAGATGTGTTCAAATGTCTTTGAGTACTAATGTCAACAATTGATGACTCTAGGACACTAGTTGGATCAGACCCATCCGACTTAACCCTAGACATTTCACCCACTTTGATTTGGTTTTCATAGACATAAAATTGGTAAATATCTTTATTAGTAGTTGCTTCTGAAAGAGAGTCAAACTCATATTCTTTAGAATTAGTGCTACATGGCAAGAGACTATAGAACTCTCCAACAGTGACAGAGACATACTTGCCTTCATCATCTGGGTTCTTACACAGGTACTCAATACACAATGATTGACTAGACTCTCCCTTTTCTGAATGATCTTTGGGTTGCTTAGTATTTTCCTCAAAAGAATCACTAGTATCATCCATATTGCTAACACATGGCATGAAGTCATCTGGCTCAACAAAGAGTTTAGCAAGATCATGAGGAATAGGATAAGGATAGAGATCCTCATTGTCAGATTGTTCCTCTTGAGTGTCTACCTTAGCTTGTGACTCATTTATAGATTAACTCTTAGGTTTTGGTATGAATTTATTAGGTCCCAAATGGGAAGGAACCTTCTTGAATCATAGGCTAGTTGTATCACTATTGCTTTGAGCTGTTGTCTTGATAGGATCAATTAGGCTATTGTTATTGCACCCAATAGGGCCAGTTCCCTTGTAACCAAAATGCTTCATGAGCCTAAGACTAGGCCCATATTTCTTAGGAGTGATTTCTCTAGCTTGCTCTATTAAGTCTACTGGAGTGTCTTTTCTATAAAGCCATGCAACAATGGCTCTATTTTCACTTTCATCCTCTAGGGGAACTATAGCCTTAACAAAAGTGCCATTATACTTGGTCTGAGGTGTCAACACAAACAACTTCTTTGCCTCTGAGGGTCTTCAATGATGATGAGGAGACTTTGGAAGTGATGTTAATGAGCATACTTGTTTGATATGGTACTCTCCCATGCCAGTTTCTTTCAGTTTGAATGACTGCTCAATTTATGTTGGAAGTAGGATCCCTCAAGACAAATGGTATCTTGGGTTTGTCATTATCTTATTTTCCCTTAATGGTAATGACATTGCAATATTCAAAATACCATGTTGATCACATTGTCATCATTGGAATATGCATAGTTGACCTTATTGTTGGGTTTTGGTTTTGAAGTCTCTCCATTTTCATATACTGGGAAAGGCTCTTTGAATTCCTTGTGATCCAAGTTTTTGTTATGTCCATCTACCACAAGTTCACTAGCATCAATCATGTCCTGGACTTTATGGTGCAAGTTTATGCAGTTCCTAGTTTTGTGTCCCTTATTTTGGTGATACTCATAGAATGAGGTTTCATTCCACCATGATGGATGTGGTTGCAAGTCATTGGGATGAGGGTTGTCCATTGGTGAAATAAGCTTGTGTTGTAGCAATGTTTTGTAAACCACATCCTAAGGTTCACCAAAGGGTGTATACTCTCAATTAGGATGTGTGGCCCATGAGTTTATTGATTTGTTTCTAGATGTCTTGTTGTCAGGAGGAGGCTTCTCAACATTTTTGGCTTCATTGAGACCATCTGTGAGATTAAATGCTACCTTAGTAGGTTTGGGAGTGACATTGTCAACAACTCCATCATGTACAATTTCTTAGTTCTTGTTGACATATTTGGTTTTATCCCTGTTGGAGGTGGAACCCTATTTCGTGTCCTTCTGAAGAGTGAGTTCACCTTCTTGACCATAAATTCCTTGATGTAGATAGCCTGTGTTATCATGTCTTCAAAGGTACATGGACCTTGAAATCAGACTCTATATCCAAAATAGGTAGGAGATTATCAATGAAGATGTCAAGATTTTAAGTTTCCAAAATTTTGCATGAATACTTAATGTAAAGTTGTCTCCACTGTTGGAGGAATGTGAGAAAAGGTTCTCCAACCTTTTGCTTAAGGTTGCATAGATCTCGAATATTGATAGGGTGTTGAATGTTATGAGAATACTACAGGACAAATAAGTTGGCAATTTCATCAAATGTCTTGATACCGAGAGGTAAGTGTGAGAACCACTCCAAAGCCTGACCACCTAGGCTTCTGGGGAATAAATGCATGAGGTATGTCTAATTGTGTATAAACTCCATAGACAAGGTGCCAAATTCCTGCAAGTGATCTTGGGGATCAGTGGTGCCAAAGTACTTGTTGTACTTAGGTATCTCTACGCCTCATGGGAAAGGAGGCATGCTTATGCTCTTGTCAAATGGAAATGGATAGAGAGCCTCTAATATGTACATTTTTGTGGGTTTCTCTTTCTCATGCATCATTTGAGCCAATTGGTCTTCCATAATTTTTAGTTGTTTTTGGAGTTTGGAAGTCACAGTTTCCTCTTTAGGCATGATAATGGTTTCCACATTAAAATGAGAAGGCAACTTAGCTCCCTCTTGGGCAAGTTTGAGAAAGTAATTTTCTTTCTCTTCATTGAGTAGAATTCCCATCACCTTTTGAAAGTTTTTGTCTCTTCAACATTTTTCTATGTGTTTAGGAAGTATTTCCACCTCTTCCTATTCCTCATCGGTGTCATGGTCTTTCTCTTTCTCTTTGTCATTCCTAGGTGGTTCTTAATGTCTGCTATGACTACCATGTTCAGGTTCATGATTAGTCATTATAGGAACGTGTTCAGTTTCAATATGTTATGTTTCAAAAGGTCCTTTGAAAAGGAAGCCAAACATTGTGTTTGGGAATAAAGGACCTCTACCGGTCTCAGGATCATCTTGATACAAAGGATTCCTAGTTTGTTGCAGATTTATGGAAAATGTTTGCTGGACTCGAGGTAACCTGACAGGTGAGGGAGATCATGAAGATGTGTCATTAGACAAATTGGATGCAGATTATGTAAGAAAAGGTAAGTGACCTCTATCATGATTGCGAGCCCTAGCACAACCTTGACTAAGTCTAAGAGGATAAAACACGTTGCCGCTCCTTGTTGTGATAGTCATAGACAAGGACAAGAAGCAAGAACCTGGACAAGGACCGCATTAAAACTTAGTCTCAACAGGACAAGACAAGAATGCTATATACTAAGGCATGAATAGTCTAATTTGAAGGCTAGAATAATGAAAGGTTATGACTATTGTAACACAAAGTATGACAAGCATTAAAGAACAAGAATCTAGAGAACTAAAGGAAAAGAATAGTCAAAGTGCAGATCATAAATATTCAATTAAACTAAATGGCACTACTGTAGACTATATATAGACAGAGAAGGGACAACTCAATGCAGGAAATAGACTGAACATAGGTTGTAGATTGGTTGAATAAGCTAATTTTATAGTTTCAGAACAAGATCTCACACAAAGATTCACTATGAATCATGGGAGAAAGTTTACCAGGTCATGCAAAGACTCAGAACAAAAATTTAGATTTACACAAAGACTTGTCATGGCTCGCATGAAGAAGTGATAGGACTAGCACAGATAGTTGGCAAGATCTTGTGCGGGCACACACAAGTTCTCGCATGAAGACCTGAACTGGCTCATACAAAAAAGTGAATTCTCGTGCAAGGAAATGCAAGAATATGTACAAAAATCAAGACCAGATTGACAACAGTGTTGGTTTTTGAAGAGATTTCTTGACTACTTGGATAGATTTGACAAACTAGTTGGACTGATTTGTTGGATAGACAGCAAGGTTAATTCTAAAAATTGTTTGGATAGTGTTTAAGTTTCAACCAAGGAAAAGTGTTTCTAAACAAGACATTGGGAAGAAATTAGTAGTTGAATACAATCCAATTGAGGGCAAAGCAACTCAAAGAGATGGGGGAGTCTTGACTCTCTAGTTTGTTTTATCAGGTTTGGACATGTTGAAGACTCGATAACAAACACGCTTTATCCCTAGAAATAGAAAATGGTAGAGAAGGAAAAACTTTTGTCCCACATCTTATGCACATGTGTGTACCTCACACAACCATGTTACCTACTAGAGGGTGCTTGTGCTTTTGGCACATTCGAAGGACTCAATAGTATACACTAAATGAGTTCCCTTGTGGTAGGGGACAAGTGTGTATACCACCTTCAAACATCCAGTAGCATGCCTATGGTGAGTTCTATAGGAGAGATTCTTCCCCCTTCTTGCACAAAGATTATGCCTCCTTTCAGAGGTGAACCGGGTAGCTTCTAACTAAGAGGTTTTTACTTTGCTTCCATTTGTATTAATTCCTAGTGGCTCTGCAAGTAGAGTTGAGACCAACAACCCACACCAGCATCTGAGAGTGCACACACTTGCTTAGCAAGACTGGGGCTAGTGCTGACCAGTGCAAAAAATAGAGCTTCCCCTTGATATGTGATATCAAGAATCAAGGGCAAGAAATTAATCTAGCTTTGGAGTCTTTCACTCTACAAAGCATCTTGATTATAATGACTTGGAATCTCTTGCAAAAGGAGTGTGCTCACTTGGGTCATTCTCGGAGCTTGGATCACTCTAGCAGGCCCTCTAAAGGATTGACTTAGACTGGTGATTTGAATGCAAGGGTCAAAGTTTTTTATTTCCCTCAAGGGGAAAGAGCATACTCCTCTACCTTAATTTCTCATCCAAACACACAAAACAAGTTGATTATTAACTTAGCTTAATCAATCCAGACTTGTCTTTTTCTTAAGGTTTTGATTCCCTAAAAGAAAACCATCATCCCTTCATAGAAAAAGATCCATACTAGAGAGCCACTAAGCTACTTGCCTTATTTAGAATGCCATCTTTCAGAAGTGTCTAGGTTTTTGATTCACCCTTGGTCATGACCTCTAAGTGGTGAAGAGCATAATCCCCTATTCTTCTATCTTGCCCCCTAGGAAGTTCAAAAGCCCTAACTAATCTATGTTTTGAAAGCAAGAAAGAAGACACACTATTTTGTGGGTTTTAAAAGTAATCTTTGTCAAACATATCTTTCACAATCATCTTGCAAACAAGGGTCAATTTCTGTTTGAGTGGGTTTTGTATGGAATCTTTGACAAACGTGCTGTAGATAATAGTTAAGCTGCACAAAACCAGAGAAATAGAACAATAAAGATCCAAAGAAAAACACATTAGAAAAATTAAATGAACAAAATGCTAAAAAGTGATAAATTAAGCTTGTTGTTACAAAATTTTATACAAAATCTTGCGTAGGGTCATGCAAAATCTTTCATCGAGTTGCATGAGAAAATGATGTACTCCGCGAAGACTTGTGCAATGGGGTACTTTTTCACACAATATAGTTTAAAACTTCAAGTCAGAACCTTCATATCCTCACTCAAAAATGGAATGTCTCGTGCAAATATTCAAGTGACTATACGAAATAGTATAGACAGAATGCTAAAATAACAAAAAAAAATGCAGATGAGGTTAGAGAAATTGATTTCCTCGGCCCCATAGTGGGCGCTAGAAATGTATGCATGGAATGTGGCCTCTGTTTAACACACACACTTCAATATGGTCTTTATATGCGGATTCATCTTTGAATGAACATGAGATTTTTCACCCAAGAAGATTCCTAAAAGATGACTCGTTGCCATCTATCTAGAAGGATTTTGCTACTTATGCTCTCAGATTTGAGGAACAATCAATTAGACCATGCTAGAATGAAGGATTTAAATGAGATTAAGCCTATATGGGTGCAATTATTCTAAAATGAGATATGCTTTTAATCTAAGAACATATAAAGTAAGATTAAATAGATGTATGCATATTAAAACTAAAATGATTCTTAGTCTAAGAAATGAAAGTGTATGCTAATAATAAGTGCACAGTTCAACAGAGTTTCGATAGCAATTCAATTCAACTTCTATAATGAGGAATTAGGAACCTCTTAAATAGAATTCTTAGAATCCATCAATAGGTGAGATCAACTCAGATCGACGATCAGGATTGAAGCAAAGATTTAGTTTAAGATGGAAAATTCCTTGTGTTGGTGAAGTGAATTGTTTCAAATTTGAGTGTGATGAGTAGTTAACTGAACTTATCATAAGTGTGAGAATAAGTTAACTAGATTGTTTCCAATTTCAAGTAGTAGTTCACTCAAAGTTTCCATTTTAGAAATGAAGAGAGGATTTTGAAGATATTATTTAATTTAATAAAGTGAGATATGATCTCATAAATGCATTTTCTATTTAATTAAATAATCATATTCAATTAATTAAAACAAGCATAATTATTATATTAAATAAATTTAATCCCTTAGTACATTAGCCTTAGGTGATAATTTAATTTAATTAAAGTATAAATACTTCAAATTAAATTAAATCTTAATCAATGGGTTTAATGCAACTAATATGATTCAATACTTTAGGAATTAAATAAAGAGTATAATAAATGCAGATTTAGGGTTTTTTGCATTTGATAATTAAGTCAAGTAGCAAGTTAGCAAAATAAGAATTGCCTAGTGACACAGGACTTAGGATTGATTGAAATAGAGCAGAATTGGTTGAGATGGCAATGAGCCAATTTAAAGTGATAGAAGTAATTTAAATAGTGATTTTATGCTAAGTAATGTCATTAGGATGCATAATGAAATTAGTAAGCTATTAATTGTAACAAGAAATTAGATGTTGGTAATATTATATTTGAATAGTCATATTATAGAGTTTAATAGGGCAAGTATGGATAAGAATATAAGAATTAAATAAATTATGACAATTGATTAGTAAGTTGATATGATTAGTAGACTAGTAACAACGAATGTGAGACAATGCTAACAAGGAAGTTGGTTAGTGATATACCTTGTATTAGAAATAGCTAAAAAAAAATAAATGTTAGAGGATCATAACCTAAAGGTTATATATTTATTTTTTACACACTACAATAATCAAGATGCTCAGATTAGATGGTCAATCATTATCTTCATGTATTTTATTGATAAAAAAGAAGTATAGATTTGACTGTCAGATACATTTATAATAATTAAAATATTTAGTAATTGATGAAGGGAAAATAATAAACTCATAGGTGTATATTTAAGACAACATGTGGACTGAAATATGTATGTAATATTCATTTAACTACCTTGTAGATGTAATGCCCGAAGGTAGTTTTGGATGTTACAAAGGCTTATTATTTAGGAATATAAAAAGGAGTTTCTATATTAGTGGGTCATATTAGTGAAAAGGAAGTTAGTAGGTTGGGACATTAGTATAGTATTAAAAATAGTTAAAAGAAATTTATTTTAGTAAGGGGTAGTGATGAGTTTCAGAACTATGTGAATGGAATGAGGAGGGTCAATATTAAGAATTTTTTTTAGGTGGTAAGATGAAAATGTGATTAGTAGTTTGTAATATGATCTCTCATAAGGTTAGTTATGTTGTGATAGTAGAGTATCGAATGGAACGAATCATCTGATAGTGTCACCAAACTAGAATTATATATTCAATCAAACTGCATCCTAGATGTACATGAAATAGGATTACCTACCCCATGTTATGTAAGACCGAGTTGTAAATATTATTCTATCTAGAAACTATTAACTATGTTACCCTATGCGAAATCTACTAACTCAAATGATCACTTTCAATCTAGTGATTGAAGTACGTATCACCCCCATTAACATAACTATTACACAAAGACCCTTCAAAGATGTGTTCTGAACACCTAACCATTATTAACCATGGTGAACATGCATATGTCTATATGTGATTCCTTAATATTGTTTCAAAAAAAAATAAAGTTATGTTTTTTCCTTATAAATGATGGGCATGACAATTCTGATATCAAAGCTAGGTTTCAAATGCTGGGTATTAATGGGTCCATGAACAAATATATAATTTGAATGTTGCCTTAAGAAAAGAAAAACTTCAATCAACTTATCTTTTAAGCTAGTGACATCTATGAGTGAGTCAAGTGAATACCTAATGCCCTTAGGTAAACCACTTATGGGTAACTAATCTTAAATGATTAATGATAGAAAATGACCATGTAATAACGATATGAAGATATAATAATACAATAAATAAAAAAGATATATTTTTGTTTAAAAGAGTATGCTCTTCTAAGAGAATCAATCCATAATAGGCATTGTCTTCTAGACCTTTAATGGGTAATATTACTCAGTAATAATACTAAATTTTTAAACTTCAAAGGGTCAAAGTATGAAGTGAGAGAAGAATTAACATAGACTGTGTGAAACTACAATCCTTATATAACATGAGAATGAGGAAATCTATATAACACCCCTCCATAGCTATAAGATCTAAGTGGACCATAATCATGTCATGCATAAAGGAAGTTTTAGGACATAGCAAGATTTGAAAGGATTGGGTGAATTTGTGACTTATTTCAATGACAATATATCCTTAAGTGAAAATTGAGGAATCTTCATGAACTTACTTTTGTTCCTTTGATTGACACAATACTCTTAATTAAAGTCAATAAGAATAACAAATAGAATAGAATCATAATTTTGTGAATAGATACTCTACTACGAAGTTTCTAGTGGAACAATAATAAAATAATATACATTAATGGTAATGTTTTATGATTCAACATTGTGACAATGACTTTGTATTTTTTTATGATGAAAGCCACACAGGAATATAGAGAGTAGGAGATTCCCCTTAGAATGTGATATTTTAAAGGATGCTAGCCCTATAAGTAATCCCTTATGTAATACCTATTACAAAATTCTTAGTGCAACCCCATTCCTCAGAGAATTCATCAATACACCTTGAATGGTGCTTGTTAGGAAAGTGTGCTAGATTAACATAGAGGATCTTGTGGGTCCTTCTAGTCATAACCCTTTAGTATCATATTGCAAGGTGTCTGACACAAACCTTGATCCTTTTTGTATAGTGAAAGGGGCATCAATATAATTAGGGTAGAAAATCTACAATTAGAAAACTCCCAATAGTCCTTGATAATAATAGGCAGAAAGGTAAGAAACCATAGTCAATTGAAGAATGGGCTCCTAGACTCAACAATCCCATCAACAATAAGAGTTTGGATCACATTCCTATCCATTTCCAAGACATACATAAGGCATCAGGGAGTTTGTATTGTGACTATAAGACAAATTTTCTTCTTCTTTCCATTAGGAAAACCTTGGTACAACCGCATCATTCTTGAAATTTCAATTTGATGTGAATTATTGTTGTTCTCAATTTCTGTACATTTTTCCAACTATGTGGAGTATTTATTGAATTGATTTCTTATTATGGTCCCATTGGCTCGGGGACATTCTTTTTATTATTATTATTGAAGATTTACCACTGTGGCCACACTTGTGTTGTTTTCCTTTAATTGGCTATTTTAATCTTGGATTTAAGTTATTTATGAGACATTTTCTTGTGAAAAGTATTGATAAGTGTGTTGCACTATAATTTATGAAATGACCATACCAAGAGGTATTCCTAAAAATCTATACAGGAAATTGGGATACCATAAAATCATCTTGTTATGAGATATGAAGATATTAGATGGGGTCCCTAGAACACTATCCCTTCTTATATCATAAATATGAACTCATTCAAACCATAGAGAGAATAGAAATAGAAGATGCTTCAATTTTTTACAGTGTGAATAGACATCATGCACCATGTTAAGGACCTTAAGTAAGGGTGTTAAAAGTTATAAAGTTATGTAATGTACACTTGAACAATTAGACCTAGGGAATTTTGTGTAATCATCACAATAATGGAGGAGATAGTTGTAATGAAAGCCATAAGAAATGATCAAAATGAGAACAAGGAACTTAGAGTAGAAGCTATGTGATTCCAGTATTGGCCAAAAATCTAATAAGTATGCCAAAAAAAATACTACACAATGACCAAGTTGTTCAACTATGACTCAACCAAGAAAAAAAAAGTGACAACCAAGTGTTTGCATTTAATGAATTGTAAGTAAATCTTGATATTAAGCTGAAATAATTGAATTCATGGAGTTCTAACAGAAGATAAACAACCCATCAAGGAAAGGTATCCTTCATCACTAAGTTACTTTTTGGACTAAAATCATAAAATTTAGTTAGTGCCAAGGAGAGTGAATAACTTAGACCAGTAAAGAATAAAGTTATTCTATGAGAAAAAATAAGGAGTATTACAACATTCGAAATGAATAATTATCAAGCATAGGGTAATGCATATATAAATTAGAGTTACCAAGAAAATGAATTTCAAACATAAGTATAACTGAGAAAGAGGAAGAATTTTGAGTAAATGGTACCATATGCAAAATAAGTAGGTTGACAGTACTACTAGTTGGTAAATGGAAATGACATCAATTAAAAAATAAAATGGGGAAGGCAATAAGAATTCACAAAACATGAAAGACTTGACCTGACAATATGGGAGTGCATTATGTTAGATTGATCTTCAAATACATTATTAGCATTGTTGTATGCTTGAACCCCAAGAGATTGGGTAGAAAACAACAAGCCTTAACAACTTTAATAAATTATTGTCCTAAGTAAGTAGTTATGTAAGGGATACTTATGTCAGACAATTGAGGATTATGGTAGGCACACCAATGGTTGAATGATATCTAATCAATCGAATTGAGTAGTAATCAATCTTAAGAAAATTTATCCATACCATGAGTGGTGGCCTAAAGTTTATAGTCCCTTAAATTAAATCATGTATACAAATGAAGTTGTTATGAATGTTATGTAAAATCCTCTAAATTTGGACCATTTATGCTATGACCAGGTAAGTACTATATATGAAGGCTATGTCTCTATTTTCGAATGACTTCCAAGAGGAAGTAGAAAGCAAGGGGGGGATATAAGGCCCCTTCGCTAGTACCATATTATAAATCTTAATAACATGAATATGATTAGAGCTAGGAAGAGTAAGGAGATGAGTTGTCACATTTTTGTCTCTTGTTTATAGAATTTGAATTATATATTGTTACCATACACCTTATGATAGAATGATGGTAAGAAGGTTTGAAGATATAGGTATGCCGTGATTGGCATTTTATTTATCAATAATGAACTTGAGATCTTATTGAGATTGGTATAGACTTTAGTTATTGTTGTGCTAAGTATCCTATTAGGAATTACATTAGGTTGATAAGCCATGACCCTATGGAATAAGGCTCAAAATTTCATAACCTATAAACTATGTTGATGGTTTCATGATATTTTATGATCTATTAGGATGATTGATTTAGGTAGTCATTGTGGAAAGATGAATCAATACCCACTCTTGTGAGTACTATTAATGATTATGGATGAAAATTGTTATCAATTTGGATAAGGGTCTACTCAGTAGAACTTTGTATGATGTAAGTATTATAAGCCAATTGTTGTGCAAGTAGTATTAGGTGAATATGTTATGGTGGGTGATAATTAAGTTGAGGATATAATATATTGACTAACAAGATATAATGTAGTTATCTAATGACTAATTTTGAACCTATGTAGCCATGATTGTGCAAGCATCTCGATTACTTGACATAAGTGATTTTAAAGACATATGCCTTATGATATGTATTATGACCTAATTCATATGCCTAATGATATAATAGTTATGGATTCAATATTTCATCACATGATATAAAATGGAATATAATGTGATTCAAAATATTAATTTGATCATGTTAGGGAAATATTAATACTGATATGTAGATTTTGATAAATTAATATTTTGAATGCTTTTTATATGAAAATGATTAGAAAAAGAAAGTTAATTATAAAAATTTGAATATGTTAATATGAATTAAGCAATATTAAAATTTTCATTCACCTAGATACATGTATTTTTAAATGATTTTCACTGGACTATCAATGCTCGAGTTTAGTGTGTAGGAAATTGAACCATGCAAATTTATCGGGGAAACAAGGTCCAAAATTATGTGGACACAATATAGAAAAGGAGAGTATTTTGAAGGATTCAAAGCATCGTTGTGATGTGTTTATTTTGTAAATGTAGGTTTTCATGTGTGTAATAATAAATCCTCATGAATGAATTAGGGATATGTCATTGTGATGTGTAATGTGTTTTAATGTGTCACTTGACACTTGTAATTGTCCATGTGTTGATGACATGTCACCTAGGGTTTTGGTCATGCAGTCACTTACTCTTAGTCTAATTTCCATTAAATGTTTAAGTGCACCCACTTGGGAGAGAGTGTTAGGATGGCTCACCATCATATCGAATTTCAAATTGAAACTTGTCAAGGATTTTAGGGGGCCTAAATGTGGTCCTAAAGTGCCATTTTTTGAAAATAAGCCACCCATATGGTACTATAACATGTTAGGCACCTAAATTTAACCATTTTAGTGCTTAGCTAACTTAGGGGACCCCTTAAACAATGCACTCTTGAACCAATTCGAAATTTGAGGTTTTCCCATGAGTGTAAATTCTCACTCCCACTTGGTCAAAGTTTCATTTTTTGAAGGGATAACAGTGCAAGAAATAGTGGTCTTGATGTTTCTACCAAAAATGGGATAGTAGAGAGTATTTTTATAGGATTTGTGACAAACTAGTGGGGTGTTCACCCACTCTCTAAGTTTAGAGAATTTTAGGGCTTTGAGAGTAAATACTAAGGAGAAGGGAGCTCATCATCAACTATCATTTTCCTTTATCTTGGACCAAGGTTGGTGCCCATTCCATGACCTTCTTTTGCACTTGCATAATGGTGTTGTAGTCTTGTTATTGTTTTTGGTGAAATCATGTTTTGTGTTGTGTTGGAGTGATTGTAAATTGTGTTGTACTTACTTTCTTTGGATTTCTTTCTTTTGTTCTTGTTTTTGAGTATTTATTATTAATGGGTGTGTCACTCACCCTTGGGAGGGAAGAGAAGCCTTGGGTGAATGGGTTAGTTAGGCTCAACAATGAAGATGAGAAATTCTCCTCTTGGAGAGGATTTAGTTGTTCATGGAGTATGGGCTCCATTGAAGCCATATGCCTTGTTTTGTGATATGGGAGGTATGAGTGTATTGTTGTATCGAGGAAGATAAATTTGATAGCCTCGAAAGGGCATGGTACAATTAAAAATATGTATACTTGTATGGATATGGAATTTTCCTCTTGGGAGAGCCCACCTTCACCCATGTATCATGATTCCAATGGAAAATCAATTCTATAAATCCTTGGGAGGGAGTTTATATGTGTCAAAATTTGATGTATACATTGTAGTTTCTTGTGTGTAATCCCATTTGAGCCTTTTTTCCCCTAGCTCGATGGGTGGCTTTAGAGAAGCCTAGGATGGGAGGTGAGCCTCTATGGTTCTTGTGTAAATGTTTTTGCAGATTTTGTGCTCTTGGGATCCAAGAAGAAGCTAGGGTTATTCCCTTGTATTGGTGGAGAGAAAGACATGTCTTGTGTGATATATTTTAAAAGGAAAAATCCTTCTTCATGTCATTAAATATTATATTTGAAAAGACAAAACTTCCATTGTTGTTTGTGTTTTGTGTTGAAAGGATACGATCCTCATTTTATGTATATTATTGTGAAGGATGGATCCATGGAAGGGATAAAATAATTTGGTTGTTATTTTATGTATTTTCATTACAAGATTTAATATTCTAATTCTAGCTGCATTGAAAAGGTAGGATTGATTTATAATAGTAGACATAAGTGAGATGTAAAAGATATTCATTCTAATACCCTTCTCTATTGTTACTTAAGGAATGTAGATGTCTTTTTGGCATGTTGTTCACTCATTTCAAGAATCAATATAAGAAGTTGCATCTCAAAAATGGTTTATATACATAAATTTCATCTGCATCAACTTAATGAGCAACAAAATTCAAGTTCCATTTGTAAGAGAAAGAGGGATCCAATAGCTCATTACCTTTGTTCATTGAATTATTGGGTTAGATTTATTATTATTAAGGGATTCAAAATAAATTCACTAAATTGGAGTTCTACATTAAAATTTGAAGACAATATCAAATGTTTTACAATATCCTAGTTGGAACAAAAGATTATGCAACCAAGTAGACAACATAGTATGGACTTTCATAGCAATCACAAGCTATAGATGCATATTTAACTCTATGTCTTATATATGGAGAAATAAAAATGAACTCAGCTCCTATTATAGTCCAATATAATATTCAAATAGAATATTCCCTGGATCTCGTTGAGAGGAAAGTGACAGAATAATGTTGTTTTACCAAGCCAAAATAAATCATAACATATATCCATGTATACAAATAATTTTACCTAGTCTTACCTGATAAAAATATAAATGTTCTAACAAGTCTCTCTTCTCTCCCTTGTCCCATCAACATGTACTCAACATGGAGGGAAGAAATTTAAATAAAATAAAATAATACTAACCATGTCAATACAAATAATGATTATGATACCCCTAATTAATATAAAATGTCTTGCATCCTTATAGACTACTCCACTAAGGAGCTGACCCATGTAGTAAAGAGACCTATTTATTAAAAAAAATTATATACACTAAAACCACATTAACATAGGAGTCATGCATGCAAATTTTTTTATTGGGGAGAGGGAAAGTCACATGACTCCCACCTCTTCCCTCTCTCCTCTTCCCTAGGTGCCAAACAGGGCCATCTAAGGACATGGGTTGGCCCATCGTGTCACACCACACACATGACCCCATCATGTACTTCCCTTGGGTGAGGTAGGAGTAAAGTGCATGTAACCTCCTTGTGATTCATTGAGTGTATGCATTAGGGAGTTAGTAAGATAAGTTTAGGAAAGTAAGTTGTAAGTAGGGATAGTTATTAGGGTACACTATTTTATTAATTGGATAGTTAGTATGATAGGAGGATTTTTATTTTTTAACTATTAACATTGCTTTACTAAATTAGGAGAATATTAATAATAGAAGATTTATATGTAAACCCATCTATGGGATTTTAGTAGTCTTAGTGTTAAAGTGATATAAGTAATTTAAATAGTAATTTTGTGTTAAGTAATGTCATTAGGATGCATAATAAAATTAAATTAGTAAGATATTAAGTGTAATAATAAATTAGTTGTTGGTAATATTATATTTGAATAGTCATGTTATAGAGTTTAATAGGGTGAGTATGGATAAGAATATAAGAATAAAATAAATTATGAAAATATTAGTAAGTTAATACAATTAGTAGATGAGTTAAAATGGATGTTAGACAATGGTAACAAGGAATTTGGTTAGTGATATACCTTGTATTAGAAATAGCTATAAATAAAATAATTTGCAGATGATTGTCAGCTAAATGTTCTATATTGAATTGTTATACACTACAATAATCAAGACGCTCATATTAGATGGTCAATCATTATCTTCATGTATTTTATTGATAACAAGGATGTATAGATTTTAATGTAAGATACATTTATAATAATTAAAATATGTAGTAAGTGTTGAAGGGAAAACAACATACTCATAGGAAAATATAAGACAAAATGTGGACTACAATATGTATGTAATATTCATTTCACTACCTTGTAGATGTAATGCCTGAAGGTAGTTTTGGATGTTATAAAGGCTTGTGATTTAGGCATATAAAAAGGACTTTCTATATTAGTGGGTCATATTAGTAAAAAGGAAGTTAGTAGGTTGGGACATTAATATAGTATTATAAATAGTTAAAAGAAATCTATTTCAGTAAGGGTTGGTGATTAGTTTCAAAACTATATGAATGTAATGGGGAGGGTCAATATTAACCAATTTTATTAGGTGGTAAGATGAAAATGTGATTATTAGTTTGTAACATGATCACCCATTAGGTTAATTATGATGTAATACTAGAGTATCGAATGGAACGAATCATCTGACAGTGTCACCAAACTAGAATTAGATATTCAATCAAACTCCATCCTAGATGTATGTGAAATAGGATTACCTACCCTATGTTATCTAAGACCTAGTTGTAAATGTAATGCTATCTAGAAAATTTTAACTATGTAACCCTATCTCAAATCTACTAGCTCAAAGGATCACTTTCAATTTAGTGATTGATGTATCACCTTCATTAACATAAATTTTACATGAAGACCCTTCAAAGATATATTTTGAACACCTAACCATTGTTAACCATGCTAAAAATGTATAGGTCTATATGTGATTCCTTAAGATTGTTTCAAAAAAAATGTAGTTGTGTTTTTTCCCTATAAATTTTGAGCATGACAGGTTTTTCAACCTTACTCTTGCTTATGCCAATTATCCCATTATGTATTTCTTTAGCCAAATAGAAAGAAAAATAAAAAATAGAGCTCATTTCATACTATAGAATTTGAACCATCATAAAAACCAAGGACCCTGGGATGTGCACCTATTCATCCATGTGCCAAAGATCTTATAGAGGGAAATATAAAGAGCTTGGGTTGAAATATTTTTATAATAGGGGCTCTTGGGTCAATGCTGTTACCAAAATGAGATGCCTACCTTGAAAAAATGCTCCTGCAGTGGTCCACCTCAAAGGTATACCCTTTGTGTATCATACCAAGCCTGTAAGTCATCAGAATCATCTTCTCATGTAGGGAAATGTTGGGGTTTAATATGAAAACTTCTCTGATCATCTTAGCAGTCACCTCAATTTTTTTCTCTAGCATGGTTTCTCATGACCTACAATATAGGGTCATATCTCTTTGCTAATATCACCAAGAGATCAACATGCATGAACACACCAAGTAGGACCAACTTTCCAATGTCAAATTCCTAGACATTTCTTAGTGGCATATCCTAGTTTCTTTTTGAAAAATATTTCTTGAATAACTGCAAACCCCCTATTGATGTTTTAGCATCCCTTAACTAGTTTCCTTTGTCATAAAACCCCCATCTATCTTTAATATAGGGTTTTTTGGGACCAATTCTCTCCCCTTTGCAACCTCATTTGTGGATGCAGGCAATTATTCAAGGAAATCATCATGCACATTCTTGTGCTAATAATTCATTTTTCCAGAAAAATCTCTTCATGAAGGGATTTTTTTTTTTTATAGAGAATTCAAATAGAATTTTTTTTCATAGAAAACATATGGGAACTTAATCTTAAACCTCTAATCACAAGAAGACAAAATCATTCAACAATATATAGTATGAAGGCTACGAAATCTATGCTCTGCTGACTCTACTTCAGTTCTATTTTTCATTGTACCAGATATCAAAGAGAACTTTAGACTTTATGCTGAATTTTCTCACATGAGCCTATCTTGATTCAAAATAAATTTTTTCAATAGTTAAATTGTACCTATAATGTAAGGAATTTAAAAATTGGTCATTAATTTAGAAAAAATATGATGATCTTAACTCAAACTCAACATAGGGTCAGCTTCTTACCTAGTGGGACACATGTCACTTTCTCACATTGTTGCATTGGGTAAACATCATGCACTTCCATTTTGTGAGATCATGAAAACCCTTGATCAAATTTGCATCGAATGATTTAAAAAAATCATATTAAGATGCAAGATCATGAAAACCTTTGATCAAATTTGCATCAGATGATTAGAAAATAATCATGCTTTCTTATTAATTTTATTTATAAAATGGACCTATAGGGACACGTGGTGATTCCTCATATTCTAACTTTGGTTAAAACTTGAACTTCTTAATTTTGCGATAAAGCAAGAAGCACAGATCAACTTTTGATCTGGTGGTTGGGTAGAAAGACTTTAATATTGTATGCATAATAGTAAGAGTGAATCAAAACATGCCGCATGGTATTTCACGGTGACATTACTTCTTTTGAGGCTCACAACACAAATTGAACCCACCAACTCCACGTGTTAGTTTCTTGTATAGTCACTTTTGTTAAAAACCCCATATGTTTCTTTTGTGAAAATATGAACATCGTAGACCTACATCTCAATTTGTGGCTAAGAAAAATGCTTGTTCTTCAAATTGTTCAATGAAATGGGCCCACAAATATATGTGTCAAAAGCTTATATTCTTGCATTTTTAAAATACCTTGCATCTTGATTTCACGACCATGCGAGGATTGTTGGTCTAATCTTTGATCAATGATTAAAATATTGCATACTATTCCATTCTCTTGGGGACCCACAGGGACATGTGGTGATCCCTCATATTCTTGCATTTCTAAAATACTAAGCATTTCTATTTTGTGAGAATATGACAACCTTTGATTTTTAAATTAATCAACGATCGGGTGCTTACCAAGAAAAAAGGTTTAGTCTGAGTTGAAAACTAATTATGGCGTGACAATTGGCATATAATAAGGATATATTATGAGAGTCTTCTATGGGACCATGATCCACATGTCAGAATGTTGCTATGTCACATTTTTAAAATCATGCACAACTTCATTTTGCAACAAAGTGATAGGCATTGATCTAAACAAGATCTAAGGGTTGAGATCAAAACTGAGGATTACTGCATTCCTTTGGTCCCACTAGACAGGTGTCACAAGCTCACATTGTTACAAAAAATAAGAAGAAAAAAACTTTATAAAACAACAAGGTGAGAGAAATAGATATGAGGTAGATCAATGATTATTAAGAATAACTCATTACTTGATTTAAATGAGCACATCAAAACATAACATGAACTAACTAGGATGAAACATGGGTTGAGTAAAATACAACTTAAAAGAATTAACCCCATTATGTGCAAATTGAAAACTAACAAGGAGATAACATACCAAATATTTTTTAAAGTAATACTAGGGTTTTTCAAAATATTTCACATTTATATTTAAGGTTTATTTCAAATTCCCCCTAGACAAAGGATATGAACTTTAATTTTTTTTTTTTTTTTTTGTAGAAATACTTTGAAATAATGGGGCATACAATATCTAGGGATGATGAATAATTCATATTCATATAAGGGCTTAAAAACTCTAGCAGGAGCATACCACACACTTGACAATAATACATACAACAATGCACACATGATAGGAAAACAACATATATACATAGAAAAATGACATATATACAAACCTTAACTATTGTTCATGGAAAATGACTACTTCTCAAGATAAGAACTTTTTTAGGGACTGTCCATGAACATGCAATTCTAGAATATCTTAAGTAAGTCCTTTCAAGGTGTATGAGTCTTCCCCCATCTAGATTCTATCATGTATGGGTCAAGCCATATTGTATCAAACTTTCCATGTTTCCCCTTGTCTTCAATCCTTGTATTCCACATTAGGACCATATCTTCAAGCTCAATTTTATTCTCTACAACCTTCTTGTCAAATAGACATTTCATTTGTAGTTGTAGCTTAACATTATTGGTAGAGGGTTCTCTTCTATGTTCACTCAGTCCAACCAATTCATCCATCCTCTCTTGCATATTGTCTATGAAATCTTCATCATACATTTGGATGTAATTTTATAAACTAATTATATTTTTTTGAGGAATTCTTGCTTGAATTCCATACAATAAATGAAAAGGTGAAACACTTATTGCTTTCTTGATTGTTACTTTGTCAGCCTGAACTGCTCGATGTAATTTAGAATCCCATGCTTTTTTATTGTCATCCATTGTTCTCTTGATGATCTTCAACAAACTTGTATTGGTAGATTCAACTTTTGCATTTCCTTATGGGTGATAGGGAGAAAAAGTTGATCTCATAATGCCATATTTATCATAGAATTTTATAAATTCATCCAATCTGAAAGACATTTCACTATCTGGTACAATTCTTTTAGGATGTTGTTTAGTGAAAAAAATGTTCACAAATTTGCTATTTTCTTTTTTGGTAGGAATAGCTTCTACTCATTTTGTGGTGTAATATGTTGCTACCAAGATCCATGCGTAGCCTGTGCTTGAATTACTTTCTATTTCTCCTATGAAATCCATCCCCCACTATTGGAGTGGTGCTTGAACTTCTACTGGCTTCAAAGGGGTATTTCTAGAAAACTTCAATCTACTAGAAAATCTCTAACAAGGATCATATTTTATGACTAAAACATGAGCATCCTTGAATAAGCTTGGCCACCAAAAGCCAACTCTCATTATCTTATGACCTATAGTTTTGGCCATATAATGACCTCCACATACTCTTGAATGGATTTTAGTGAGTATTTTTACAATTTTTCATTTTCAATACATTTTAGTAACACTCCTTCAAAATTTCTCCACCAAAGCTTTCCATCAATAATAATATACTTGATAGCCTGTAGATTTATAGATCTTTTTTCATTTTTAGTCAAATGAGATGGAGCTTCCATATGTTGTAAATATTGAATGACATTTTTATACTGCTCACAATCATCCATATCACATGTATTTTCCTAGTGTTTTTCATCAACAACATTTATTTAATTAGCATCCAAGTTAGACTGAGTCATTAAATTTTTCAATCCCAAACCTCTCACTAGTTTTGTTATTTAGATTTCAATGTTGAATTATTGTATTCTATTTATCCATCTGCATCTCCTTCTTGAAACTTCTTGTTGGGAAAAAATATCCTTTACAATAGCACTAAGAACAAATGCTATGACAATAGTACCTACCAAGTAACACGTGAACACTTTAACAACCTTCACAAAAGAATATACTTACTTCTCATTGATATCATACTTAAGCTCTGCAAGCTAGAGTGACTTGCTGAAAAAAACAATAGGTTTTTCAAAACCTTCTTTATTCTTTTGAAGCAAAACTATTGCAATGGTGTGGAAAGATGTGAAAGAAAAAATGTCCATTGGTTTTTCATAGTTAGGTGTTCTAAGCATTGGGGAATTCTTTATTGCATTCTTGATTTCTTGGAAAGCCATTGATAGTTCACCTTCCCAGATGACCATTTCCCCTTTCTTAAGCATTTTAGATATGGTTATGCTTATCTCAGCAAAATTTGTTACAAATCTTCTTCAAAAAATTACTTTCCCAAAGAATGATTGAATAACCTTGACATTTTTTGGCTTGAGAACTTTATCTATTGCTACTACCCTCTCTAAATAAATCTTGACTCCATCTTTGGATACTATATGGCATAACAACTTTCCTTTTGTGACTCCAAATGTACATTTCCTCGGATTTAGGGAAACTCCATATTCCAAAGTTTTCAAAAATATTTTTTCTAAATGTTTTCAATGATCTTCTTCCTTCTTGGAATAAGATGTCAATTCACCTTAGTAAACAACCATGAATTTATCTCTATATTTAGCAAAGGAAACATCCATAGCTCTTTGGAAAGTAGCCCCTGCATTGATTAGGCCAAAGGGAATTTGAACATACACATATTTTCCTCATGGAGTTGTGAAAGTGGTTTTGAACTATTCTTTTTCATCAACCAAAACTTTTTTGTAACAAGAGAATCCATCCATCATAGAAATCAACTTAGAACCAGTGACTTGCTGCAACATAGCTTCCATGTTGGAAAAACCATAATTACAAAGAATCAATATCAATATTTCTAAAGTCTACACACAATATTATGTCACCATTCTTCTTCCTAATTGGCACTAGATTAGATACTCATGAAGAATGTCTTATAGGCTTAATAATTATCCCATCCTTAAGTTTCATTAATTCCTCCTGCATTTGGGGGCTAGTGTGGGATTGACAGGTCTCTGCTTTTACCTAAATGGTTTAACACTCTCTTTTAATGGGATAAGATACTAGAATAAATATTCTCTATAAGCCTTTAGGTCATCATAGGACCATGAAAATACATGTCTAAACTTCCTTAATAAATCAATTAAGGACTTTCTTATTGTAGGAGAGAGAGTCTTACCTATATACACCTTTTTGAGAGACTCACTCATTCCAAGGTTGATGTCTTCAAGATCCTATGGTTTCTCATATTTGATTTCTAAGTGAACCCTATCTTGACTTTTAAAAACACTTTCCAACACTACTAACCCCTTGGGCACTTTATTTGTTTTCAACTATAGTATTTCTTGGTGAAAGATTGTGTCCTTCCCATTTATGTTCTCAACTAATGTACTACAGCCTAGCTCTTGACCATGATAATTGCCTTCATTCATAAGAAAATTCATTATCTCTACCATCTTCAAATACCTTCTAGTTTTCTATATTATTAGGAATTGAAGCCCTCTCCTATACTTCAATCTTTAAAACTTCAATAAAAGATATGTCATTAGGATTAATGGATACATTAGCTAGCAGGTCAACCATTTTATTATCACTCCTAGCTATCCAAGTAATTCCAAAAGCATAAAATTCTTTAATCTCATCCCATACAACATTCTTGTATTGTTTTAATCTCTTGTTCTTGGATGCATATGTCTCCTTAATCCAAGATAATTGATGTAGAGGGCCCAAGACCCTAGGTTCTCCTTGCTCAAAAATGATTCTTTTCCTACCCTAACCATCCAATGGTTAACTCTTATCCCCAAATTGGATCTCCAAGACCCTCACTATCAACTTCTCCTCCAAGGTATAGTTGATATTTAGAAGGTCACAAAGTTTCTAGGCTTAACTGCTCCAACTAGTTCCCAAGAGCCTAGTCTTCTCCACTAACTTCTCTCTTAGAATCCAAAACCTCTATGTATGATCTTCCCATACATTCATTTAGACTCTTACTAGTCTTCTTGGCCCATTAAAGGTTATTTTGAACACTTTCCCACACTTCTTGACTCCTTACCAATCGAATGGGTCTCAAATTCACTGGGAGGCCTAATTGCTTAATTCCTAGTAGGTCTAGTTTCACTGTTTTGGGTTATAACTCTGAAATCCTCCAAATGACCCCAAAAAATAATTTTAAATTATTGAAGTTACATGTGAATATTATTAGAATCCAAAATCCTAACTTTTGGTTGCACCCATAACCCTATTTTCCACCAAGCCCTAGCTTTAAACATTTTAATTAGGCCTCTGGACTAGTGAGCATAAAAAATCACTAAACTACTCTCAAAAATTTGTTCCAACTTATTCCACCTCTAAGACATGCTAGAGTTTTATTTAGGGCACCTAAAAATGTGATTGAGTCCTTTGCTCAAAGCTATGGGTGCTCGTGCCAAAGCACCGTCATCCCTATCCTAGTTCACCTGTATTCAATATTTAGCCATAGGGTTTTCCATTTAATCTAAGAAATTCATTTCAAAAAAAAAAATGGGAACAAAAAAAACATGTATACAATCTAACCCTACTTCTCCCCTGGTTTCAACCAATTGTATTGGTGGATTCTCAGGTTAGAGTCATTTCTACTAGTACAACACTATCAAAGTTACTTGCAGACTAGTGACCTTCAAAACTTCCTAACTTTGCACACCTAGAACTTTAAAAAAAACTATATACTGCAAATAAAATATAATTTAAAGCACTACATCCTTATGGGATTTGATCTCCTCTACTATTCCGTACACAGCCATACAGTAGCAAGGAATCACCACAGTTTACAAAAATACTGTCATGAACATCTATACAAGAATACTAAAACATTAGTTGCAATCCAAAAATTAATTAACCTCCTCCAAACATTGAGTCCATTCTTATATCCCAAGCATGGGTGTTTACAACTAGTCTAACTAGATCTTTCTCTATTCTTGCAAAAGTTACTCAACAACTTTTCAACTTTGCTAGATTTTGAGCTGATTTTGACAAGTCAATTGGTGAGTTTGACTTCCTTTACCCTATATAGGATATGTAGGGTCCTAAAATACCCCTCAAACTTGTACTACACTAAAATAGCAAATTTCCACCATTTAATGCCAAAATAGCAACTTTTCACCTAGTGAGTACTATGGGCTCTTACAAACATAAAATTGACAACCCTTGCATCCAACCCATTAGATCTTATTACAACACACACACAAAAATATAGAAAAACCATAAATCACACCAAAACATCAAAAAGGGGGAGGCTCCCTACACCATACTCCCCTAGGACAAAGAACTCAAATCCCTTTAGTTAGGAGGTCCTCAATGGTGATCCCATGTTTTAGAATGTCTGCGTTTGTCATCCAAGTAGCTTTAGTATCAGGTAGTTCTTGCCACTTGATGAGGTACTTCTTGTAGTTACCCTTCCTTATCTTCCCTTGCACCTTAAAATCCAATATAATGTTCATGTTCATATGTTTTGGAGTAGGAAAGTCTTTCACCCAATCATCATCTTCAAAAGCATCAAGAGTAGACTAACTTTAGTCTAAGGGTGGTCCCTTATAAGGATACAAGTCATAAACATTAAAAATGGGTAAAATTCCTAAATTAGGAGGCAGCTCCACCTCATAGACATTTTTTCCATACTTATGCAAAATTCTTAATGGACCTATCTTCCTTATCAGTAACTTAGTTGGCTGTCCCTTGGGTAGTCTCTCCTTCTTGAGGTAGGAAAGTACTAGATCCCCTACCTTGAACTAAAAATTCCTTCTTGTCTATCAACTTTGGACTTATACTTCTCCACTTGCTTTTGCAAAGTCTTATTAACTTGATCATGAAGCTCCTTCATCTATTCTACAAAGGATTCCCCTTGTGCACTCTGCTTGTCTAATAAACTAAGATGTCTCAGCTCTAGGACCCCTCTAGGATGAGTCCCATGCACTATTTCAAAAGGTCTTTTTCTATTTCTCCTATTGATGGAGTCATTATAGGAAAAGTTTTCTTTCCCTATTATATGATCCTATGACTATCCATGTTGCTTTGTTAATCATCTTAGAAAATTTCCAAGTTTTTCCATTTGATTATGGGTGTAGGTTGAAGAGAAGGACAAGTTTGTACTAAGCTTCTTCCATAAGGTCCTCCAAAAGTGACCAAAAAAATTACTAGCTCTATCACTTACTATATTCAATGAAAATCCATGGATCCTTACAATGTCCCTAAAGAATAAACCTACAATTTGAGAAGCATCATTGGTTTGCTTACATTAAATGAAGTGTGCCATTTTGCTAAAATGCTCCACCACCAAAAATACACTATCATGACCCCTTTTTTTTCTTGGTAATCCCAACAAAAAGTCCATGCTAAGGCACTCCCAAGGCCTTTGGAGTACGGGGAGTGGTTGATACAACCCAATGTTGCTACTTTGTCCTTTTTCACTCTAACAAATTTGACATTGTTCCACAAATTTCCTTAAATCTCACTATATTTTAGGCCAATAATAATGCATATTCACTTGTTCAAGTGATATGTCTACTCCACAGTAGCCTCCCAAGCTTCCTTGGTGTTTCTCCTTCACAATGGTATCTCTCATTGAGCACTAGGGTATACACATAAGATGTCCTTTAAACAATAAACCTTCCTGAAACAAAACCTCACTGAAATCTACCTTGAATCCCTATTGAAACTGCAGACATGCCTTAGAGGCTTCTCTGAAATATTTGTCCTCTTTGTAAAGATCCTTCAAGTCATCCATCCCTATACGTTATAGTTGTATCTCTTGTATGGTTAAGACTCTTCTACCAAGAGAATCTGCTACCTTGTTACTAATTCCCTTCTTATGTTTTATGACAAAGGTATAAGATTGCAAAGACTCTACCCACTTCAAGTGCCTTTGATTTAGTTTTTCTTGCCCATTCAAGAAACTTAGAGAATCATTGTTCGTATAGACCACAGATTTTGTAGGTAAGAAGTAGTGTCTCCACTTACTAAGGGCTTGTACCATATCATATAACTCAAAGTCATAGATGAAGTACTTTTATTTAGCCTCATTCAAATTCTTTAAGAAGAAAGCTATAAGATGTCCCTTTTGGCTTAGTACTACTCCAATAGCTAACTTGCTAGCATAACACTCCACCAAAAATAGTTAATTGAAGTTGGGAAACCTAAGAGTAGGTAGCTTTACAATTCTTTTCTTCAACATTTCAAACCCTTGGTCTACTACTACTATCTATTAAAATTGGCATTTGACTCCACCTTTTATGGTGTTGAGAATAGGGGCACATACATGACCAAAGTTTCCTTAAAATCTCCTATAGTAGGAGGCCAATCCATGGAAAATCCTAACATCCCCTATGGATCTAGGCATGAGCCACTAATATTTAATTAACCTTATCAGGGTCCATCTTTAGGCATCCATTAGCAACCATAGAACCAAGATAAACTAATTTAGTTTTTAGAAACTCACACTTTTCTTTATTAATGATCAACTTCTCTTGATGTCACCTCCTCAATACCATCTCCAAATGTTTCATGTGCTCCTCCTTGGAGCTGCTAAATATCAAAATATCATCAAGGTAAACAATTACAAATATACGAATGAAATCTTCTAGCACTTTATTCATGAGCCTCATGAAGGTGCTAGGTGCATTTGTTAGGCCAAAGGGCATAACAAGACACTCATGTAGCCCCTCATTTGTCTTGAAGGCTATTTTCCATTCATCACTAGGCCTCACTCTTATTAGATGATATCCTGACTTCAAATCTACCTTGGAAAAGTAACAAGAACCTCCTAAATTATCCATCAAATCTTCTATTCAACGCACTATGAATTTATATCTGATTGTGATTTTGTTTATATCTCTGGAGTTTGTACACATCCTCCATTTTACATTCTTCTTAGGTACAAGTACTATAGGTACAACACATGGGTTTAAACTCTTCCTTATCAAACCTTTATCAACAAATCTTGAATTTTCTTTGCTATCATTGCATTTTGACTTGGTGTCATCTTATATGCTAGTTTGTTTGGAAAATTTTCTCTAGGTATGAGGTCAATCTAATGACTCACATCCCTCATTGGTGGTAATGCACTTGGAAAACCATTATCCACTATATCATGGTATCTATCCAACAATGCTTGTGCCTCTAGTGGCATATTAGCTTTCTCCTTGGTCTCCTTTGGTTTCACTATCATTGCACAATAGAACCCTTTCTCCTTCTTTATAGCCCTAAGGAACTCTTTACCACTCAATAACATTACACTAGTTCCCACATGCTTCTCCTCAATAGGTTCTTGTAATGGATCCATTTGGAATTTCTTGCCTTTCTTAGTGATCACATAGATGTTCTTCTCAACGTCATGAATAACTTTGAAATCATATTGCCATAAATGTCTTAACAGTAGGTGACATACATCCATGGGAATTATGTCATATAGGACCATTTCCTTGCCTCAAAATCAACCACAGTTGGTTCATCCACCACTATTTGCTACCCCTTATTCAACCATGAAAGCTTATAGGGAGTGGTATGAGGTATCCTACTCAATTTTAGTTTTTCTACCATCTCTAAGGACACAGTATTCTCTATGGAACTAGAGTCCACTATCACTTTTCAAATCTTTCCATGAAACCTACAAGTTGTCTTGAACAAATTCTTCTTTTGTGGTGGCTCTATGGTACTAGGAACCTTCAACAAGGTTCTTCTTAGCATTAGGTTTTCTCCATCCAATATAGGCCCTACTTTAGAAATGGGAGAAGTAACACTTTGTGTGTCACTATCTTGCACCAACTAATTTCTCCTTTCCCCCATTGAAGATGAACTAGCCTTCCCATGACATCTTCCCATTGTGTGACCCACTTTGTAACAATTATAACACCTACTAGTAAAGACTGAATTTCTCCTCCCTTGTGAGTAAGACCTACCCCTAGGATGCTCCCTTTTTCTATATCCTCCTCTCTAAAAGGATCCCCTATACTAGTTATTACCACTATTATCAATAGATTGAACTTCATCAGTCTTGTTAGGACCTTATCCCCTTCCAAAGTTGCCTCTTCCTCTTTGGTATGACTCATTCTTCCTTCTAGCTTTATCCTCTTGTCTCAATGCCATTTGGAAGCATTTATGCATGCTATTAGGAGCCATCATGGTGATCTCATCTTGGATCCATTGCCTTAAGAAATTAAGGTAACTTGTTACCTTTTCCACCTCTTCTTCTTGTTTCCTAGCTCTGAGACTCAATTTATGAAACTCTTCAGTATAGGCACTTACTATGAAGTCTCTTTATCTTAGATTTTGTACCTTTTGGTACATTCAGATCTCATATTTAGTGGGCAAGAACTGAGCCTTCATTCTCTCCCATAGCACTATCTTCTTCTTTCCTACTGCTACCCTACCATCTTGCATTATGTTCCACCATACTAGTGTTGATCCCTTGAGCTTAGCCTACCCTATCTCTCTTCTCCTCTTGTACCTCCTTGTAGTCAAACTAGTTGTCAATGGCTTCCAACCAATCCAAAAATTCATCCACATTCAAGATACCACTATAGTAAGGGATGTGCTCCATACTATCCTTGTTAAGAGACTCAAATTCTTCCAAAAACACCTTCTCATCATGATCCACCTCAGGATCCTAACTTTCTACTATCTCCTCTGTGAGGCCTTCATCTTCTTCCTCACTCTCATCTCCCCATTCTATGATCTTCTTCTTTCTCTTTGTATCTTTCTAGTTGGCTTTGGCCAATAGGTCTTTGAAAAAATCCACTATGGAACCCTTGATCATTGCCTTGGGTGGCATACTATTAGCTTCTTGACTTCCTTCCTTGTCAAACATAAACCAAACTAAAAGTTGGCTCTGATACCACTCTGATGTAGAGTGATTAAGATTCTAGGTTCTCCTTCCTAAAAAATGCTTCTTTTCCTACCCTAGCCATCTAATGGTTAACTCTTATCCCCATCTTGGATCTCCAAGAGCCTCACTATCAACTTCTCCTCCAAGGTATAGTTGATCTTTAGGTCACAAATTTTCTAGGCTTAACTAGTCCAACTAGTTCCCAAGAGCCTAGTCTTCTCCACTAACTTCTCTCCTAGAATCCCAAACCTTTGCTTATGATCTTACCATACATTCATTTAGAATCTTACCAGTATTCTTGGCCCATAAAATGTCATTTTAAACCCTTTCCCGCACTTTTTGACTCCTTACCAATTCAATTGGTCTCAAATTTACTAGGAGACATAATTGCCTAATTCCTAGTAGGTCTAGTTTGACCATTTCGGGTTATAACTCCAAAATCCTCCAAATGACCCCACATAAGACCTTGAAATTATTAAAGGTACATGTGAATAATATCAAAATCCAAAATCATAAGTTCTGGTTGCACCCATAACCCTATTTTCCACTAATCCCTAGTTTTAAGCTTATTAATTAGGCCTATGGACCAGTGAGCATAAATAATTGCCAAATTGGTCTCCAATTTTTTTTCCAAATCCTTCCACCTCTGAAACCTGCTAGAGGTTTACCTAGGGAACCTAAAAATTTCCTCCATTCCTTTGCACAAAGCTATGGGTGCTCGTGCCAAAGCATTGTTATTCCTGTCTTGGCTCAGCTATATTCAATAGTCAGCCATAGGGCTTTCCATTTGATCCAAGAAATTAATTGAAACAAAAAAATGGGAACAAAAAAAAAATGTACAGACTCTAACCCTACTTCCTACATGGTTTCATCCAATTCCATTGGTGGGTTCTTAGGTTAGAGTCATTTCTACCAATACAACACTGTCAAAGTTACTTGCAAACCAGTGATCTTCAAAACTTCCTAACTTTCCACACCTAGAACTTTAGAACAAACTATCTACTACAAATGAAAGATAATTGAAAGCACTACATCCTTATGGGATCTAATCTCCTCTACCAATCTATACAAAGTTGCATAGTAGCAAGTAATCACCAAAGTTTACAAAAATGCTGTCACAAACATCCGTACAAGAGTACTAAAACATTAGTTGCAATCAAAAGCTTCATTAACCTCCTCAAAACATCAAATCCATTCTTATATCCCAAGAATGGGTGGTTACAACTGGTCTAACTAGATTTTTCTCCATTCTTGCAAAAGTTGCTCAATAATTTTTCAACTTTGCTAGCAACTTTTGGTATTTTGAGCATTTTGGCTCATTTTGTCAACTTGATGGGTGAATTTGACTTCCTTGACCCTAGATAGGATATGTAGAGTCCTAAAACACCCCTCAAACCTAGACTACACTAAAATAGAAATTTCCACTAGTTAAAGCCAAAATAGCAACTTTTCACCTAGTGAACACTATGGGCTCTTACAAACATGAAGTTAAAAAACCTTGCATCCAACCCATTGGATCTTATTCCAACAAAAAAAAAACATTTAAACCAACACAAAATCACACAAAAACATATAAAAGGGAGAAGTTTCATACATCAATACCACTAACTCAGAATCACCAATAACGTGCAACCTTTTTATGCCATGGCTTGTAGCTACTTTTAAACCAAGTGAAAGTGCTTCATATTCTGCTATATTATTCGTACAAGTTAAATTCAAGGTAAAATAATATCTAATTTTTTTCTCCTCTAGAGAGATAAAAACTGATCTAGTTCCTGACCCTGCTCTGAAACTAGCCCCATCAAAACACATTGTCCAGATATTCTATGAGCCTATGCATTTTGTTGCTTTGTGTGATATCAATGGGACTATCTTTTGAGTTTCCAAAATATAAATTTCAGCTCTGAAGGAATTTACTTCTATATCAAGGCAAAAAGTCAAATTAGTATCAATTTTATCTCTAATCATATGAATAACCCTTAGTTCTTTATTTACCTTGATGGCTTTTTCCTTTATTTGAAATGTAGAAAAAGACAAGTCACATTGTAGGCTACCTCCCATTAGAACACTCCACTTTCTTAAGAGTAGTATTCCATATTGAGGAGGAATATCAACTACTAGGAAACTCATGGTTAAGTCAACATTAGGATAAGAAGCTTTTCTATATGGTAGAACATTAATGGTACCTATAACAGGGACTTCTCTAGAATCCATGGCTCTACATTTACCTTGATTAGTATCTAATTTCAAACCAAGGGCTCCCATGATCTTAAAAGGCATGTAAATATTAGAAGCTCTCAAATCAATCATGCGATTCTTCAAGGTTTTTCCATTTATTATTAGGCTAAGGAAGAAAGGGTCAATATTCTCTATGTATGCTATAGATGAAGTATACAAATACATTTGAGGTATTTGAGATATGAATCCTTTATCTTCCCTTTCTTTCACTACAACTTGTAACTCCTTCCCTAATGATGTCTCTCCTTTGATAACTTTACTATTCCCAATCCCCCCTAATCAAGAAAAAGCTTTAGTTTTATGTTCCTCTATCCTAAACATTTTAGATAAGGTAACTTTAGCAATAATTTGTGACAACATAGAAATCTTGTCAATGGGGTCATAAATAAGAGGTTTGCATAGATTACCTATAGTTGTTTGTACTTGAATAGAACTATCCTCAACTTGGTTGACAACATCCAAACTTGACTCCTTTTCTTTTATATTTATCTTGACTAATTCTACACCTTGAGCTTACATCTTCTTCTTAGGTTCCCATTTCTTGGCTTTATTGTCCTTAATCTTGACAACCACTTGATTCTTTATTTTTTTTTGTCATCTTTCATCTTATGGGTTATGTCCTTAATAAAAATACCTAATTGCTTCCAAATAATATTATTGCCTATTCTATTTATTAGAATGTAAATGCTATGAGCTTGAGCAACCATCTCATCAGTTATTCTATCAATTTCTTCATTGGAAGGTTTCCTCAAATTCACATGTTGAACACTTGAAATAATGTTTCGCATCTTATCATCATCTTGATCTTCATGATCTAAAAAATCTGCTGATGGTATAACCGGTACATCTTTATTTGATCACTCACATCCATTTCAAGTTCTTCATTGTCAGATTCCTCACAATTATCACATTAATTAATCATGTTGTAGAGTACATCATCATGACTCTTTTCTCCCTCCCCATCTTTAGGCTGTGTTTGTTGATGTGTAGAAAAAGACTGAGCAACCACACAATAATTAGGAGAATGATGAGATTGACAAATAATACACTAAGGCATCTAGATCTTCCATCATGTTCATAGAATTTCTCTACAATTGATCTAGTGAATTCTTGTCATTTTTTCCTTGTGTAGGATTAGTAATTAGCTTGCCATCCTTCCATTGTGTGTTGTAGGGGCAATTTTACAATCTGGATTTCCTATTATAATTATTATTGAACTATATAATTTCACTAGTATTAGTCTTATTTGTATGGTTCACTAATGATTTCAAGTTCCTAACCAAATACCAAACATGATCCATTTTTTCATCCTCAGGCTTTTTGTTTGTAATAGGCTTATCACCTTCTTTCCTATTTCCCTTAGGATTGAAAAATTTAGGATCATCTCTCCTTCCAAGCTTACTAGATGCTCTTCTATTATTTTCAATGTTAATAACTATCTTGAAAGCCTCCCTTAATGTCTTAGGATCCTTATCTCTTAGAATATAAGCTATTTTTCTATCAAAGGCATTGAAATAGGTAGCGAGACACACATTCTCACTTGGTCTCATGACTTGGAATAACTTATACATTCCCTTTTGGAACCTCACATTAAAATCAAATTTAGATTCATTTTGAATTTTCTTAATATTGTTAAACTCATTCAGCATAAAGCTTGCATTAGTATTTCCCCATACCACTCTTTGAAAAGTTTCTCTAGATCATCCCATTAGCCAATACTATAGACTAGTCTCTAGCATCTTCAATAAGTGAATGTACAAAAAGCTTCATGATAAAATCCTCATTTTCTACTTCATAATCATTTAACATAACAATAAATTTTCTAAGATGTTCTTCACTAGTAATGTTATTGTTTCCTGAGAACTTTGTGACTTTATCTCTTAAATAATTAGAGATAGGATGAAGAAAACTAGGGATACCTACAAAGGACATATGTTTGTATCTTCCCATATAAATTAGTCTCTTCTAAAATCCTTAGACATTTGAAGGACTAGGTCTATCCCCTTGGGTTTGCATGGGAGTTTTTCCTTGATGGGTTGTAAGAAACTGACTAGTAGTAATGGAAGAGGAAGGTAGTATTGATTTGGAAAAATCTTGGCTATTTATCATAGGACCACAAGTTGGGATAGAAGGTATAGCTTGTGAAGGCTGGTTTTTCTAGGATGTTAAGACATAAGTTGATTTAAGCGAATGAATTTTCCTTTTGTCTCTAATGCTTTAGCTTCATTTTCAACTTTCTCTAGCTCTTTTGCAAGATCTTCCCTCTCCTTTTTCCTCTTTCCAACTCTAAATCAATTTTTAACATAACAAGTTTTTTAGGGGAAACTTGAGGCTCATTTATTTGTACACCTATAACCTTTTTCTTTCCTTTATCAAGATTCTTAATGGTAATATCTATTACATTCTCATCAATGGGTTAATAGGGTTGAACTTGAGAAATGACAAGTCCTTCCTTCTCTCTTGAAAGGCATTTTGATTTTTTGACCTTATTTCTCCCACATCTCCAAATATGTCTAAATGTAGAGTGGAAGGCTTCTCTTCTAACTTCCTACTTTTCTCTTTAAGAGCTTCCATCCTTTTGAGCAAGCTTTCCCTCTCTATGTGGGCATTCATGGTGATTACTTCTTTTTCTTTCTCCAAATGTACATGCTTGCTATCTTCCTCTATAACTTTCTTCCTAAGAATTTCAATCTCAGATAACAAATTATTAGGATGTAGAGGTAGTTTATGAATCTACAAGATCATCTAAATCTATGAGATTTCTTTCAGCATATGGGACTTGCCCCAGATTTGGCCTAATGTTCAAGTTTTTCTTATGTCCCTATCATTGGTCTACTTCCTTAGAAATATTGGGTCTAAAAGTAATATCTCCTATGGAAGAGATAGAGATTTATCCTAGTATATTCTTTCTTCAAGTAATGGGGTAATGAAAATTTCACCAAGAAGCCTAGTATTCTCAGATTTAGAATTTAGGTATTAGGATTCTCTTTCTATTTCATGATGATACTAGGAATGGCCAAGGCATTATATCAAGGTTTCCATGTGTGGTTAGTATCTCCTTTCTTCTTAAACTGGTTCTTCCTACCAACCTAAGCTAGTTCTATGTATAGTGGGACTTCAAGATTTGCCTTTGTATATGCTCTTGTGTTTTTCATTCTATCTACCATTTCTTACACTCTTAAAATATAGCACTAGTTACTAAACCTTTAACTGAGTCACCACCCACTGAGGGGATTTTTTTAAAAATATAGCTAGAAGACAAGAAAAACATGAGAATAATTTTTCTGACTATAGATTTGACACAAGGGACCAATACATACAAAATTCTGCTATGATGCACTTTGGAAAATGAAAAATCTATCACACAAACAAGGTGCTATTTGGATAGAACCCACATCATGTACTTTCTATTGTATTGGAATTTATTAGATTCTTAAGGGTTGTCTATTAAAATAGACAAATACAATAAGTCCCTAGCAGAGTTGCCATTTTTTTGGCTTTTGATTTGACCAAATTTCAACAACCCTTTAAAAGATTAGAATACCTAGGAGTTAGCTAGAAACCTTGATGGGAACTCTAAGAACAAGTTAAAAGGACCAAATGACAAGACTCTATGATGTCTTCTCCACTTTGAACTCTACAAAATTCAATGAGGTATACCTAGGAAATCACTCTTTATCTCTCTAAAATTCAAAACTCAATATGAATTCACTTATAGTAGATAACTTGGCTTGAATTCTTCTAATCCTAGGACTATAAGATAGATAAGAAATGGCTAATTCATTAAACTCTAAAAATCCATGAATCAAGTACAAGATCACTCTTCGAATCTTCAACAATAAAAATTAAAAGGATTGATTTATAATTTTTTTTCCCATATTAAAACTCCAAACTAGATCAACTTCAAAGTATGACCAATGCCTTATCTATTGGGTTAATATCACACAGTAATTTGACATTTATCTTATCAGATCTATCTTAACATTTTGTGACAAGAATATCAATATTCATTTCTAGATCTCATTCTAATCAAAATCTTCAATGAAAACCATATAATTCTTCCAATTTACGTTAAGAATTTATGTAGCCATTAGATTATTAGCAAAAGTAAACTGAATTATAATTTAGAACAAATTACAGCTGGAATTTAATGAACTTTGCTTATCAAATCTCAAAGAATTAAATGCAAACAAAAGAAGAGACAAGACCTAGAATGAAAAGAAAAATTTCTACATGTTTGTATTAATTTCTTTGAAACATATAAAATTCAATGCCAATTCCTATAAGAAGAAGACTCAAATAGACTAGCAATTGCTAAGTTTTTCATTCTATCTTCTTGAAAACCTTATACAATACATAGATGGACCAACTTAGAATGAACAATTTTTTTTTAAAAATTGACTCTCAGACCTCTCCATTAGCCTTGGGAACTCATTTATATAGTATGAGTTGCAACAAACTTTAGGTCTAGAGGGAAAAGGAAAACTACCCTTAAAGAAAAACTAAAGATTACATAAAAAGAAAAAAATGTCATTGTCTTGACCATATGAGAAAATTGAAAACATTAAAAAAGTAGTTTTCTTTTAACTACTTTGTGGTTGGTCCTTTTTTGGTTTCTTTCTTTCTTGATCCTCCACAATGTCTAATGATTGGTCTTTATCTTTTTGCTCTTGTTCAGATTGTGGGGCCACCCTTTCTTCTTCTGCTTTGCTTGGATTTGATTATTTCGTGTCTACAACAGGTAACTAGCTGTCTCTTTCCTTAACCACCTATAATGTCTTGTCTTTAACTTCTTGTGTTGGTTGTGGGCTTATCTCATATAGCTCTGCCATGGTTACCTGAATGGCCTTGTACAACATTTACTTTTCATTAGTGCCCATGGATTTGTCCATTGGCTTATCCTTAGATGCCACCTATAAAATCTTCAAGGTTGAAGAATATTCTTCCATCCACTTACCAAAAACAATGTCATCTAGCTAGTTGAAATTAAGGATTTCTTGTTCTCTCTTCAAAATTTATTTTCCCAACTTCTTTATTTTTTCAAAATCTTTTTGGAAAGAATCAAAAAAATCTAAACATTGACTATTCTTCAACATTTCTGGCAAACTAGATATAGTATTTCTTATTATTAACATCATTCATACTAACGCTCATTATTGGTTTCAATTCATTTCCCCATTCTTCTTTATCTTTAATGATTCCAAGGCCTTTTAGCATGCGAGGAAAAATATCAAAATTCCTACTAAGATATCTAGAAAAACACGTCCTCAATTTTCTTTGTAATATCTCTCTTTAAATCAAAATCTTGTAGATCACTTTCTTGATCATATGTTTTCTCAATCTGATAATCAATTTTGTCAAATACAGTGAAACATAGAGTAATGATATTATCCTCCCTACTAATCCATTTATTCAAAATTAATCTCAAGGTAGCATCATTATTTTCTAATTCCTTCCAAATATCTATTAGCCTTGACATTTATACATGGAGGAGAGGCCAATTTATTCTATCAACAAGAAACAAAGTTGTATCTCTAACATTGTCCTCATACTAAATTTGCACCTCTATCTTTGTTGCTTTGAGTTTAGTTTTTTCTTCATTTAGCTCATTTGTAGTATAGAAATCTTGATGTTGAGGTGTACTTGGGATTTCAAAGATATTCCTAGCAGGAGGTGGTTAAGCAAGGGAGGTTGCAATCATAAGTTGGCTGGGATCTTCACCCACCTTTCTCTTACCTTGTTGCTCCAAATTTGAAAATATTTTCTCCCTTTCATTTATTTTCCATCCCCTCTCATCATAAGTCTCTAATAATTTTTAAAATTTAGCATTTAGCTCAAGACACTTATTTTTATCTTTTACATTGACTTCCATACCAAAGTCACCTACCTCTTTATTCATGTGGACAACTTTCTCACTATCCACATCTCCCACTCTATACACTACGAGGCTTCTTGTGTGCTATACATCTAAAGCTTCTTGGAGTCTAGATTTATTGATCTAATTTAGGACTTATAAGATTATTGTTAGAATTTCTTTAGAATAATAGAGCGGGGGGGGTGAATCAGTTATTCAAAGTCCATAAGTCCCTTACAAAATTTTCACTAAGTGTAGTGAATCCATTCAATCATTCATTCATCCAAACTTCAACTTATCTAATTAGCAAGTTATTGTAAATCAACATGTATGCATAACACATAAGAAATCAACACATGACACATTGATATATGTGGAAACCCAATTTGGGGAAAACCACCAGTAACATGCTACTCAATTCTCACCCTTTTGAAGTGATGCCCTATGAAAGGCCTGCCCGGTTAAAGGCTTACAACACACTGTTAAATGTGACCTTGTTAGAGGATTTAACCACCCTATTTGAAGTGGGCCTGGTTAAAGGACTTTAGAACAGTCACTTGGAATGCCACCCTGTTAAAGGATTTATAAATGGCTGTTAGGCCAACCTAAGTCCATAGGATTTTTAGATCTAATACAATTGCTAGAGAGTATTAGAAAACCTTGACCTGACTACAACATACAACTTATCTTGTAGATCTCATATCACTTCTCAGCTGATACCCTTGCCTAGCCTTCTATCTCTGCAACTTTTAATTGCCTACCTTATCTTTCAAGCTTTGTCTCCTTGAGTCTCCATACTCAATATACCAGTGCAATCATCTCTTCATGACCATTTGTAGAAGTAGAGCCTCTATGCTCTTCCTTCTCCTAGACATCTCCTTCTTGACACCCTTTCAACCACTTCATAGATTTGGCACTTTTGCAGCAATAGTATCTACAACTTTTTGCTTCTTGGTCTATGAATTCTTAAATAGAAGTCTTGGAGTTCCTTTTCTCGCTCAATTCATCTTTTTCTTCAATTTCAATTTGCATGGATTAGGAAGGATTCATTACATCTAACCCATATTCTATTTCCTCTAGAAACTTTTTGAATAATCCATTAGAATTTGCCCAAAATGATTTACATAGGTTTCTGTGCCAACAACTCATCATCTTTATCCTCCAATTCATTCACAAAATTCAATGTAACCACTAAGTCGGCTTCGATTTGGAAAATCTTTGTTATTTGAAATAATGCAATAGCTTGGCACTATTGAAATACTGGTGCTCACCACATACTGTGTTACTCGACATTAACTATGTTTTTCCTGATGCTCAGCACCTAAAGATCATTCGGCACCAACTAAATTTTTTTTGATGCTCGATACCTGATCTTTACTTGGCACTTGAAGATCACTCAAAACACACTAGAAATGTCTGTTACTCGGCTTCTACTAAGAATTTTATTGGCTTAAACTAACTTTCTCAAAACCCATGAAAGATTTTAGTCTAAGCTTTGCAGTCATCCTTGTTACAACTTCTTCCTCCAATGTTTCTAAGTGTTACCAACCTCTGTATCTATGAGTATGTCATTAATACATTACTTAGCCATTTTCTTAACTGATCCTTGCACTTCATTACAACACCATAACTCAACCTTTCCCTTAGGTGCTTTTGTTACATCTTGTTGATCAAATCCTCTTCATCAATCAACTAAGTGATAGCACTTGGATCTTATAAGCAAATGTCATTCCTACAAGTAGTAGGTTTGAAATCATGGCAAAACAATGATTGAAAAAATTCTTTTACAACAATCTCCCTCTTTGATCTTCAACAACAATAAGCTTTTCAATCAGATTTCCAACAATCTCCCTCTTTGGCATTTATGGCAAACCAAGCTAATCAACCATCAGACTAAACTATTCAATCACAAACTAACTAGGTTAGAATAGTAAGTCAAATGCCAAAAAGTCAATTGTAACATTGCATCTCCTTCTACTATTCTAATTGCTTCATTTCAACTTCTCCCTCTTTGCTGATGTAGCCTTGTTCTTTGTCTTTCTCCTTCTGTATTGTTCATCTTCTACTATTCTGATAAACTTTTGAAATCTCCATCTATCTTTATTTGTTTAGTTGTTTAGTTCCTCCTTTGTCTGAATCTTTTATCTTCAATAGTTGTTGATCAATTGTTCACTTCTCCCTCTTTGACAACAATGCCAAAGACATATTAGCATTTTTAATATGCAAGTGCAACTTTTATAGGTTTATTCAATTTCTCCCTCTATCACCTTGCTTGTGACTGATTTGGAACTTCAGCACTTCTACTACTTTAGGCATGAATCCCAAAGTAAACATCCTCTGCATCAATGTGTATAATTTTCAACATTCAGCTTATTTGATGCAGGGCATTCTTGCTTTTTTTTAAAGTAGCCTTAGCTAGGGGTATCACTCTTAACTTGCTTCTAAGATACTCAAAAACATCTTTAGGTAGTGCTTTTGTTAAGATATCAGCAATCTGTTCCTTTGAGCTAACATATTCCATCTTCACTTGTTTATCTTCCACTAGCTCTCATACATAGTGATACTTAATTGCAATATGCTTGGTTTTGAAATGCATTACAAGGTTCTTTGATATGTTAATAGCACTTGTATTTTCAAAATAGAGTATCATAGGCTTAGTTATATCTTCCTTCATACCTTGCAACAAATGTTTGATCCATGCAATAGTGGTGCAGTTTATAGCAGCTGCCACATATTTAGCTTCAGCAGTAGACTGTGAGGTGCAACTTTATTTTTTTCTTGTCCATTTAATCAACCTCTTTCCTAAGAAAAGTGCTCCTCCACTGGTGCTTTTTCTATCATCAATGTTGCCTCCCCAATCTGTATTAGTGTAGGCTTTCAATTCAAATTTTTCATTCCTTTTGTAGTACAAACCAAAGTCATCAGTTCCTTTCAGGTATCTCAATATTCTCTTTACTACCATTAAGTGGTTTTCTCTTGGATTGGCAAAAAATCTAGCCACTATTCCAACAGCTAATGCAATTTTTGGTCTACTATGTACAACATATTACAACTTTCCAATAATTGACCTATACAATGTCTAATTTACTTTAGTAGATTCATCATTCTTGGATAGCTTATGTCTAGTTGCCATTGGTGTGCTGACTAGTTTTGAGTCTTCTAGCCCAAATGTTTTGAGTACTTCCTTGATGTATTTGGATTGAGTCACAAATATGCCATGCTTCAACTGATATACTTGTAATCCAACAAAGAATTTGATTTCTCCAAACATTGACATCTCAAATTCATGCTTCATTTGATTGGCAAAATCTTTGCATAAAACATCTTCTCCTCCAAATATTATGTCATCAACAAAGATTTTTGAAATCAAAATTTCTTATGTATAAATTGCTATTGTCATTTGTTCTTTCAAATCCTATCTTTACAAGATATTTGTGTAACCTTTCATACTATGCTCTAGGTGCTTGCTTTAATCCATAAAGTGCTTTGTGTAGTTTGTAGACCATGTCCTTGTTCTTCTCATCAAAAAATCCCTTTGGTTGTTCTATGTGGACTTCCTCTTCCAATATACCATTCAAAAAAGCTGACTTCACATCCATTTGGTAGACTTTGAAACCTTTATGTGCAGCATATGCAAGTAATGTTCTTACTCCTTCCATTCTTGCAATAGGGACAAATGTCTCTCCATAATCCAGTCCTTCTTCTTGTGCATAGCCTTTGCAAACTAATCTGACTTTGTTTCTTGTTATTTCACCATTCTCATCAAGTTTTTTTCTAAACACCCACTTGGTACCAATCATATTCTTATTAGCTGGTCTAGGAACTAGAGACCAAATTTTGTTCTTCTCAATCTAATCTATCTCTTCTTTCATGGCTTTATACCAGTCATCATCTTTTAGTACATCTTTTACTATTTTTGGTTCAACCTTACTCAGTAGGCATGATTCATTTTTGAGCCTATTCCTTGTCATGGGTGTGGCATCCTTTTCACCAATGATTTGATCTACAAGGTGATGTCTTCTTACATACTTAGCTAATATGGGTTTAGTCCTTCTTTCAACATTTGATCCTTTAGCTTCAAAGTCATTTCATTCTTCTTCATCTGGTAATTCATCATTCCTTTCATGTATACTATTTTTAGAACCAATATGTTCATTTTCTACATTCTATAGCTCGGCTTCTGAATGTAACTCGACATTCACAGGCTGAGACTTAATAGATACTAAAGTTTGTTGCTGATTCCTAACTTGATTTGCAACATTGTCTTCAACTGTCATTCCTTCGTAGAAGTATACAAAGGATCTATAATCCTCTATTTAGTTTGACTCATCAACCTGAACTTCTGAATGCTCATCAAAATTTACATTTGCACTCTCCACAACTTTGTTAGTGTTAGTATTCAAACACTTATATGCCTTGATTTTAGTGGAGTACCCAAGAAATATCCCTTCATCACTTTTTACAACAAACCTACCATTTCTTATGTCTTTTAGAATATAGAATTTACAACCAAACACTTTGAAATTTTTAACATTAGGTGAATGACCATACGACAATTCAAAGGGTGTTGCATTTGTACTTTTCTTGACTTGAACTCTATTCAGTGTGTAGACTGTAGTACTTATAGCTTCTCTCTAGTACTTAAGTGAAACATTTTTCTCCATCATTAAGGTTCCAACACAATCAATCATTGACCTATTTCTCCTTTTAGCAATACCATTTTGTGGTGGAGTTCTTGATGTTGACATTTTCCTTTTGATACCTCTGTCATTGTAAAATACTTCAAATTCTCTTGATGTGAACTCACCTCCTCTGTCTAACCTTAGGCATTTTAGGTTCTTTCCTATTTCCTTCTCAACTCTATCCAAATACCACTTGAACATTTGAAATGAATTGGATTTTTTCTTTAAGAACATAGTAGTCATCATCTTGGAATAATCATCTACAAATAACATTATGTATCTGTCTCCTAGGTAGCTCTACACTTCTATTGGGCCACATAAGTCTGTATGAACTAACTCTAGAAATTCATTGGAAGTGTATGCTTTTCTTTTGAAACTATATTTAGTCATCTTCCCTAGTTGACATTGTTTACACATTGTGTTTTTAGGTTTCTTCAACGTGGGCAACCCTCTAACTTTGTTCTTTCTACTAATGCTGATCAGATTATCAAAATTAACATGACACAACATTTTATACCACAACCACACATCATCAAGTCTAACAATAGGACATTTTGCTTCTTCCATATCTAGGTAAAATAGATTACTCCTAGTTTGTTCACCTTTTCCTACCAGATTTCCATCAATATCATAGATCTTGATAGTTTTGTTTCCAAATTCCACTTTGCAACCTACATTGCCTAACTGAGATACACTCAACAAGTTGTAGTTCAATCCTTCAACATAGTATGCATTATCACATAAAATTTTCTCTATAAATTTGATAGGTCTTTTTCCTTTGATTTGACATGGGGTATCATTACCAAATCTAATGCTATTTCCATCATATTGAGTAAAGGTAACAAACTTACTTTATCTCCTATCATATGATGTGAGCATCCATTGTCTATGATCCACTTGTCATTCTTGTTCACATAGGTAACCAATGCTATTGCTTCACCTTCATCTTTTTCTGATTCATGTTTCATGGTTACATATAATACTTCATCATCATTTTCATTAGAATCTTTTTCAACAATGTAGCATCTCTTACCTTTTTCCTTATAGTCCTTACTATCATCTTCTTTCTTGTTTATGTACTTATTTCCTTCTTTGTAATTCTTCTTCTGTGTACATGTTGTAGCAATATAACCTACTTCATTGCAATTGAAACATATGATAGGAAGCTTACCTTTGAATTTGCCTTTTCCTCTATGGAATCCCCTAGCTAGTAGTGCTTCTAACTGTTCCACATCTTCTTCATTTGTGTTGCTATCACTAGATGCATGTTTTCCTTTTCTTCTCCTTTTGCTTGATATGTCCTCCTTAGCATCTTTTATTGTCATCTTGGCCTTAAAAGTAGATTCAAGGTTCTTAGGTCTATAGTTGTCAAAATTGGATAGCTCAAATGTAGTTAGTCTTCCAACTATTCCTTCAAAAGTTAGTGTGTTCCCTTGTACAAACCTCAGCTCTTGGATGGTTGAAACTCTTATAGCATAGATAGGGAGTAGAGTTCTCAAGTATTTGCTGATGGATGTTTCTTCTTCCAGTTGACCACCTAGACTTCTTATTGCATTCACCACTTCTTTTATTGTTGCAGCATATTGAGAAGCATTTTCACCTTCCTCCATCTTCACATCATCAAACTTCCCTCTTAGACTTTCTCTCTTTGCTCTCTGGACATTCTGATCTCCTCCATAGATTTTTGATAGGGTTTTCCACATCTTGAATGTAGTGTCACAGTCTTTGACATCATCATATTTGGCATAGCTAAGTGTAGAAGCAATCTCTGACATTGCTTGATTATGTTCTTTCTTTTTGTTCAAATCATCTGCAGTAGGAGTTACATGTTTTGTTCCAATTGAAGTTTGTGCATAGTCACCTATTGATCCAAGGTGCAATTTCATCAAACTTTTCAATGCAACAAAGTTGTCTTTGTTGAGCTTGGGAACTTCTCTCCTGGACATCTTGATCTTCCTGCTTCTAGTACTTTGAAACTGAATCAGTAGATGGCTCTGATACCAATTGTTAGAATAACTGGGGTGAGGGGGGGGGTTGGGGGTGGTGAATCAGTTATTCAAATTCCAAATGTCCCTTATAAACTTTTCACTAAGTGTAGTGAATCCATTCAATCATTCATTCATCCAAACTTTAACTTATCTAATTAGCAAGTTAATATAAACCAACATCTACACATAACACATAAGAAATCAACACATGTCAATGTGATTTATGTGAAAACCCAATTTGGGAAAAACTACCAATAACATGCTGCTCAATTCTCACCCTTCTAAAGTGATGCCGTGTGAAAGGGCTTTCCTATTAAAGGCTTACAACACATTGTTAAATGTGACCTTGTTAGAAGATTTAATCACCCTATTAGAAGTGGGCCTAGTTAAAGGACTTTAGAACATTCACTTGGAATGACACCCTGTTGAAGGATTTACAAAATGGCTATTAAGCCAACCTAAGTCCATAGGATTTTTCAGATCTAATACAATTGCTAGAGAGTATTAGAAAACCTTGACCTAACTACAACATACAACTTATCTTGCAGATCTCAGATCACTTCTTAGCTCATACCCTTGCCTGGCCTTCTATCTCTGCAACTCTTAACTACTTTCCTTATCTTTCAAGCTTTGTCTCCTTGACTCTTCATACTCAATGTACCAGTGCAATCATCTCTTCATGACCACTTGTAGAAGTAGAGCCTCTGTGATCTTCCTTCTCCTAGATGTCTCCTTCTTGACACCCTTTCAACCACTTCACAAATTTGGCACTTTTGCAGCAATAGTATCAACAAATTTTTTCTTCTTGGTCTATGACTTCTTAAATAGAAGTCTTGGAGTTCCTTTTCTCGCTCAATTCATCTTTTTCTTCAATTTCAATTTACATGGATTAGGTAGGATTCATTGCATCTAACTCATATTCTATTTCCTCTAAAAACTTCTTGAATAATCCATTAGAATTTTCCCAAAATGATTTACATAGGTTTTTTTGCCAACAACTCATCATCCTTATCCTCCAATTCATTCACAAAATTCAATGTAACCACTAAGTCAGCTTGGATTTAGCAAATCTTTGTTATTTGAAATATGTAGTAGCTTGGCACTATTGAAATATAGGTGCTCAGCACATATTGTATTACTCAACATCAACTATGTTTTTCCTGATGCTTGACACTATTGAAATACTGGTGCTCGACACATACTGTGTTACTTGACATCAACTATGTTTTTCCTGATGCTCAGCACCTGAAGATCACTTGGCACCAATTGAAATTTTTTTGATGCTCAACACCTAATCTTTACTTAGCACTTGAAGATCACTCGACACACACTAGAAATGTCTGTTACTCAACTTCTACTAAAAATTTTCTCAGCTTCAACTAACTTGCTCAGCAGCCACTAAAGATTTTAGTCTAAGCTTTGTAGTCATCCTTGTTACAACTTCTTCCTCCAATGTTTCTAAGTGTTACCAACCTCTGTGTCTATGAGTATGTCATTAATACATTATTTAGCCATTGTCTTAACTAATCCTTGCACTTCTTTACAACATCATAACTCAACCTTTCCCTTAGGTGCTCTTTTTACATCTTGTTGATCAATTCCTCTTCATCAATCAACTAAGTGATAGCACTTGGATCTTATAAGAAAATGTCATTCCTACAAATAGCAAGTTTGACATAAATGGCAAAACAATGATTGAGAACATTCTTTTACAATAATCCCCCTCTTTGATCTTCAACAACAATAAGTTTTTCAATTAGATTTCCAACAATTATGACTTAATCCTAACAATTAGATTTAATTTCCTGATCTAGACAGTAAATGCGTGGCTATGTTCTTTAAACTATTGAAATTACAATGAAGAGGATTAAAGAACTAATACAAAGGAATTTTAACCAATTTACGTGCAATTAAATAATACTTTAACTAAAGTAAATTAATGTAATTGAAAAGGACAATAAGAGAACATCACATAACTGACAGAAAGAGAGATGAGGAAAGAGGTACAACACAATTTGATCTCAGAGTTCGCCCTATCAGGACTACATCTCCGGGTCCAGCTCCAATTGGTGGACTGATCTGATTAACTCCAAGTCAAGTACAATGTGTTACAAATGCAACCCCTTGTAGAACAACAACATCACACTACTTTGTGTTTAGGACTAAAAATATGTTTTCCAAATTTTCTCACTCCTCTACGATTTAACTGCCAAAATTCATCAATTACATCAACTAAATGCTCTCAATAATTATTTCACAATTCCTCTATCAAATTTTCTATCAATTCTCTCAATTCTATATGTTCAAAATGAACCTAGCCCCTTCTTTTTATACATAAAATTTTCTTAAAATAGGTCAAAACCAATTATTTTAATAATAGGCCTATTAAAAAAACATACTTCATCATTACCCCTTTTAGCCATTTAACAACGTTGGCTATTAACAATTTTTGGGGTTTAAATAGTTACAAAATGACCTCAAACACCTATTTTAAGGGTGGCTTGACTACTTGTTATAACTTAAATATGAATTAAGCCACAATAGTTTTAAACTATTAACATGGCGCAGTGGCCACAACAATTTTACTACACCCATTAGGTCACAGGTTCAAACTCACAAGTTGTTTAAACTGAACTTGGCGGTGGGAACACTTTAAATAGAAGATGCCGCCTATAGATCTTAAGTGCAAACAATGGCGTAATGACCACCCACTATTTGGGGCCTTTTTGGTTGGGGGTTTGACCCCCCATTGATGCCCATGTGCCTTTTTTGTTGAAATGGCTTGCCACATTAGATGCCATGCTTGACACGTGGCTACTACGTGGAGGTTCCACTCGAATGCCACATCAGCACCTGAGGGGTCACGTGGGCTTCCCTGCCATACACGTGGCACCCAATTCTTTTTGCCTCCTACAGTGCCACATGTCAATATTTGATTGGATAATTAATTTTTTGCCACTTCACTTGCTGACATCATCATACAAACATGATGACATCATCGATCCTTTCAGTCAACCAACTTTGACCAAGCATATCTTTCGTGTATGAGCTCTATTTTTGACGAAATAAATGTTTTTGGAAAGCTCTCGACAAGACATTCAATTTGATGCTGACTTTGACCAATTTTGAAGAGTTCAAAATTTTTCCTTTTTGATGGCCTTTGACCAAGGTTTGACCCAACTTTGACTAGCCATATCTCAAGCATACAAACTCCTTTTTCCCCCATTCGAGTTGCATTGGATTCAAAATTTTGAGAACTTCAATCTGGTACTAATTATTGAAGTTTTGGAGATACTTCAAAATTCAATGAAAATATCCTCCAGATCAAGCCTCCCCATTGAAAAGAAGCTTTCGAACATCTAAAAGTTTATTTTTTATATAGAATCAATATGAGGGCATGTTTGCCTCACTTGTCCAGTATCACCTATAAAAATTGCTGGAATTCTGAATATCTGAACCATCAAACACATTTTGAAGAATGACATAACACTGTTAATACAATCAACCTTAAATCCACTAGTTTCCACTATTACATGCATCACCCACATAGTACCAACTAGTAGAAATAGAAGCAACAAAATTGAAATAACTGATGAAATGGAAAAAGTATCAACTTTTTGGACCTCTCGTATAGAAACATTATTCGAAAATGAAACTTTCAAATCCTCTTTTACTGTCATTGGCCGAAGACTTGATTCTGCTTGCACCTAATCCTCACTAGCTACTATAGACATGAGAGTTAGTTTATTGCTTGCATTTACTATCATTTTCAAATGCCCTATGTTTACAATTGATCCTGCATTCTTCATGTGATGAGGTCTTATTCTATATTCAATTCCATCTTTAAACAAATGATACCTATTATGTTCCCTATAGAAGATAGCTTTCCTATCATATAAGTATGGGCTACCCAAAACAATCCCACAGATGTCAAATGGAACCACATCAAACTCAACCTCATCTACAAACTTAGATGTTATTGCAAATCTTAACTTACATTGCTTAGTAACTCACAATCTGCTACCATTGCAGCGTAGTTTCCAATCCCAACTATTTAGAAATTTTGTCTGAAATTAGATTAACTTGGGAACCACTATCTATCAATGTGTCAATTTTAGTGTTCTTTGAAATCACCATTATATGAAAAAGTTCACACCTTTTACTATCTTCAGGAACAACATGACTTTTTGAAGTGGAAGCATATGAAACATCAGTGGTAGAATCAACAAAAGTTTTGCCTTTCAAACCCATAGTTGATATTGTTGTCTCATCACTAGAATCTGATCCAAGATCTTGAAAAACTACTGTAGACTTTTGCTTTCCCTTTTGTTCCTTCTTAAACCACTTTGGTTTCAACTCTGGATGTAATTTCCAACTCTTCTCTTCTACATGTCCTTTCTTCTGACAATGCAAACATGTAGGCTTGTCACCTTCCTCTTTCTTTAATGTGGTTGCCTTCTTTCCTTTCTTGATGCTGTCAAGGGGAGCAAATTCCTTCTTAGAATTGAAACTCATGTTTTCTCCACCCATATGAGTCACTTGAACACATAATTCATCAAAGTTAAAAGGACTAAACATCAATATTGTATGCTTCAAATACGAATGCATTCCAACTATATACTTTAACAAAGTATCTTGCATATAAATAGGAATTCCAAGAGTAAATGCCTTCTTCCTAAACACCTATGTATACTCTTGTATTGACTCTCCTTTACCTTGCCTTAGATTTTGACTCTCCTTTACCTTGCCTTAGATTTTTCCAATTCATAATGGCTTGTTGCATATAACACAATGGATAAAACTATTTCTTCAAAGTAGAAGTAAATTCATACCAAGATGAAATGATTTTACCATGTGTAGCAAGATCATCCTAGATTTTACTCTCCCACCAAACAAATGCAGTTCCTCCCATCCTAAGAGTAGCTAGCTGGATTTTGGAAGAATCATCCAAAATCTTCTGAACCCTGCAGTACACTTCAATCTACTTAAGCTAATTATCCAGTTTCTTTGTATCCAATTCACCACTATAAATAGGAAAATCAAACTTAACACCCAATTTTAACAAAGGCACATTAATTTGCTCAAGTTTCTTTGGAGAATAAGTAAACAAAGAAGATGATGAAGATGATGAAGATGGAGATGGAGGTTCAAGAGGGTCACTACCACCTCCTACTCCTTTACCTTTCACATCTTCTGATGAGGAGTTTGCTTCCTCCTTCTTCTTAGCTTTATCTACTTTCTTCAACTATCATTCATGTCTCTCTTGGAGAAGAATGTTGACCAAAGCCTTTAACTCCATAGAAGATCTTTGGAATGCTTCTACATCAAACTCATCTATTCAGATGCCATCTCTGATCGAGGAAAATTCCTTCCTTTCAAGTTCACCTTCTCCTTGTTTTAATTTCAACTTGGTTAACATTCACCACCTACAATTTATCTACAAAACAGGCTCTGATGCCAAACTTCACCTAATTTAGGACTTATAAGATTATGACTTAATCCTAACAATCAGATTTAATTTCCCAATCCAAGCAGTAAATGCGTGGCTATGTTCCTTAAACTATTGAAATTATAGAGAAGAGAATTAAAGAACTAATATAGAAGAATTTTAATGAATTTATGTGCAATTAAATAATGTTTTAACTGAAGCAAATTAACGTAATTGAAAAATGCAATAAAAGAACATCACATAACTGACAGAAAGAGAGATGAGGAAAGAGGCACAACACGATTTGATCTCAGAGTTCACCCTGTCAGTTTACGTCCAGCTCCAACTGGCAAACCGATCTGATTAACTCCAAATCAAGTACAATGTGTTACAAATGTGACCCCTTGTAGAACAATAGCATCACATTGCTCTGTTGTTCAGGACTGAAAACACATCCTCCAGATTTTCTCACTCCTCCAAGATTTAATTGCCAAAATTCATCAATTACATCAGGTAAATGCACTCAATAATTTTTTCACAATTCCTTTATTGAATTTTCTATCAATTCTCTCAATTCTATATGTTCAAAATGAACCTAGCCCCTTCTTTTTATACATAAAATTTGCTTAAAATAGGTCAAAATCAATTATTTTAATAATAGGCCTATTAAAAAAAATACTTCATCATTACCCCTTTTAGCCATTTAACAATGTTGGCTATTAACAATTTTTGGGATTTAAATAGTTACAAAACAACCTCAAACACCTATTTTAATGGTGGCTCAGTTGCTTGTTATAACTTAAATATGAATTAAGCCACAATAGTTTTAAACTTTTAACATGGCACAATGGCCACAACAATTTTAATACACTTGTGAGGTCACGAGTTCAAAGCCACAAGTTGTTTAAATTGAACTTGGTGGCAGGAACACTTTAAATAGAAGATGCTGCTTATAGATCTTAAGTGTGAATGGTGGCTTAACAATCACCCACCATTTTGGGGCCCCATTGATTGGGGGTTTGACCACCCATCGGTACCCATGTGCCTTGTTTGTTGAAACAATCTACCACGTCAGATGCCATGCTTGACATGTGTCTACCATGTGGAGGTTCCACTCGAATGCCACATTAGCTCTCGAGGTGCCACGTGGGCTTCCCTGCCATACACGTGGCACCCAATTTTTTTTGCCTCCTACAGTGCAACATGTCAATCTCTGATTGGCTAGTTGATTTTTTCCATGTGACCTATTGATGTCATGATATAGACATGCTGACATCATTGATCCTTTCAGTCAACCAACTTTGACGAAGCATATCTTTCGTGTACAAGCTCCATTTTTGACGAAATGAACATTTTTGGAAAGCTCTCAACGAGACCTTTGATTTGACGTCGACTTTAATCAATTTTGAAGAATTCAAAAAATTTCCTTTTTGACAACCTTTGACCATGGTTTGACCCAACTTTGACTAGCCATATCTTGAGCATACAGACTCCTTTTTTACCCATTTGAGTTGCATTGGATTCAAAATTTTGAGAACTTCAATCTGGTACTAATTTTTGGAGTTTTAGAGATACTTCAAAATTCAATGAAAATATCCTCCGAATCATTTATCCCTCATTTAAATGGACCACATCACTAAGACCTTATGGTCATAATTGTACTTTAACCCTTTGTGGGTTTCCTTGACCTCTTCTTCTATGTTAAATTTGGTCTCCTCTTTCCTAACAACATCAAAAACCATTGTGTTAGCAATGTCCCATTTTGGGAGTATGAGGATACCTAAATCCTTTAATAATTGCCTTTCCCCTTCTAGGTTTCTTTGATTGACGCTCTACATTAATTTTGCTTTTATTTCCTCTTCAATCTCAGAGTCCTATTTTTTGGATTTCTCTGCTCTTACCTTCATACATTTAGCCTCAAAATTAAAAATATTGCTTCTCCAAAAAAATTGAATGAATGTCTTGTTGACCTTCATTTTCACTTTGCTTAAATTCTAAGAAAATTGTGTTGAATTGAAGTAAGTAGTTAGGGTTTTTCAATAATGTGCTCAATCCTTTGGTTAAAACCATAAATTTGATAAAATTGATCATCCTTGGTGCTTAGGGTTTCCTTGAAGTTTTATAAAATCATTGTGTGAAAACCCTTGTTTTAAGTCCATGCCCTTTTTTGAGCCTTTGAAATTTTTGAAATGTTTCCAAGGATTGTATTTTGTCTTATTACTCTGGCATTTAATGAAGGCTTATGATTTTTTTAAAGTATGTGACCTAGTGACCAAGGTTGGTCATACAATTGAGACTCTCCATCAAAATGTGGCATCAAAGAGTGTGACTCAATGAAGCAATTTTAATTCTTTTGATCACTAAGTCATGGAGGATAAATAGTAAAGTCATCTCTGTACTGTGATTGAGAAAAATAGGTAATAAACCTTTAGTAGCATAGTTGCTTGAATAAGATAGATATAATAAAGTATAATATCAACTGGGTGAATGATTTTGTTTGCATGGTTGGGGCATCAGAAGGTAAAGATTGAGAGATAGCCATGACTTCTTGAAACTATTAAGAGCTCAGGAGAACCTTTGATCTGATGGTCACAAGGGTAATTTGAAAGTTAGAAGGTTTGACTGCAAAAGAGTGACCGAGTTAAATATTTCAATTTTTTTTCAGTCACATGGTCAGGGAAGTTAAGTCATGTTAAGAAGAATGGAATGTGACTGGGAATAAGATAGTTATGAAGCCAAAGGTTATTTTTTCGCTGAGTTGCATGGATAAGATGGACGTTCAATTCATAGACTGCAATTAGGTGAAAAATCACGATGTTAGCCAAACAATAGAGAAGATAAGTTGTGACTGGGTGAAGAAGATTGAAATGCTTATTTGCAAGGTCTTGCGGAATAGTATCAAAATAAATGTGTAAGCTATGACCAGATGAACCAGTTGAGATTAGAGTAGAGTACGCTAGATTGCATAGTCATGATGTCAAAGAAATATTAGTAATAATAGACCCAAAATGATGACTAGGTGTAAAGAGTATAAGTTTTCTTTGCTCACATAGTTGTGAAGCTAAGTTGCTATTAAATAAACAAAGTTGCAACCTGGAAAAGTCTTAAGGTCAAATAGAAGATAAGGTTTGATCACTCAATCACAGGAATGAAAACCTAAAAGTTTGGAAAGTGCATGAAGCCATGACTTAGTGATTGATAAAAGAGTTCACATGGTCATAGGAAGTTAGTATAAGTGCTAATGTTATGAAGTGACCATGTGGTCAAGGATAAAAAGATGTAGAGTTTTTAAGGCACTCAGTCACATAGTTAACAACTAAGTGTAGTAGCTAAACCACGAAGTGACAAAAGAAGGTATAATGTTGTGATAACCTGGTCACTAGTGTTTAAGCGCTAAGGGAAATGATGACTACAAAATGACAAACAAAGGAAGTTGAAAGGTCACAAAGATAGGTTTTAATACAAAAGCGATTGTTAAAAACCCTCATTATGATTTAAAAGCGATGCCTTGTCAAAAGTGCATAAAGAATTTGGAAAATATGGCAGTATAATAAGATTTGGGCACTTTTATAGAAATTGAGATTTTTCATGTACATTGACATAAATAGTTATAAATGCTTCTCTACTGATTTTTCTCTATTAATAAGTTGAAATAACAACATTTTGAGTTGCAATCTTTTGCATAATCTAGAGCTTACAGAGATTTTCAAAACTTTTAGAAGTTGATGTTGACAAAGTTTATTGTAAAGAATCAGTTTGCAGAAGTCATGGCACAAGAAGAGGGTAAGATCATAGCTCAAATTGTGTGGAAGAATCTTCACAAGCTACTAAACAAGAAAATCCAAAGTTAGCTATAATGTATGCAGAGGAGTGGGTATATTTTCTTTTAGGGTCTCCTCAAGTTCAAATTTTGAATGCACGTATTTTCAGAGATACCTATTCCTTTTGCTGAGATGCCATTGTACCAGATACAAATGGAAATGAACTTTTTTGGTATCTCCATCATAATACATATGTAAAATCACCTATCTATAACTTGTGGGTTAGGAATATGGCAAAGTTGATAATGCCAGAAGTCATAGTGGATGTTGACCTAATAAAGGCATTGATAAAATCCTACAATTCAACAACTAAAGCTTTCCATAGAAAGAATATGATTATCCTATGTAGATTGGATAGGGAGACCTTTACTGAGGTTTTTAACATAGGAGGGCCTATGACAAAAGAAATTGAAAAGGATGAATGGAACTTTCAAGAATTCCAAGAGTTTCTTTCTAGAAATGTCATGAAAAGGCACATTCCCAAATCAAAGCTAGAGAAGGGTAAAATGCCAAACAAGGTAGGGGAACTGGAGCCACTTGAATTCTTTTGCAAGTATTTCAAGTACATAATCTTTGGGATAAAAAAGATAATAGGAATTATTGGCACAAATTATGCTCCATGCTACATATATCATTTTTGTGGATATTCAGGATCCAAATCATAATGTTGGGTATGATTTTGTGAAGTATATCATCAATAGGATACATGATGAGATAGTGGCTGCTCATAATGGAGAACTTGGGAATTTTAGATTCTTCCACTACTCACTACTGGTGCATATCATTATATACAAAAATATACGACATATCAGTTTGGACTTCATTAAAGCCCCTTAACATAATGGAGAGAACCTGCTTGTGTAGGCATGGACTTTCTTTTGGCAAATGTTTTATCCCTATGCTAGTGCTATTGCTTTTTACAATGGTTTTATTTTCCTTATTACAAATATGTTAGTGGATATAATTGAAAGAGTACCTAGAGGTGTAAGGATGTTAATTAGACCATCTGCTTATGTAAATGGGGATAAGCTACTTAGCCATGATTAGGCTAGCTTGCTTTTATTTAAAAATTTATCGATTATAAGGGTTTTTGGGTGTCCATAGCCTCCAAATGTATTGCCAAAATACATCCCTAAGAGATTAGGCCAACTAAAATTCTTTTGGAAAATGCTTATATTGAATACAGAGTATCTAGGCCCTACTATTAAGAAAGGGTCATTTGTAGCAAGGAATATTAAGATAGGAGACTTTTTGATAGGAAAAGGTGCCATACATGAGTTTAAATAGTGTATGGGAGAGTTCAAATTTCCCTTAGATCCTACTAGAACCTATGATCCAAATGATTTAGTAAGGCATGCTTTGAAACAAATGAGGAAATACACTTTCCCTAGTAGCAAGCCTAATTGGGAAGAGGACTGCATCATGAGATGTCTAGAAACAAAGGTATGTAGAGACAGAACCCAAAGATGGAGTAGGAAAATGAAGATTGAAGAAGCCATGAAGGAAGTTGATCCATCATTTAAGGGTTTTTACCATGAGGCAACCTATTTAGATAGATATAATAGGTGCTTAGACAATTTTGATCAGATACTAGCACAGGTGGCTGCTGAGATTAGAGACAGAGTAGAACCACAAATCCCTCAGTAGAAGGATGTTATAATCATTGAGGTTGAAGATGACTAGCCAGAGATATCTTCATGGGAAAAGGGAAGGAAGAAAAAGAAAAATATTGAGATCCCTGACAAGGTTAGTGGAAAGGCACTGTAGATTTTTCCAAAAGGAGCAAATTTCTTTTATACAATAAGGAAAAACTTCTTGTTAAAATAGGTTGGGGAACATGAACAAATCCCAAACAAGACTAAATTGCAAATTCAGATGTTAGATGAGTAGATCATACAAGCTCAAGAGTTCATGAAAGATGATGAATTCATAAAATCTTATGAATTCAAGTCTTTTTTATACAAGGTTAAGCAAAATGAGCTTACCTTACAGTTGCAACCAGGTGACTAACTTGAGAAAACTATAGAGTTGGTGTAGAGGCTGCAGGATTATGATCCTAGTAGTGAGAGCCTTACAATAGAGGAAGATAGAGATCTTGTAGCTAGAAGTGGTATGCCTTTCTTTCCTAGATGGGAGCTCATCTCATCCTTCATGTTAGATCAAATTAGGAAACAAGACAAGTTAGTGTCCTTTGAAGAAACCAACATTGCAGGAGAGTTATAGGGTTTTTGTTTTAACATTGATAGCAAGACCATGGCTATATGGAGGTTGGCTCCTGAGGGAAATAAGCCATCTCTCATGGAAATAAAGGAATCCCCTCAAGGTAATGTGATATTATGGAATGTCATTACTGTATCCAGTGATCAAGTTCATAACTTGCAAAATACAACATCGTATTGATGGGAAAGAGGAAACAGATATACTAGAAGAATGATTATATCAAACATATAGAAAATATATTGATGCTAGGAAAAAGTATGAGGAGGAATTGAAAAAAACCTATGTCCTAGAACAAAGGGTGGCTTCCCTAGAAGAAGAGACAAAGAACCTCGTAAATGTTGCAAGACCTGTTACAGAGGTAAATGACCAAGAAGTCCAAATAGAGGTTGATGTAAAAAATGTGTGAGGGAGCCAATAGATGGACATTGATGAATGGTATGAGCCAAATAAGCTGAAATCAAGACAATTCAGAGCTTGATGATACAAAAGATAGGTACTTTACAAATTGGGTCACAGAATATGCATAGTAGTTATATCTCACTGCAAGGAGCTGAGTACTAGTTCTTAGAAGCATTAGCTCTTCTATCTCCTCTGTTTACAACTTGGGGACCATATATTCAATTCTTTCATAACTTAGTTTCCCTATAGCCCAAAACAAGGGAGATTAATGCCAGAAAGATGATTAGTAAAGTGAAAGAATTGTGTGGTTTTTCCTTAGGAAAAATGTAATTAGTATAGGGTATGATGAAAAAAATTGCTGCATGGATCCCAAATTTTATTCCCACCATCCTAGATGCTGATGGAGTGATCAAGGAATGGAAAGAGTGGTCCTCATATTTTGAAGATATTTTAAGGCATCCATAGTTTGTGGCCTATTGTAATAGCGAGATAGATGTAATAGCTGTCTATGATATGACTGATTTTATGTTTAGAATAGAATCAAATATGAATAAGGTCACATGTGAGTTAAAGTCTATGACTGATACTAAGTGGAATAAAAATATTGGTGACTTAGATATCATTCGAGATTCCACATGGCTAGATGTAGATACTGACATTACCATCTAGGAAGTCATTGCTAATATGAAAGCTATACCATCTGTTGATAGTGACTAGGAAATGCAAGGCTGTAGTTAGAGGCAAAGGAATGAAGATAACAAAAAGAAAGCAATAGAATATTAAAGACCAATGGAAAGATGCTAAGGATACCTGCTAATAAGTGCCACCTACTAGTTTTGCAGTTGCATCCAAAGTTTTGATCTAGATAGAAAGAATGTTTGAGTGTAACTAAATATAAATATCTTTTTATTTACTTTCCAATTTATTTTTGACATGTTTCCTCCCATCTAAAGCTTGTTGAAATCCTTTCTATAAAAGGATTTTCAAGATGTGGAGTTATGGTCCGAAATCCATGTAATTTTAATGTTATGCTATTTGCATTTGGTCCAGTCAGTCTTTGTGTCAATTTTTATGATATATTCATATGCAAATCTGAGAATACAAGTGAACATTGAATGATAAGTTGTCATGTTTTGAAGTATTTATGAGTATATACTAGTATTGTATGATTTTCAAGGAGAATTAGTACAAAAGGAATGTCCTGCCATATCTATTTTCTCTAAATTTTGTCTCCATTTTTATGTGCTAGTTATGTTGGGATTGTATGAGAAAGGTTCATCCAATTTTATGTAACTAGGATAGGTTGTATATCAATTTTTTATTGCTTTTAATTCAAGGAATTAAGTAAATGCTTCAATAAATTGGTAGGATTTCCAATCATATAAGAAGCATATCTATAAGAATGGGATTTAGGGTTAATTACTGATAGAATTAATTTAAAAGCAATTAATTAGGTCAAAGTTTAATTAGGTATACTCTGAATACTGATGAATAGGGCACTGATCATATATTGGGGTCGCATGAAGCATAAAATTAAAATCAAATCAACTTTTCCTTTATTGTTTGAAGATAAAATTGCTGGTCAACACTTATTTGGAATAGTTCTCTATTTATCATAGTTAGCTACTGTAATTAAGAGATATTTGCAAATTCAAGAAGAATTATGACCATTTCTACTATAGGGGATTGATTTTTGAAGAAAAGAATATTTGAGTGAAGTGTAATAGAAAATATCAAGTACCCAATCATTTCAATCCCTAAGGTGCACATGCCTAAGACCTCCAAAGCTTGAAGAGTAGACAATCCTTGTGATTCTGTTAATGTTGGGTCCAGATTTGCAGAATTCTTAGTTGAATATAGGAAGTAGCTAACCCTTAGATTGATATTTGTCCTCTACATCCTGGTATCTAGTGTTTTGTTTCCGGGTCAACCCACAATAATGGGTTCCACTTTAGTGGGACAAACCAAAATGAAAAAAATTGCAAAATGAGAAATTGAGTTTACCATATGTTCGCGCGAACACAATTATTGTGTTTGTGCAAAATTTTTTTTTAATCATGTTCGCGCGAACATATTTCGTATGTTCACGCGAACATATGTGATATATATGTTTGCGCAAACATGATTTGCATGTTCACGCAAACATACATTCACGCGAACATGTTAAACGTGTTCGCGCGAATGCCATGTTCGCACGAACATGCAAAATCACAAAAAATTTAAACTTTTTTTCTTTTTTCTTTTCTTTTTTCTCTTTTGACTACCATAACTGCAGGAGAATGATCTCCTACTATAAAATAAAAAATGTCAAAATGTGCTGCTCGGAGTAAGCTTTCCAACAACTATAATTTTATTACATAATTTAATCATTAAGACTTTCAAATATGAGTTTAACTCATTATAGGTTCATTACCGATTGAACATCAACTGACTTTGACACCTCGGGAAAATTAGTAAATTAAATCAATTTTTTTTTGAAAAATATGGAGGCACTGGCTTATTGAGATACCTTTCTATTCCAAAAAAACAAAATGGTTTATGATAAATTGACTTCAAATTATCTGTGTCAAACGGAATGTATGTCTGAATTATGGTTCACATCACTTCAAAACTTCATAAACTATACAATATTCAACAAAAATAAATCAAACCAAATATAGACACTGGATATTGATGTTACAAATCCAACGCTGAAAGAATTACTTCATTATCATTTCTAGAAAAAAAGTTATGTGTGTCAAACAGACTGTCACTTTTTAAAATATTGAATTTTATTATGTACCACTTTTTGGAGGAGATAAAAAAATTTGACATAAATAATTTTTTTTTTAGATTAAAAAATATGGTTACAAAGTAGGAACAAAGTACTCAAAATCACTAGTTTATGTCATCTTGAAATTATTTATAGTTTTGGAGATATAGTCACTTGAACGTGACGTTTGTTGCAAAAATATTGATTTCAGTGTCAAAATTGGTCAAAAAGTGGAACCCATTATTGTGGGATCACCCTGCCTAGTAGTTTTAAAACACCAACATGCCCTAGAACTTACAAAATTATCATCAATCACAAATTTCCTTGCAGCCTATTCTACAAAAGGGTCCATCTCTTTTCCTTTGAAATCCTCAATAGTGAGGGCTAGGAGTGGCACTGGGGGTTCTTCAGGCATTTCCACCTCTATTTCTAATGTTGTTATTAGAACATCATCTTGGCCTCCCATTTATTTAGATTTCAACCTCAAGGAGTCTTCATTGTCAAAATGAATGGGGGTTTGAGAGGGAGATTACTTTTCTATCTTTGATGAAGATCCCTCTTTTAATTTTTTTCTTTTTTGTTCTTGGCTTTGAGGGTGGGTTCTCTAAACACTACCTCTGATAAAATGGCATAGGGTGTGACCCCACATTCCTTGCAACTACATATCTAACCTTCCTTTGGTAGGTGTACTACCCTTGATTGACGATCACTTTATTTAAGATTCTTTTTTGTACCTCCTTTTCCTAATCTGGATATGCTTTTACCAACACCTCTTTCTTTTCTTTCAAATTTTGCATAATTCTAGCAAAATGTGACATAATTACCTTATCCCTCCAAAACTTGATATCACCCAATGGATCATACTTCCTATCTAAAGAATTGACAAATTTGAAGACTCTGCTGGAAAATCTCCAATTTTCTTTCTTTACTTCCTATTCTTGTAATGAGAAATCATTTCTAATTATATCTCTAGGAAGTAAAATATTTGATCATATGATTTGGCCTTAGTTCTTGCTTAAAAAATCTCAAAATATCCCTCTGGATCTACAAAATGAGAATGAGATTGAGCCATTTAATACCAATCAAGGAACTTACCCAAGTGCCTCCATCCTCCTTTGGCCAGCACACAATTATGGACAATAGTAAAATTTGGAAAGATTATCCCTCTAGATCTTCCCACCAACTCTCTCTCCTCAAGTCCTCTAATCTACCATAAAACTCAGTAACCCCCACCTTCAAAGGTACTTGGTAGAGTAGGACATGGGGTTTCCCTTGGAAACAATATACTTTGAACATAGTAGAAATTGAATATGAGATGATGTATCCCCAATTGTGGCTCACCTTTAAACCCTTAGCATGATCCTTAGGTTTCATTAGCTCCAGTAAGGGTTTTAGGGATTTGAGGGTTGTCTTGACTTAATAACATCCTCATCTTGGATGCAAAATAGACAAAACTAGAATTTGTGACTTCCTAAGTCATATCTGCACTCCAGAGTTGTATTGGTAGCTTTCCTCCATCCCTTTCTTGCTCTAGTTTCATGTTTTTTACAAAGACATAAAGACCCTTAAATAGACACATGCACATCAGAAAGGAATACCAACCAAAGGGTTTATCAACCTTACCCTTTCTTATGCCAATTAGCCCATTATGTATTTCTTCAACCAAATGAGAAGAAAAATAAAAAATAGAGCTCATTCCATACTACAAAATTTGAGCCATCATAAAAATAAGGACCCTGAGATGTGCTCCTATTCATTAATGCCAAAGATCTTAAAGAGGGAAATATATAGAGAATGTGTCCTAGGGTTAATTTTTTTCAATAGGGGCTTTGGGATAGATGCTGTTACCAAATTCGGATGCCATACCTTAACCAAATGCTCCTACAAAAATCCACATCGAAGGTATACCCTTTGTGCATTGTACCGAGCCAGTAAGTCATCAAAATCAATCTTCTTGTTCAAGACAATGTTAGGGTTTAATGTGAAAAATTCTCTGATCATCTCAGTAGTCACGCTAAACAAATTTTCTCTAGCATGGTTTTTCATGAACCATAATACAAGGTCATATCTTTTTGCTAGTATCGTTAAGAGATCATCATTCATGAACACACTAGATACGACCAACTTTCCAATGTCGAATTCCCAGACATTGCTTAGTGGTATATCATGGTTTTTTTGTGAAAACCATTTCCTGAATAGCTCCAAACCCCCTATTGATGTTTCAACATCCTGTAACCAATTTCCTTTGTCATAGAATCCTTCCTTTATCTTCAATCTATGGATTTTTGGGACCAATTCTCTTCCCTTTGCAGCCTTATTTTCTAGACATAGGCAATGATCTAAGGAAATCATCATGCACATTCTTGTGTTGATATTTTGTTTTCTAGAAAATATCTTCATGGAGGCATTTTGATTTCAGGGAATTCAAAATTTTTTTTTTCACAATGACCATATGGGAACTCACTCACAAACCTCTGATTATAGCATGAAAAAATCGTTCAACAATTCACAATATGAAGGATGAGATATCCACACTCTACTCACTCTGCTTCAACTCTATTTTGTGTTGTACCAGATAGCAGAAAGAACTTCAAACTTTATGCCAAATTTACTCATAGGAGGCTATCTTGATGCAAGGAATTTAAAAATTGGTTGTTGATATGGCAAAAATCCAATGATCTTAATTTAAACTCAACACTATGTTAGCTTCTTACCTTGTGGGACACATGTCACTTTCTCACATTATCGCATTGGGCAAACATCATGCACTTCCACTTTGGAAGATCACGAAAGCCCTCAATCAACTTTGCATTGGATGATAAAAAAATAACCATACTTTCTTAATACTTTCCTTTAGAAAATTGGCCCACAAGGACATGTGGTGATTCCTCACATTCTCACTTTTGTTAAAACTCAAACTTCTTAATTTTGTCAGAAAGAAGTGTAGATCGGCTTTTGATCTGGTGGTTGGGAAGAAATACTTTAATATTGTATGCATAACACTAAGAGCAAATCAAAACATGTCTCTTGGTGTTTCATGCTGACATTACTTCTTTTGAATCTCACAACACAAATTGGACCTACTAACTCCATGTGTCAGTTTCTTGCATAGTCACTTTCGTCAAAATCCTTGTATATTTCTTTTGCAAAAATGCGACCACCGCAGATCTGCACCTCAATATGTGGTTTAGAAAAATGCTTGTACTTCAAACTGTTCAATGAAATGGGCCCATAAAGACACATGTTGAAAGCTCACATTCTCGTATTTTTTAAATACCCTGCATCTTGATTTCATGACAATGCAAGGATTCTTGATCTAATATTTGATCAATGGTTAAATTCGTGCATACTATTCCATTCTTCTAGGGACCCATAGGGACGCGTGGCAATCCCTTGTATTCTCACATTTCTGAAATATTGAGCACTTCCATTTTGTGAGAAAATGACAACCTTTGATTTTTAAATTGATCAACGATCAGGAGCTTAAGGGAAAAGGCTTATTTTGAGTTGAGAACTAATCATGGTGTGATAGTTGGAATATAATGGAGAAATATTCTAAGAGTCTTCTATGGGCCCACGATGTCCATGTGTCATAATGTCACTATGTCACATTTGTTAAATCATGCACAACTTCATTCAGCAACAAAGCGATAGGCATTGATCTTAACATGATTTGAGGGTTGAGATTAAAATTGAGGATTACTGCATTCCTTTGGTCCTAGTGAATAGGTTTCACAAGCTCTCATTATCGCATAAAATAAATAGACAACAACTTTATAAAATGGCAAAGCAAGAGCCATAGATTTGAGGTAGATCAATGGTTATTAAGAGTAACTCGCTACTTGAGTTAAATGACCACATCAAAACAGAACACAAACTAACGAGGACAAAACATGGGTTTAGTAAAACACGACTTAAAAAATTAACCCCATTCTATGTAAATTGAAAAATAACAAGGAGATAACCCTACCAAAGATTTTCTAATGTAATACTAGGGTTTTTCAAGCCATTTCATGTTCATATATAAGGTTTATTTCAAATTTTCTACCCTAGACAAAGGTTATGACCATTTAAAAAAGAAAATATTTTGTAGAACCACTTTGAAACAATGAGGCATACAAACAAAGGCTAACACATTCTTAACATTAATTGGGAGGTACCATGAATTTTGATGTGGAGTTTGTACTTGTGGTCTCATGAATAGTTTTATTCAACATTGTTAATTTACATGAGTAAATAATAAAAAAATCATATTGATAAGAATTAAAAACATATATATGATTGACAAGTGGTAGGAAAAAAGTCTAAACTTGTGGAGTAATTTCTACCCCCCCACATTTTTCACTTGTTCAAATTTTCTCCTTAAAAATAAGGGCTGCTATTTTTGAGGAGAAGATTCAAATTAATCCTTAATAATTTATTTTCACTTCATAGGACCTTCCACTATAAAAATAGATCCTGAAGCCTCCTCATAAAATCACACCCTAAGATTGCATTAAAAAACCACATTGCCACTCAAAACTTGAACACACATATAGAGAGCCTAAACAAAACCAGAAACCAAAACTTTGCCTAATATGACTGTCTCAAGCAATCACATTCATCTTAGATTCATAATGCCTTCATTCTACTTTTATCTCCTCCCACTAAATTAGAATCTATCTGCAACTTGTATTCTTCTTTAGTAACCTTCCCCATCCACCTCACAAACATGATTATGCATCCTCTCTTTTTAGCATTCCAACTCTAGGGTCAATAATGGTGCCCCCCATACATGAGTCATTTCCAACAAATTGTAGATCAATGATTATTTTTGAAATTTTCAGCATTTGTTCTTCATGATCTACATATTTTGTCTGCATTTTGTCTAGATATTAACCAACACCCTTTATATTAATGCTTGTAATGTCAATTAGTAAAAAGTACCTAGCATCAAATAAGTGGAAATATTATTGAAGTCCTTTTTTAATGCTCTTCAGTTGGAATTCTTATTCTGACATTTATTGTTTAGCAGAATTTCAACATTTACCACACAAGAATATCAACTTTTGTCTTGACACAATAAAATGACTCTATATCTCTAACACACAAACTATTACAATGAAACTATTAACATTCTATTTATTATGTTGATCCTATATACAGAAATAGAAGTGGGAGACAATAGGGGCTTTATAATTTTCAATCACATATACATCATATTTATACAATAATGAAATTAATTAAAAAAAAAGAAATATTGAATTGTTTTAAAAATTTTACATATAAAATAATATAACACATTGGTATACTTATTTCTATAACTAACCTATCAAATTATTAATATATGGATCTAAATATATTACTAACAAAAAAAATCACAAGTATACATTATAATTATAATCATAATTACTAATAGAGTTATACACTTTTTCTATTTAAACTCTTATGATTTTATTACTGCAAATGTAGATTGTACATATTAAATTTTGTCAATATAATAACTTAGACATTAAACATTTTTAATATACTAATTAAAATATTAAATACACAAGAAAATAAAGAACACAAGGACTTTTAAATTCTTTGTGTATATATTTACCCACAAATCTATATTTGATATATAACCACTATATGTATCCTCAAATATATCTTGTAAAAGTAAATCTTAGGTAGATCATACACACTCTAAATTCCAAACAAAAAGCTTATATAATATTTACATGATAAATTTTAAATCTTTTTTTAAGGAATCTATATTTAATATGTAACTTCTAACTATATATGTCCTTAAATATATCTAGTAAATATTAGATAAATCATAAGCACTTTAATTCCAAACATTAAAGCTCATGCCATCTAAATTCATAAGAGGTCAGTGGGCGGTTGGGGGATCAAGTCTTGGTGAATGCAAGGTCCCTACATCATAAGGGATCAGGCCAAGATCATGGCCAGTAAATCCCAAAAACTTTCAAGCATAAATGGACCTATTGGATTCCTAAATCATTTATATGTGGTGTCCTTTACTGATTGTTAACTCAGAGACTCGATGCCTCGGCTGGACTGCCTAACATATCTGAGCTCTCCATCGAAAACTAATATAAATAAATAAATAATAAGATTGTTGATTATTAAATGCTGTACTATCTGAATAAGTGTCTTACTGGTGCCCATTAATTAAATCTTTCTCTTGCCATGGAAAACTAAACTTGCAACATCACTATAAATATATGGGCAATAATGAGATATTTTGAGGAAACACAATAAGTTTCTCGCGAGCATCATCTCATTCCAAACTGGGGTATTTCAGGACTATGGCCGGGCCAACTCATATTCTGCTTTGTTTCGTAGTTCTTGTTTTCTCTGCGGTATGTTCGGTAAACTCTCGAGGCTTGCCAAATAGCAATGCAACTCAAGTTTTAACCTACAACTCTACATATGCTCATCAGCTTCGTACAGGTATCAAATTTAATCTTCTCACTTCAATCTATTGATTGAAATTTTCGGTTGTAAATATATTATCACTTACCTGTTCTCAGTTTCATTTTCCTAATGTTTAAAGATGGTCGATTCCGATTTTTGTTTTCTAATGTATAAAGATGGGTTATTGAGATTTTATTGTAAAAAGCTGAAGATTAATTATTATTTTTTGTGATTATTTATTAGAATTATCAGATTAGTTGGAATGAATGGAATAGATTTTGAATCAAGACTTCACAAATAAGATACTTTGTGTTATGGACTCTTGTTTCACCATTGAAATTTTGAATGGTTAACTAATTGCATTTTGGTTGATGAATATTTTGTGATATTGGGATTCAGTTCCAAGTGGGCCAAACAATCCATGCAAGTTTTATATGCTGATATCGCGTTCAGAGGATTTTGGAGGAGGATATATGGAATTTGTGATGGTGACAAATAGTTGCAAGTACTGCCCGGCATATGATGTAGTGATTGACTGTTCGGTGGCTTATGGAAAAGGAGCCAAGTGCAAAGTGAAGGATGGGTATCCATTGTATCCATACGAGCAATGGACGATGAATTACAAGGGACCCTATGGTCAATTCCCTGTTTTGTCTGGGGACTATCGTAACTGTGGGTCTTGATTATTTTCAATGCTCTCTATGATTTCTATTGGCAGGTGGTAATGCGAATCAGATTTGTTGTCTATGTCCCTAACATGAATAAAATTGTAATCCTGTTTTGGTATCAATGAAATGGAGAAGATTTTTTTTCCTTTGATTTAGTTTTGTTTGAAATGTATGTTTAAGAAAGCAATGAGATGGGGAGATTGAAAAGTTAAGGATGGTTATGTTTTGCTTCAGCATATGTGTCTGGGCCTGAAATTGGACAGTAATCTTTAGATTTCTATGAAAATTTCGTGGTGGATTGCCCATTTACCTAATTGGTGCTAAATTGCTGTGGATGTAGTTTGCTGCCAGCGTCATCTGTGATAAGATAATCACAAAGTTTTATGCATAAGACGATTTAACTAAGATAAGAGATCACTTTCTTTGGGTGATTAATGAGTGATGAGGTTTGGTAAATCTTCTTCCAAATCATCAGTTCTTAGTTCATAGTTTTGGACTTTGGTTCGGAAACCTAGCCATCTTTAATGAAGGCTGAAGATCATGGAAGACGATCTTTCACATTATAGTTTTTGTTTGTGTTTTCCTGCCTAACTCTGGGGAGGTCCCTAAATCAAAGAGCTTTTTATACTTTTTTAGTTTACTAGTTATAATAAATATTTGGGGCAGGTAAGCTCTCTGAGATGAAATGATGAGATTATTTTTACCAAATAATATAAAACAGAAGATTGATCTGTAACGTAACCACATACTTAAATCATAACTTTTATCATTTCAATTTTAACACTATGATTTAATAAGGATCAAAATTAAATACAATTATATAATTTTAACAACTATATACTCGTCATGATGTAATATGCATTATTGCCATTAATTTATGCGGTAATATTAGATATTCAAATTTATTAAAAGATAAAATATAATCAATAGTTCACTTAAGATTGTGGTTAAATTACTTTTTTCAGTTAAAATTAAGGTTTAACTTTTAAATAGTATTAGGATTAGGGTTGGACTTTTCTAATAAATTTTGGGATCAAGGTTAAGGATGGGAGTGTACCACGATCACATTTAACATAAGGTTAACATTTCAAGTTAGTTTTTAATTTTGGTTAGGATTAATTGTAAGGGAACACTTATAATTATAATTTAATTAGGGATTTAAGGATGATTTTATTGGATTATAAATATAAAACCATAAAATTAACAATAATGATAGTCATAAAGAGCTAAAGACCAATTCAAAATTAATTTGAATATAAAATTCAATATTAAGTTTAAACCACCAATTTGAACACTAACCTAACACTAAACTAAATCAAACCCTTAACCCTAAACTAAATTCAACCAAAAGTAAAACCTTAAATTATTCCTAAACCTCAAACTAAACCTAAACCTAATTGATGTTAAACATTATTAAACCTAAAGCTAATCCCAAAACAATATGAATCTTGGCCTATTTGAACCTTAACATACTAAGTAAATTAAATCCCATTCCTAAACTAAATTGAAGAGTAATTAAAGACCACCAAATCAAACACTAACCCTAAAACCTAACGAAAAACTAAATCATAATGCAAATTTAACCATAAGTCTAACACCTTACCAAATTGAACTATGTCATAAATCATGTTCATAAACAAATTGAACCATAATTTTAATTCTTATTAAATATTAAACAAAATTAAATCTCAATCATAACTCAAAAGAAATCTAAGCTCAATCTAATCTTAACTATAAACTACAATGAACTACATGATATTGAACTCTCTCTCTCTCTCTCTCTCTCTCTCTCTCTCTCTATATATATATATATATATATATATATATATATATATATATATATATATATATATATATATATATATATATATATATATATATATATATATATATATATATATATATATATATATATATATATATATATATATATAAAACTTAACTCTAACCCTAAATTTAATTAAATATGATATGAATGATATATTGGATTAAATACTTACTCTAAATGAAAGTTGATCTCTAACTTAACACTTAGAAAAGTAACCTTAAATTCAAGTAATATTGAACCTACACAATCCAATTATATATTTATCTATAAACCTAATTGACTCACAAATTAAAATGATAATCATAATAATAAACTAAATTTAATCCTAATACTACAGTCTTCAATTAAAATTTATTTCTACCCTTAGCTAAATCAACTTGTATCTCTAACACTAGAATACAATAAAACCTGGCCTCAAACCAAAACCAAATTGAACCTACACCTTAAACCAAATGGAACCTATCTCTAATACTAGACTAAATTGAATATTGTCCCGCAAATCTAATTAATCATTTTATCAACACAAGATATAACTGAAGACACTTAGGGGTAGAGTTGAATTTGGTTTAATATTCAATTCATATTAGATTTAATATTCAATTTGGTTTAGCATTTGGATTAAGGTTTTATTTCAAGTAGGCTTAGAGTTTCATTTGGTTTAGGTTTAATAATAGTGTCTCATTCATTTAAATTTAGGGTTAGGGTTCAATTTTCTTTGTGATTAGTCCCTCACTTAATTTGGTTTATTATTCAAATTTTTAGAAATTGACACAAATTTGAAATCCTAAACCAAATTTATCTTGACCCTTAAATTGAATTGATTCGCAATACTACTACTAAACTATATTAATTCATACATTAATCTTAAACTAAATTGAATCATAATCCTAAACTATATGATAATATTAATATTAAATTAGATTTAGGATTTCAAATTAGAGTTATGGTTTGAGTATGGATACCATTCATTGAGGGTTACCTTTATGAATCAATAACAATTTGAGTTAGAAATAAATCTTTATGATAAATTTTGGTTCATGGTAAGGTTTGAGGTTGAATTAAACATTATGGATTAACTAGGACTATGGTTATTGATTTAATATGGCTATTTTATAGGTTTTACCAAATATTTATGGTAGGTATTAAGTAGGGTTAAAATTGGGTATAAAATATGGTTAGGGTGAAGATTAAACAAGAGTTAGCATTTAATTATATCCAATCTTAAAGCAAGTTCAATTTCAATTTAATTATATAATGATTCAAATTCTAATCCTAAACTAAATTTATGGCTACTCCATACAATAAACTAAATTGTGACATAATCCTAGTATTAAACCATATTGAATCATAATTCTAAACAAAATTAAATAATAATACTAAATTTAATATGATTATATGAAATTATATTTGGGATATAATCAGAGTTGTGGATCAAATAGTGTTGAGAAATGTGTCTCAACCTTCAAGCTTTTTCTAGAAAATTCCAAAATTTGTTTGTGGTATTTTTCCACATGTTTATGTATTGTAAATAGGTGTATGAATTGTTAGAAATGTGCCTTGTCCATAGTAGAATATAGGAGGGTAATTTTTAAAGCATTTGTGACTCATTATATGACTTTTATGTGGGGCTAAACTAGGGGAAAAAATTATGGACGGGATTACTATATTAACCTTGTTATTTTTCCATCTTGGAAATGTAAATGTAAAAAATGGGTAACATGTAGCATGGTGGTTAAGCCCATGGTTTTGTAAAACCATAAATGGTTTCCAGTATGTAAAATCACTATATAAAGAGCGCTTTGGGAGGAGTTTGATTATTTAGTTATGTTTGCAAGGCTCGGTGCTAGAAGGTGTCTCTCTGAGTTTGAGTTGTGGTGATGTGCTCCTGTAAAAACTTGCATTGGAAGTGTATTGTAGTCATCTTGATTTGGTAATACATTGTGTGAGTTTTGGAGGGTGGGGTTTTTCTCTTAGAAGTGTTTCACCATAGTAATCACTATGTTATGTGTTCATTATTATTTTGATTGTGTTATTGTGCATTTCTTGAGATCTCTATGATGCTTACTTTGAAATTTTCATAGTCATCCTCTCAAAATTAGCGTAGGAATCATTTCTACATACCTTTGCTTCCTTACAAGTGGTATCAAAGTCTAGCTAGTTTTGGTTCTATTTGTTTGATATAGGGTTTTTTGAGCTAATCAAGGTTTGAGTGGGAAATTGTGTAGATGTTTTTATTTTTTATATTGTAGGATTAAAAAGATGGAAAGTATGTCAAGGAGGATTGTTGTAGAGAAGTTTTCTAGCACAAACTTTGAGACATGGAAGTTGAAGATGGAAGATTTGTTGATTGATCAAGATCTATGGGATGTGGTGGATAAGAGAAAGATACGACCTATAGGTCTAACTTTAGAAGAACAATATGATGTGATAGATAGAAAAGATAAAAGTTTCATTAGATTTGTCTTGGAGACTCAATTATGATAAATGTCCATGAAGAACCTATTGTAAATAGGCTAAGTGAGAACTATCAAGCAAAATCACTCATGAACAAGATTTCTTGAGGAAGAAGTTGTATTCCTTGAGAATGGAAGAAGGTGGAAGGATTTATGACCATATAGAAAGTTTTAATATGTTGGCAACTTAGTTGACCTCAGTTGGGCTATCAATGGATGAAGTAGAAAGGTGACAAATATTTCTATGTTCATTGCCAGACTCATGAGACAACCTTGTCATGGCATAAGGAGCACCACAGTCATCTTGAAGATGGAGGATGTAGTTGGTTCTTGTATTGTCTTAAAATGAAAGCTGTTCCATGTTAAGAGTATATAGTCCTCTAAGTAAGTGGTCTGGGGTCATGTCTGTAGAGCTGTAAAACTAATGCTTCAAGGAATATAATGAAGAATCAAAACATTCAAAACAATAGATTTAACTCACATATATGATTAGACAAAAGAGAATTAAAATATCAAAGTAGCCTAAGAATGTGCAAACCTCTTAAACCAAGAAATCTTCCCTTTGATGCATAGATGTGTCTGTAAGATGTGATATGTGTGCAATGATGTTGCTCAATCTTCAATGGAGGATATGATTCAAAATATAGTTGTGGATGGATTTTTCCATTATGATGGTATTTTGATAGTCCTTAGTCTCTCAAAATAGAATTATAACATTAGCATAGAAGTGGATGATATTTGTGAAGGTAGAGGGTTTCATTTATAGGCCAAGGGGTAGTGAGATGGAGGCTTAGGATGTAAGGAAGAGGAATTGGTAAAGGAGGGCTAAGATGCAAGGAGAAGAGAGCACATGGATTGTGCTTCTTCAAAGCTCTAGCCTTGTGAAAAGTGTCACAAAGGGATTGGATAGGAAAGATGGTCAAGATAGGTCGTTAGAGGAAGTTATCAGGGAAGAAAAAGGGGGGACGAGTGTGGAAAATAGGTGTAAAAAGTCTTTAAAGAGCCTTTAAGTCATATAAGATCCTTTAAGGCTCATGAATAGGAATGCAAGACTTTAAGGATGGAACTTTGACTTTGGTTTGGTTTAAGACTTTCTTAACCCTTGGTTAAAGTTGTGCACATGCTTAAGGAAGGGATTAGGCTTAGCTTAGGATGAGATTAAGAGGCAAGTGGTTTGGGATTTAATGAGGTAGGTTAAGTCTTTATTTGAATATATTAAAAGAGGATGTTAAGTCTTTGTTTGAATATTAAAATAGAGGGTAAAGTCTTTGCTTGAATTTTAAAATGGAGGATAAAGTCTTTGTTTGAATATTAAAATGGTTGGTGGGTGGAAGTTTTGACTTTAAAATGGAGGATGAAGTCTTTGTTTGTATATTAAAATGGGAGGTGGGTGGAAGTCTTGACTTTGGTTTGGGTTAGGAATTATTAACCTAGGATTAAGGTTGTGCACATGGTTAGAGTGAGGATTAGGCTTGGATTAGAGGGGGATTAGAGGGCAAGTAGCTTAGATTTGATGGGATGGGATGGGTTAGGTGGCTAAGTGAGGTTAGTATGTGTGAATGGGTTGGATTAGGGGTTAGGATAGGGTTTAAGGAAGCTTTTATGATTTTAGATATTTTATTCAATTATTTATTTAATAAAATGGGGATATAGAATGAAATTGAATAGATTCGAGGATTTATTCAATTTAATAGAGGAATAGGGATTTAATTGATAAATTGATTTTGGGTGATCTTTTGATTTTATCAATTGGACTATAGTTAATTAAATTAACTAATTAACTAGGGGATGACAATAGATTAATTAAATATTAAATACTTAATTAATGATGCCTTAGGAGATGACTAAATAGGATTACTTAAGTGATGTAATCAGATTTAGGTGTTTACATTTTGCCCCTCTTTGAGATAGTGTTGGAACAATACTATTTCAAAGAAGTTTGAAGATAGACGACACAAAGAAAAATTTGAAAGCAACATGATTGCCCCAATCTTGATTAGAAGAGGAAAGAATGGATTGTATGATGCCCCCTCAAGAAGATGCTGGGGACAGAAGGTGAGGCCTGACAGCTTCTTGAAAGGTACAAGAATCTAGGGTGAGCAGGAGGACTAAGCGTGGCTAAGAGAGGTGGTTCAAGGAAGCATATAGTCTCACTATGGGAGAATGATACAGAGGAAAACCTTGGGTGCAAGGATAACCAATGGGTAAGAACACTTGCTACAGGGAGAGGGGGGAGGGTGATTGGTTTTCTAAATTGAACCTAGGGAAGTGATTTGGAAGATGGGAGATTTGGGGAGATTATGATTTGAGGATTTATGATTGGTGATGACTAAGATTATGATTGATGTAGGAGCTATGATTATGATTGATGCAGGAGCTATGATTATGAGTGATGAAGGAGATATGATTATGATTGATGAAAAAGCTATGATTATGATTGATGAAGGAGCTATGATTATGATTGATATAGGATTCAATAAAATGGGATTGATAGGAGATATGATTGTGATATGGCTAAAACTGTTAGATCATGATTGTAAGACTGATTGGATGGGATGCCTGGATAGGATGGAATGTTTTGATAAGATGGGAGTGTGAAGTAATCCATTGAAGCTTGGATGTGTGGGTGCTCCAAAGGGGAGCACCACCATGTAGTTGAGCACTTATTTTGATATAAGAATATTGAGAATATGCCAAGGTTACTAATAACATCAAGACCTTTTTTGCCAATATTACATAGGACTGACATGAAATAAACACGCAAGGATTTCCCCAACATCACACATGAATCCCGAAAGAATCAAAATGGAAATGATACTGGATAACTCACAAGAAAACAATATTTCCCAAGTGCACCATGTAACCATAAGTGATCACATGTTTGGAATATGCAAGGGTCATATCCGACTGACTCACAGGCAGAAAAGAAAATGAAAAAGACCTGATCAAAAACTTGCTCTTGAATTGCCCCATTCATAACACACTATGATATAAAAGATCGTGGTGACCATGAGGAGGGAACAACCCAAATCACTTGGAAGAGATACTTTAAGAACCAAACGTGAAATCCTGAAAAGAAAAGAAATCGAAAGAAAATGTAAATCCATGAAAAAGTAACCTTTTGCCAAAGAGATCGGTAGGACTAGATATTGAGGGACCAAGATCAGATGAGAGGAAGGATGCATCCTACAAGGATCTATCAGTAATATTGAGGACTAGGATCAAATGGGAAATTAGAACTATTTAGGACAACATTTTGATGACAAGGGATCTCATATGAGGATTCGCAAAAGCACCTAACCAAGAGAACTACAAATTTTTATTTGTATTTTATTATTTGATCAAGCATGAATAGACACAAAGAGATGAGAGATATACAATGATACCAAGAAAAGGACTAACATGCAAGGAATATACCATGGACAAACCAAAGTATTTATAAGGGATTACCATACAAAAGATCAGTGTGATAGGATAGTGGCAAGAAAGATGAAGATGAGAAGGTTAGCAGAAGAAAATCTAGGGATGAGGAGATAGTGCAATGAAAAGCATGGGATGAGAAGCTAGTGGAAAGAGAAAGGATATAACATACTATTACTATAGGGGAGGTGAGGTGTGGAAAGGATAGAGGTAGTTGTCGACTTGACTATTATGATGGCAGGTATTGAAGCTTGTTGCTAAAGATATGGATAGCATTTAATGGAAGTGATGGAGAATGTTGTTGGTTCTATAAAAGGTGAGTGAATTTGATGAAAGCCCAACAACAAGAAGTGTTAGCATAAGAAAAGTGTGAGTGAAGAATTAAGCTATGAGTGAAATACCAATGGCCAATTCACAAGAGTAGAGGTAGAAAATGCCAGAGGTGATAGAAGGAGGAACAAGGGGATGGAGTGAAGAGAAAAATGAAAGCCAAAGAGAAAGGAAATGGTTGCGGGGGAAAAAGTGAGACATAAAGCAGAGCCAACAAGAAGGAAGAGAAACCTTGCCACGTCGAAGCATACAACATTGTGATCAGGGAGTAGTGAAGGCTAGCAAAATTAATTAAGCTCAAAATCAGCCAGAAGAGGAAGAAGAAGATTTGACCTTGCTGCAACTATTAGCAGAAGGTGCGATGGAACAAATAGAGTCCAAGGAAAAAAGAGAAGTAGACAAACTTACCAAGTGTGGGAGTTTTGTTAGAGGGAGCAAGTGTAGAAGATCAGCCATCTATAGAAGAGACTCTTCCAAAAGAGGAACAAAGATCCGTGATGCGACCAACAACAATCATATGGCAGAAGGGAAAAAGCAGTTTAGGGGATATGATGCAGAGCTCTGGGGAACAAAAGGGTGACCTAGTGTTGTCTGCATTTTGGCCATTTTGAGCATTGCAATTCAATACTGCAGTACAAGTGGCTCATGATGTAGCAGTGGTGATGGAGAAAGCATTGGCAGTGGAAAAAGAATGGGCTAACCTGGCAGAGAAAGATGTGAACTTATTTCAAGGCCTAATTGAAAGAGCGCGAGAGGATGGTGCATGGATGGAAGCTGAGTGCCTAGGGATGATGTTAATGATGGAGCAAACAAGAGTGGAGATTGTGGAGGCAACTTTGGCAGCTGAGAGAGTGGTGATTGAGAGATGTGAAAATGAATTAGTGCTCCTATGATCGCAACTAGAAGCATTTAGGGAGTCAGTAGTGCAGACCAATAGTTTAGCACGAAGGTCTCAAGAGCAGCTGAATGCAAGTAATGCGTGCATTATGTGGTACCAAAATCAGTTGAATATAGTGAAATATGAGAGGGAGTCAATGAAAATGCTAGCGAATAGATATGAAAGAGAACACGATATTGCATAGAGGACAACAACTATTCCAGGAGCAGAAAGACTACGGGTAGAAATGAAAGATGTCATGGAGCAGTCAGTGAAGGTTGCATGAGAGGTAGCATGTTACATGGGATTATATCACCAGGCAGTCCCTTTGGAGCAAAGGATAGGAGTTTTATACTCAGAGAAACATTTTATGGAGCAGATAAACAACCTCTTGAGGCATGGTAACATCTCGATCCCCATGGATACACTTTGGGTAGGTGTGAGGATGACTCTAGGGGCATCATCATCTGGGATTGGGTTTGAAGGAATGCCATTGATTGGACACCCTATCTTGCCACCTCCCCTAGGGAGGCAAGAATAAATAATCTACCAAACATTATTAGTTAAATGGAATGTTGTTGTTGTCGCCATAGGAGAATAAAAAGTTTGTGCTTGTTGTTTAGGCAATCAAGGGGACAATGAATGTTGTTTGTAATGCAATGTCATGTTTTTTTGTTGGGATTTTATGGAACATATATGGACGTTTTTGTGTTTTTGTCGAATAGTTAAATGTTTTTGGGATGTTTGATATATATTTGAATGTTTTTAAAAATTTTTGTCAAATATTTAAATGTTTTTTGGATGTTTGATATATATTTGAATGTTTTTGTGTTTTTGTGATAAATAATGAAATAGTTTGACTCTTGTAAAAGTGGGAACAATATAATCTCTAGAGTAAGGGTAACCATGACTCATAGGTGAGAATGTCTGTGTAGATTTAACAATTATGACAGACAATAATAAGACAAAATGTGGGGATGTTTCTCTAGGTGTGTGATGAGACAGATGCTTATGAGGCATGGGAAAAGGCATTGGGACCTACGCAAGGCTTGTGATGGCCAAAAGAGGTAAATATGGGCCTTGAAAAAGGTCTTTGGGCATAAAAAGATGTCTCAGGGGCTTGAAAAAGGCGTTTGAGCCTAAAAAGGTGTCTTGGGGGCTTGAAAAGGTCAAAATGGGGCCTTGAAAAAAAATGTTTAGGCCTAAAAAGGCATTGTGGAGGCCTGAAAAAGGCGCTTGGGCATATAAAGGCAGTTCGGGGGCTTGAAAAGGTCAACATAGGGCCTTGTAAAAGGCGTTTGGACCTAAAAAAGCATTTTGGGGGCCTGAAAAAGGTGCTTGGGCCTATAAAGGCATTTTGGGGGCTTGAAAAGGTCAAAATAGGGCCTTGAAAAAGGCGTTTGGGCCTAAAAAAGGCATTTTGAGGACTTGAAAAAGGAATTGGAGGGGTCTAAAAAGGAAACTTGGGCCTTAAAAAAGGCAATTGAGGGGCCTAAAAAGGTGCTTTGGGTCTAAAAAGGCACTTTGGGGGCTAAGAAGGACACTTGTACCTTGAAAAAGGTATTTAAGGGGCCTAAAAAAAGGTGCTTTGGGCCTAAAAAGGCACTTGGGGGCTAAAAAGGACATTTGTACCTTGAAAAAGGTATTTAAGGGGCCTAAAAAAGGTGCTTTGGGCTAAAAAGGCACTTGAGGGGCCTAAAAGGCACTGGAGTGGTCCAAAAAGGACACTTGGGCCTTGAAAAAGCATTTAAGGCCTAAAAAGGATATAGAGTGCTCCAAAAAGGACACTTGGGCCTTGGAAAAGGCTTTTAAGGCCTAAAAAGGCGCTTGAGGGGTCCAAAAAGGACACTTGGGCCTTGAAAAAACATTTAAGGCCTAAAAAGGCACTAGAGTGGTCCATAAAGGACACTTGGGCCTTGAAAAAACATTTAAGGCCTAAAAAGGCGCTAGAGTGGGGAGCCAAATTCTCACGCTTACGCCTACTTATTCTGTGCCCCCAGCTATATGAGGATGAAAGAGTCTGACGGAAATCTAGGCTTTCGAGACAGTATTGATATATTTGTTGAAGGTGGTTAGACTAATCGTGGCCACTACAACTTAAATAAGACTAATGAGCCATGTGGAATTGTTGCTCTTGACAAGAGGAAGGAAAACAAAGACATCTTTTGTGCTATTCGCATTGTGCTAGATTTTCCAATGTCTGGCGAAATGTTTCTGGACATTACTACCCTGCTTCTTAATATCAATTTCTTAATATCATAAATTGAGAGGAATTTTGGGGTGGTGTTTAATGTTTCAAGCTTTTATGGCCATATTTGGCAATTATGACCCCCTTTTGAATGCTTTGGATATTTTTTGATATTTTTAGACAATTTTTGAATTTTTTTGGTAAGTTTGGGCAATTTTGGATTTTTCTTTGATAAGTTTGGGAAATTTTTGAGTTTTTTTGGTAAGTTTGGATGATTTTTGAATGTTTTTAGTATTTTTGGGTGATTTTTGATTTTTTTTTGGGTACTTTTGGATGATTTTTGAATTTGTGGGGGTGAAATAGAGGATGTGAGCGAGATTTGGTGAAATACGGGGGTAACCAAGGCCATGTGAGGTACCTAAAGAGGTAATGAAGGGAGTTTATGATGCCAACTGGGTTGATTGAGGGCTAAAATAAATATTGGAGATCATTGGCCAAGGTGGATAGTAGAGATGTGCATTGATTTTCTTCCAATTCATGTCTATGATATCTCAATACATAATCAGGCTCCATGTTTTCTTCGAGCTTCCTTCTCTCCAGGTACCCCTATTTCCATCCATTTAATGTCAAGCATCCATTGATTGGCAGAGTAGAACTTAAAAATCCAAAATGTTTGTCAATTGGGTATTTGTGAAATTAATTCTAGATCAAATACCAGCCTGATAGACAACTCTTGTCCAGGCTATAAGCTTCTCAACCCTAGATAAACAAATAATTTTCTACCAAATACCTCCAAATAATTCAACTGTAAATGCTACCCCTTTCGCTTATTCTTATCTTCTATTAATTGCAATGGAAAGCCACAAAGAACCAAAATTTGTCTTAGAGATGGAAAATCAACCATTCAATTGTAGCCCTTTTTTAGCATTGAAGGGAAAGTTTGGCCTCATTTTTTGGATGTGTTGATGATCTGTAGAGGAGTAATGGGGTTGGTTCTCCCCTTTTTTTTTTTGAAATTTTTTGGCAATTTTGGATTGGAACTAGGATGTGAGTGAGATTTGTTGAAATAGTGATGCGAGGTTTTGCTGTAAGGCTTCAAAAATGTACAAGCATGAATATACAATGGGTGGATGACTCAAGAATGTATGATAGAATATAGTAGCCGATGTGCGTATGATAGGAAAAAGCTCAAGATGAGGAAATAACATTGATACAATAGGGTTATTGTTACATGGGTATGATACACAAAATTATTGGTTGTGTTACAAGGATGTGGTACATAGAATATTGTAGCTTGGTACAGGTATATGACATAAAGGCATGGTTTTAAGGATAAAATACACCTAATATGATACATGTGGTAAGGTACAAGGATAAAATAGATATGCTAACCATGGTAGAATATGTGATCTAGGTAGGCTTTCCAAGCTGGTGTCATGAGTTGTTGGACTGCGAGGAGGGAATTCTTGGAATATCTTGGAAAATGGGGAGATGGAAGGGGTGATACTGGATATGTAGGTCATTGATAGATAATGAATAGGCTAAGTACACCTGGCGCCTAATTGTTAGGTTTTCACTAGGGTATCGATCCAAGGCGCTTGAATTGCCAAGTATTCACCATTGGACACTTTTTTTTTTCTTAGGCATAGAATTTCTTGAGGTGAATGATGTTAGTGGGATCATTCATGACTTCACCTTCAAGTGTGGATAATTGATAGGCCCCTGAGCCAAAAGATGCTGTGACCACGTAAGGACCAAGCCATGTGGGCTCAAACTTGCCTTTCTTTTCTCGAACAACTTGGAATTTCATGTTTTCTTTGAGGACCATGTCTCCTCCTTGAAATTGGCATGGATGGAATTTCTTGTTGATGTTGCACTTGAGGTAATTCTAGTAGACCATGAGGTGGTCATAGACCTGTTGCCTTTTTTCATCAAGTAAATCTAGTTGGGTGAGTCTAGCAACTATGAAATCCTCATCTGATATTTGGCCTCGCAAAGAAATGCACAAGGATGGGAGTTCAACCTCAATAGGTAATACTACTTTAGCACCATAAACTAGGGAGTATGGGGTTGTGCCTGTGGATGTACATTATGAGGTGCGGTAGGCCCATAAGGCAGGGTTGATTTGTAAATGAAAATCGTGGCTAGAATCATTGCCAACTTTCTTTAGGATTTTGAGTAGGTTTTTATTAGTTGCCTTTGCTTGATCGTTACCTTATGGGAAGTATGGTCTAGAAAAATGGTGATGGATATGAAGGGTAGTGCAAAATTCCTCCATATTTAGGTTTTCAAAATTACCTCCGTGGTCAGTGAAAATGGTAGCTAGGATGCCGAAGTGACATACGATATGATATAGGATAAAATTAGACACTTGAACTCCTATAGCAGTGACGAGGCGAATTGCTTTGACCCATTTAGTGAAGTAATCAATGGAAGTGCTTATCCATTTGTGCCCTTCGAAAGAAAGTGGTGCAATAAGACTGACAAGATCAAACCCCCAACAGGAAAAAGGCCATGGTGGTGCAATGGGTTGCAAGTCCTAAGCTAGAGTTCAGATCATATTAGCATGTTGTTGACAAGGTAAACATCATTTCACAAACTCAAATGCATCATGTTCTAGAGAAGGCCAATAATACCCAGCCCAAAGGATTTTCTTTGCTAGCACTATCCCGCTTGTGTGAGCACCACAAAGTGTAGCCTGCTTGAAAGCCATTGTAACCTCATTTTGATCTAAATGTCGACAGAGAGTATCATGATAACCACAATGATATAGGGTTTGGATGATGATAGTGTAGTGAGAAGCTCTGCGAATAAGGTTTTGGTGTTGGGTTCATGTGAGGTGAGGAAATATGATACCATTTAGTAGGCAAGCATGAATTTTGTGGTACCATGGGGATTGGGGACCAACCAAGATGCAGACTCATGTTGATTCATCATTCTCATATGCGGGTTTGTGCAACTGCTCGACCAAGAATTCATATTGCATAGCTTCGCACAGTATTGCCAAGAGAGAACCAATAGTAGCCATGACATCTGCTACTTTCTTTTGGAGTCTAGGTACCTGTATGAACTGGAGTTGAGTAAAATTCTCCTTTAATCGATCAACCAATTCCTTTTAAGATAGTAGCTTATCATCCTTGATTTTATATTAATTTAAGGCTTGTTTAATGATAAGCTGAGAATCACTGTAGACTTGTAGCTATGGGATATTCCATTCAATGGCAATTTTGAGCCCTGCAACTAGGGCTTTATACTTTGCAATGTTATTGGTACACCAAAACTACAGCTTGAAATATTTAGGAATATAATTGTCTTGAGGTGTGACCAAGAGTATGCTTGCACTAGAGCTAGGAGATGTATATGATCCATCAAAATATAGCTTCTAGGATGGTTGTTCTTCTATCAAATAGAGGTGTTCATCTGAGAACTCCATAATGAGGGGGTGGTCAGCAACCAAGGGTGCATCTACCAAGTGATCTACAATAGCTTGGCCTTTGATGGCCTTTCTATTAATATATTGGATGTCAAACTCACTGAGTAGCATAACCCATTTTGCCAGGCATCTTGTGAGTACTGTGCGAGAAAGCATATATTTTAATGGATCAATTTTTGAGATTAGCTACATAGTATGACTCAACATGTAATGATGTAGCTTTTAGGTGGAAAATACCACTACTAAGCAAGCCTTCTCCATTGGCATGTAGTTGAGCTCATATCCCACTAATGTTTGGCTAATGTAATAAATAGCCCTTTCCTTCCCTGCATCATCAAGTTGTGCTAGAAGAGCACCTAATGCTGTGGGAGCAGCTATGATGTACAATATGAGTGGACGCCCTACAACTAGAGGAACCAAAATAGGTGGATTAGCCAAGTATTCCTTGATGAGCTCAAAGTTATGTTGGCAAGTAGGATCCCATCTAAAGTTCTGATCCTTCTTGAGCAGGTGTGTGGAAGGTTGACATTAATTAGCAAGCCGGGAAATGAACCATTTGACTGATTGGAGTTTTCCCTATAGAGAACGAAGGTGTTTGAGTGTCCTAGGAGGAGCCATATCCATGATGGCTTTGACCTTTTTAGGGTCAATCTCAATACCATGCCATGACATAATGAATCCTAGGAGCTTTCCTGAGGTGACACCAAAGACACATTTCTTTGGAATCAGCATGAGACAATATTTTGCCAATCGATTAAACACTTCCTCGAGGTGAAATAAGTGATCAAGAGCATTGAGAGACGTTACTAAAATATCATCCATGTAATCCTCAAGAATCTTATAGATTAGGTCATGGAAGATGACCATCATGGCATGTTGATAGGTTGCCTCAACATTCTTTAGCCCAAATGGCATCATGTTGTAGCAGAATGTGCCCCAAGGTGTAGTGAACACTGTCTTATGCTGATCTTCCTCTACTATATGAATCTAATTATATATGAAGAAACCATCCATTAGTAACAAGAGTTCATGACTTGTGGTGAGATCCACAATCATGTTGATATTTGGTAATGGAAAGTCATCCTTTGGACAAGCTTTATTAAGATTCTTGAAATTGGTGCAGATTTAGATATCACCAGAAGGCTTGGTTATAGGTACCATGTTAGAAATCCATTCAGAATAATCTATTGGGTGAATGATTTTGGCCTTCAACAATTTTTCTAACTCTGCTTTAACCAATAAAGCAACTTTGGGGTGCATCTTACAAAGCTTTTGCTTAATAGGTTTGGCCTTTGGATCTATGGCCAAATGGTGTACCACTAGCTTGGGGTCCAACCCCGACATGTCTTGATATGACCATGCAAAAAGACCCACATTCTTGCAGAGGACCTCAATGAAAAGATCTGCCTACTTAGGTGGTAGTGAAGCTGTAATGTATGTGATATGTGGTGTCTCTGTCAAATTGATATTTATTGGCCGAGTTTTCTTTGTCAAAATTGAAGATATAGGAGGTCCATGCTCTTGCGGGGGAAGGATGAAATCTCCATCTTCAGGTGCCTTAGAGAGGTTTTCACCATTAGATACATCCTTTATTTTTATTTCATTTTTTGAATCATCTAATGGCGCTCTAGAGGAGTTTTCACCAAAGGACATTTTTGCTTTAATTTTTTGCTTTTTTGTTTCCTTTTTTATTTTTGTTTTGCGATTGGAGATTTCCTCCTCCTCGAAGTAACCTGCAGGATCCAACTTATAGACATATGCTGATGGCGGTGGCGGCCATTTATGTGGCATTTCTACCCCCATGAATTTAAGGAGCGCATGCTCGACAGAGAATTACATGAAGACACTTGGTTGGTCCCAATCTATGAGTTTAGGGTGAGCGAGGGGTAGGTCTATGAGATTTAGGGATAGTTGGCAAAGCACAGAGGCTCCTAGGATTATTTTGTCAAGGAATATATCATCATAGGATTTTTTTTCTATTTCCTCAGGAATGTCTTCGACCTCAAAAAAGCTGTTTTGGATGTTTGTAAAGGCATGGCCTTCCTTCATAGTGCCCCCAATTGTGAGGAGTCCATAGCCTAAGCCTTGGTTTTCTATCCCTGGTGTGCCTCTATAGGCTTTCTCATACTTGATTCCAAATGGACCAAATCACTTCCTTGATAATCCCATTGCTCCATGGCCAAGTGACGTGACTAGGGATATTTTTGTTTAAAGTGATCAAGAAGTGCTTCATTTTTAGGAGGTGGCTCTTTGTATAGCCATGTGTTAATGTCTAGTGCATTCTCCTCTCCATCAAGAATACCCTTGGTCATAAATGTGGTAGGGCCCATTTGTTTGAGTAGAGGTGGTTTTTGGTCTAGGCCCTTGATGTGTCAGGCATCCTTGAGTATGGGGATCAAGTGGTAGAGCATTGATAGCAAAAGCATCTATAAGACTATACTCACCACAACCTTGGTAGTTGATCTTAATTGTGGAAAGAGTGGAGGCTAAAATGGTGTCTGGATCATGGTAGGTGCCAGAGGAACTAGCCGTGGTGTGGCCAACTTCAATCCCAGGACAATGATTGATGTATGAAGCTTCAATCGCATTGCAATAAGTAAAGGGTTCAGGATCTACATGGATGCTTATCTTAGTGCCATAATGAAAAAATTTGATACACTAATTATATGTGGATGGAACGACTTTCATGGCATGAATCCATGGGTGACCAAGGAGGATGTTGTATGGAAGGTTAAGATCAACTACATGGAAAAGTGTTTCTTGAGTGGCTGGGCCAACTCTTATAGGGAGCAAGATGGTTCCTTCAGTGGTGCGCTCCAAATTTTCATATGCCTTGATGGTGATTACTTAATTAATGATATCTACCTCAATGTATCCTGCCTATTTGATGAACTTTAGAGTACATAGATTTAAAGCCGATCCATTATCTATCATGACCTGTTTAACAACAAAGTTGGAAACCATGATGGCTATGTAGAGTGGAAGGATATGATTTGGTTCAACTACTAGGATATTAGTGGTTTTGAAGGATAAGGCACATGATGTTGAAAGATGGCCAACCAAGTTGTGAAACTCGATGGCATTTATGTCGAAGGGGATGAGTGACTCATGTAGAGTACTGTTGAGGATCTCTTGATAAAGTGGGCATGTTTGTAAGAGATCTAGAATGGAGATCTAGGCTGATGTGTTTCCAAGGTGTTCCAAGATGTTATATTGTGACCCTAATGAGGATGATTCCGATGGAGATGCTTTAGATGGGGGTGGTCTTGATGGTGTAGAAATAGGTGGGCTAGCTATATTGAGTCGAGTTTGATGAGTAGCAACTACACATTGGGTATCTGGACCCTTAATGTTAATGATGTTGATGGATGGATCAATCTATGATATGCAACTGATAAGGCTTCCATAGTCTAAATATGCTAAGGTATAGTTTTGAGACTTGTCTCAATTATCTCCTTTTTTTCCTTGAGTATTGTTTAGTTTGTTGATAGGAGGGTTTGTAGGTGCTTTTCCTAGGTTTTTGTTATGAGGAGGGAAAGCATTTTGATACATCATTAATCCTACATTAGGTGAATTTTGTGCCCCCACTATGATTTCCTTTTGATCAATTAAGTCTTGGACATAGTCCTTGAGTTGCATGCATTTGAGGGTGGTATGTCCTTTGACATGATGGAGTTTGCAAAACTCATTATCTTTATTCTAGGATGCCCTAGATTGGTTTGTTTCAAAGGGTTGTGTTGGTGGATGTCAAATAAGATTATCCTTAGCTAATTTTTCAAAGATTGCATCAAGAGGTTCCCCCAACGGTTGTGATAGCATTGGTTTGATTATGATGAGCAAGTATTTGTTCATTGTTCTATATGGGTGGCGGGTGATACACAGGGGGTTTTTGCTGATAGGATTGTTGCTAACAAAATGTGGTAGGAACATTGGTAGCTACCCCAATGATATGAACTTGTCAGGTGTCGATGGTACCATCTGTCACCATGTTTTTGCTTTTGTTCCAATATTAGGTTTTGTCATTGTTTTATCCTCAGTCCTGAGTGTTTTCCTTGTAAAGTCTAATAACACCATCCTTAATGAGGCCTTGTTCAAGTCCCATCCCCTTTTCCTTAATGTCTTTATATGTTTATAAAGAGTTCATAACCATATGATGGGCGAGACTAGGGTGTGTATTGTTTATGAACATTTTGAGAAGACGACGCTCAGGGATGGTACAAGAAATCTTGTTTGTGAGTATTTGCCAATGTTGCAAGTATTCTGCAAGGCTTTCTCCCCCTTTTTGCTTAGTATGAACTAGGTCCACGATAGATAATTCAATTTAAATAAGATGGGTGTATTGAGCCACAAAGGCTTCAGAAAGATTAGCAAAAGTTTTAATAGTGCCTTGAGGGATACGACATAACCATTCTAAGGCTTGGCCTCCTAAACTTTTGGGAAAGAGCCGCATGAGGAACACATCATTATAGGCTACCTCCTAAAAATGCATATAGAATTCCTTAACATGTGTGATTGGATCACTTTTCCCCCTAAATTTGTCAAACTTGGGGATCTCAAAATGTTTAGGAAACAATGTCATCGTGATGGTTTTGTTAAACAGGTATGGGTAGTCATTCTCAAACTTGAAAGTTTTGGAGTCTATCCCATCTTTGAGGGCTTTGAGAGCATTTTTCAACTCTTTCCATTGAAAGTTTATAGGTGGAGGAGCAAGTACTCCTACTGTAGGATACATGCCAAGACTGAAGGTTGATATGGAAAACCCTAGTTGCCATATGGCGTCTATGGAAAAATAGGTTGCACACCTAGTGGGATGGATGTTATGGGTTGTTGGAATGTGTTTTGGGTATACTGCTACATCTGCTGAGAAGTTTGTTGGTGGGGAAGATAAGTATGAGGCTGCTGCCCTATGAGATATCTTTGTGTGGGTGCTTGAGCATATTGCTAGCATGAAGACTGTAGCTGAAAGGGTGGTAAGGTGGGTAATGCCTATGCCATGCTTTGGGAATACATACCATGTCCAATATATGTGGGTTGCACTCTTGCTTGAGAGTATGACTGATTATGAATAGGCACAAGTTAATTAATCTACAGTAGAGTATTCATCATAGGGAACTACAATGGTGGGGTGGTTTGGCTATTTCCCAAAGGTGGCATGGAGAAATAGTTGGTAAGGGGTGGTAGTGAATAACAATGTGAAGCAGTGGATGAAGGTGCCTAAGGAGCGAACATGGTTGCAGTGCTAGGGGGAAGACTAGTGATAGGTCCTTGTGCTATAGCAACATTCCAAGGTCCCAAAGGAAATAAGGCTAAAGAGCTTTGGCTAGCTACAAAGGGGTTGATAGTGATGTTGGGTGGGATGGAAGATGAGGCATTTTACCCTAGTGGTGGCATTTGAGTAGTAAATGGACTAGGTGTGTTGTGAGGTGGAAGTGAAAAGGTAGTGTTGCTGGATGTAAATAGAGGATTTTGTGGAGTAGGGAAATGAGTGGTTGAAGCAGAGGCAGATGATACACATGAGGTTGGTTGGGATGTATTATGTACTAAGGGTTGAGTGAGGATGGGATGGGTGTTTTGTGGAATGGGAGTAGGCACCTGGGTTGAGGGTATATTTAGGTCTGTAGGTTCCATCTAACGTGGTTGATATCATTTGTTGAGTGAAGAGAAAGGATCACTAAGGATAGATGACTCTGCAATTGGTGGTTGCCACCCAAATAGAGGGTGTGAAGGATTTGAAATGTTGATAGGTGGTGGACGTCCAAATTCAAAGGAACCAACACTATCCCTTAAGAAATTTTCCATGATGGTTTCCTTGTTTCAGTCTATGATGGCATTAACAATGGTGGCATGACCTGGTTGGTTCATGAAAGCATCAATGTCTATGGAGGAACCTATTTCTTCAAGGATTTGTGGTAGTGGATTTGGTGGCATCATGGAAACTACGAGGTATGGTTGAGCTCAAGATGTGTTATTACTATGGCTAGGATCCATGTCCTTTTTCCTTGTGTTCTTACCAAAACAAGTGGTGCGTGGCATGAAATGATGATTTTCCTAATGATGAAAATGCAAAGAGGGATGATGCTAAGTGTATATGATATTTTTAGGAATCTAGATGATATGGTGCTACATGGAGGAGATTGTGTTTCCCTTAAGTGTGAACTTGAATATGTGGTGGCGATATCAAACCCTAAGGTAGCCTTGTAACCATTGGGAAGACAAATGTGATCAAGTGTGTAGCCCAACCTTTTGCTTAAGGTGATGTGGGACAAAAGCGACAATTTATCCTAAAAAATGCTTAGTTTAAGGACAACTATGATGGTGAGATGGATGGAGATTTCCTTAGGGAGACAAAGATTAATGAGGTGATGCAAAAATGTTTCTAAGTATGGAGCAACTAATGAAGGATTCTAGGGTTTAATGATGCTTGATTTGGAGGATTCTAAAAACCTAAGGTTGATGACAAAAAGTGGAGGAGATGATTCTACCAAATGTTTAGATGGGATGAAGAATTAATAGAGAGAATAAACCTACAAGGAGACAAGTGCATAAGTGTGTGTGGAAAAAGATGGATCTAATCAAAGTAGTTAACATGAGAGTTATTGATAAGGCTATGGTTGACACCTCATCAGAGAGTTAGGTTTTGAATCTTGTAATCCCACTCAATTTATAATAATATGCCTTCTCCATCTTTCTTAATTTGGTCTAGCTTGGCAATCCTTGGGTTGGGGGTATGTTTTTGATGTTCTACTTCTATCTCTGTGTAAAGTGGTATTTGTGGAAGTTTAGCCTTTTTGAACTTAGCCTTAGGTTTTCCTAACATGAGATAACCCTAAGAGATTTGATTGTAACTGTGGGGTTTTGATGGGTAGTGAATACACTAAGTATACCTTTTAACCTTGGATTGGGATCATAAATTGATTGAGGGATAGCTAATTTTTTAGAAATGGTAAAATTTGAGTGAAGTGGGACAAACGAGACTTAAGGATTTTGTTGTGAATGAAGTTGCTAGCAATCTTTTAGTCAAGAGTAAAAGTGCTATTTTCAGTCAAGCAGGGTAAGTAACAAGGATATTTTGAAAAAGGACAAAACTTTGGACCAAGGAAAAAGGATCAGTAACTAGGACTTGCTTAGTGATTTTATTATTTTTGAGGGATGAAGTATAACTTTTTTTTGGCAAAGAGATTATCTGAACCAAAAAGACAAATAGTTGTTGCGAATGGACTTGCTAACAACTGCCTTTTGAGATAATAAAGGTGGAATTTTTTTCTTTGATATGAGAGTTTTTATGAACAAACAGTTTCTCAAAGGACAAAGCAACTTTGAGAAAGGAAAATAGATGATCTCTTTAGCAAAAGAATTTTTGATAATAACCATAGAATTGTGTATATTTTACAAATGTTTTTCACAGGTCTTGAGTACAAATAAGAAAATTCAAACACACTCTTTATCCCTAAAGTCAAATTTTGGCTACAACATGCTATTCAACGACCCACAACTTGATTTCTCCTAATTCTAGTGCAATATGTCCCTCTCATCGAAGAGGTGAGTCGATACAAGGGTCAATCAAAAAATGATACACATCAAAGAATCTTCAAGGCATGGCAAATAGAAGTTCCCCTTCTATGGGAACAACAACCCTTGGAGATGAAACCCAAGTGGCCTTATGCCTCTACCAGGGGAGCACAATGGTGAGTAATCTTGAGGGATGCTATTTCCCTTGCACCACAAATAACATGCCAAGGATAAAAGGGTAGCTACTAAGTTGGTTTGTAATTAGGTTTGTGGTGTCAGCCAAACGGTTGTTACGTATGTGATCCACTTAAGAATCTATTCCAAACATGCTAAAATCATGGGAAAGTTTTCCCACCTTAGGCTACCCCCAGAAACACACTACCTAAACTTGCCTGATAGAGCAAGAAAGTTTACCCTTCTCCTCATTTATATACTGGCTAGATTATTTATTGGTTTGAGCTTCTCACCAAAGGGGACGTGCTTCGTAGAGGTGGATGAACTTGCTAGAAGCACTCCTAGGTTGTTGCAAATGGTCTTGCTAACAACTTTGGTACATGCATCATGTATTTAAATAGTTCTACTTTGCAAGAAATAGAGAAGTCAAAAATGTGCTAAAAGGCACAATCTCAATACACACAAGACACTTGATTCATTCTATTTGTGAAGCTTTTAGATTCTCTATTATACAACTTGAAGACACATGTGATTAGCATTTAGATGTTCATTCCAATTTGACAACGTTGCCAACAAAAGTAAAATTGAGTCAAAGTAAATCATGCATATGAAAGCTTTTAAAAAGGAGGGAATAAAAACATTTTCAGTTCAGAGCATTCAAGATTGAATGAAGTTTATTTTAAGCACCAAAGTTGAAGTGTGTTGATTTGCAATGTTCTTTAATACCCAAAATCAAATGTTCATCTCATTCACTCTTTTTAACCTTTAGCATCCAAGATTGTGTTGATCATGCATTCCAATGAAAATGTTATATTTTAATCCATGGCATTCAAGATTTGATTTTAGCAACATGCATTCAAAGACAAGTGTTTAAACATTCAAGTTCATTTTCCAAGAGCATTAAACCATGTAAGGAAAACCTACAAGAAACATGGTTAGTGGTTTTATAGAAGTCTTCAACCGACAAGGTATGAATTAGCAAATATCCCTGCAAAACCACAAGTTAGGGTACCAAAATAAAAAGTGAAATAACCTTGCAATGAAAATATTAATAATAATGTTTGGTTGTTGATAGCAAAAACAAGTATCTAAAATGCTGCAAAATATGATAAAACCAACACCATCATGATGGGCTTGGAACCAACTTTCTGATGATGTTTTATTTTTTGAAAATGAAGTTTGGATGCTCAAGTTATGAGTAAAACACCGAATGTTGCTTCTTAAGGCTTAGAAAGGTATGTAGAAATGATGTCGTGCTGACATCACCAAAGTGCAAGTTTAAATTTTGATGGCCATATGGCTTATCATAGGCAAGAAAATGACTTGCTGACATGGCAGATCCAATGGGCGCTAACTATGCACAATTAGGCAGTGACTTAATATGATGATGTTTTGACTGAAATAGCTAGGACCCAATGAATGGGTACAAGAAGGAGTTGCAATAGTGGCAATAGTCTTTAAAGGTCATAGGCTATAAGGAGGGCATAGGAGGCATTGGAGGTAATGACAAAGGGTGGAAGAAGCAGTAGAGGTTGCAGAAAATGGGTACGGGTAATAGTGGAGGGTTGTCCAGGATGAAGACCAGGCTACGAGAGGAGCGCAAAGGAAGCAAAGTAGGGATGAAGGAGGCTGCGAACAGAGAAGGTAGGTAGGGCCGCATAGCTGTGATGACTAGGAACAACGTTGTGGTGGCTGCTAGGTGGGTCTAGATGGTGCCTACAAGAAAATTAAAAAATTTTGGGGGCCAAAATCTGTGCAAAAAGACAAGTAGGTATTTTACACTTTTTTGAATTTTTTTAAAAAAATACATATATATGAATATGCATATTTTTACCAAATTTTCACTAAAGAAAGCGTTACCCAAATTTTTATTTATTTATTTATTATTATTATTTTTAATATAAAAATATTAAAGAAAATTTGAGGAAGAGAGAAGGTGAGATTTTTATTTAAAAAAAAAAAAAAAAAAAAATTTCACCTTGTGATTGTGGGTGGTCCCATCGAGCGTGCCAAAATGTAGAGCTGCAAAACTAATGCTTAAAGGAATATAATGAAGAATCAAAACATTAAAAACAATAGATTTAACTCACATATATTATTAGACAAAAGAGAATTAAAATACCAAAGTAGCCTAAGAACATGCAAACCTCTTAAACCAAGCAATCTTCCCTTTGATGCATATATGTGTCCATAAGATGTGATGTGTGCTCAATCTTCAATGAAGGATAATATTCAAGATGGATTTGTGGATGGATTTTTCCATTATGATGGTATTTTGATAGTCCTTAGTCTCTCAAAATAGAATTATAACATTAGCATAGAAGTGGATGATATTTGTGAAGGTAGAGGGTTTCATTTATAAGCCAAGGGGTAGTGAGATGGAGGGTTAGGATGCAAGGAAGAGGAATTCGTTAAGGAGGGCTAAGATGCAAGGGGAAGAGAGCACATAGATTGTGCTTCTTCAAAGCTCTAGCCTTGTGACAACTGTCACAAAGGGATTGGATAGGAAAGATGGTCAAGATAGGTGGTTAGAGGAAGTTATGAGGGGGAAAAAGGGGGGATGAGTGTGGAAAATAGGTGTAAAAAGTCTTTACAGAGCCTTTAAGTCATATAAGAGCCTTTAAGGCTCTTGAATAGGAATTCAAGACTTTAAGGATGGAACTTTGACTTTGGTTTGGTTTAAAACTTTCTTAACCCTTGGTTAAAGTTGTGCACATGCTTAAGGAAGGGATTAGGCTTAGCTTAGGATGAGATCAAGAGGCAAGTGGTTTGGGATTTAATGAGGTAGGTTAAGTCTTTATTTGAATATATTAAAAGAGGATGTTAAGTCTTTGTTTGAATATTAAAATAGAGGGTAAAGTCTTTGTTTGAATATTAAAATGGAGGATAAAGTCTTTGTTTGAATATTAAAATGGTTGGTGGGTGGAAGTTTTGACTTTAAAATGGAGGATGAAGTCTTTGTTTGTATATTAAAATGGGAGGTGGGTGGAAGTATTGACTTTGGCTTGGGTTAGGAATTCTTAACCTAGGATTAAGGTTGTGCATATGGTTAGAGTGAGGATTAGGCATGGATTAGAGGGGGATTAGGGGGCAAGTGGCTTAGATTTGATGGGATGGGTTAGTTAGGCGGCTAAGTGAGGTTAGTATGTGTGAATGGGTTGGATTAGGGGTTAGGATAGGGTTTAAGGAGGTTTTAAGGATTTTAGATATTTTATTAAATGATTTATTTAATAAAATGGGGATATAGAACGAAATTGAATAGATTTGAGGATTTATTCAATTTAATAGAGGAATAGGGATTTAATTGATAAATTGATTTTGGGTGATCTTTTGATTTTATCAATTGGACTATAGTTAATTAAATTAACTAATTAATTAGGGGATGACAATAGATTAATTAAATATTAAATACTTAATTAATAATGTCTTAGGAGATGACTAAATAGGATTACTTAAGTAATGTAATCAGATTTAGGTGTCTATAATCCAATAGTCCATTCTCTCCTTTTCTATTCAAGACTGGGGCAATCATGTTGCTTTCAAAGTTTTCTTCATGTCATCTATCTTCAAACTTCTTTGAAATAGTATTGTTCCAACACTCTCAAAGAGGGGCAAAATGTAGACACCTAAATCCAATTGCATCACTTAAGTAATCCTATTTAATCATCTCCTAAGGCATCATTAATTAAGTATTTAATATTTAATTAATCTATTGCCACCCCCTTAGTTAATTAGTTAATTTAATAAACTATACTCCAATTGATAAAATCAAAAGATCACCCAAAATCAATTTATCAATTAAATTCCTATTCCTCTATTAAATTGAATAAATCCTCAGATCTATTCAATTTAATTCTATATCCCCATTTTATTAAATAAATCATTTAATAAAATATATAAAATTCTAAAAGCCTCCTTAAACCCTATACTAACCCCTAATCCAACCCATTCACACATACTAACCTCACTTAGCCACCTAACTAACCCATCCCATCAAATCTAAGCCACTTGCCCCCTAATCCCCCTCTAATCCAAGCGTAATCCTCACTCTAACCATGTGTACAACCTTAATCCTAGGTTAAGAGTTCCTAACCCAAGCCAAAGTCAAGACTTCCACCCACCTCCCATTTTAATATACAAACAAAGACTTCATCCTCCATTTTAAAGTCAAAACTTCCACCCACCAACCATTTTAATATTCAAACAAAGACTTTATCCTCTATTTTAATATTCAAACAAAGACTTTACCCTCTATTTTAATATTCAAACAAAGACTTAACATGCTCTTTTAATATATTCAAATAAAGACTTAACCTACCTCATTAAATCTCAAACCACTTGCCTCTTAATCTCATCCTAAGCTAAGCCTAATCCCTTCCTTAAGCATGTGGACAACTTTAACCAAGGGTGAAGAAAGTCTTAAACCAAACCAAAGTCAAAGTTCCATCCTTAAAGTCTTGCATTCCTATTCAAGAGCCTTAAAGGATCTTATATGACTTAAAGGCTCTTTAAAGACTTTTTACACCTATTTTCCACATTCATCCCCCCTTTTTCTTCCCTCATAACTTCCTCTAACCACCTATCTTGACCATCTTTCCTATCTAATCCTTTTGTGACAGTTGTCACAAGGCTAGAGCTTTGAAGAAGCACAATCCATGTGCTCTCTTCTCCTTGCATCTTAGCCCTCCTTAATCAATTCCTCTTCCTTGCATACTAACCCTCCATCTCACTACCCCTTGGCCTATAAATGAAACCCTCTACCTTCACAAATATCATCCACTTCTATGCTAATGTTATAATTCTATTTTGAGAGACTAAGGACTATCAAAATACCATCATAATGGAAAAATCCATTCACAAATTCATTCTAAATCATATCCTCCTTTGAAGATTGAGCAATGTCATTGAGCACACATCACATCTTATGGACACATCTATGCATCAAAGGAAAGATTGCTTGGTTTAAGAGGTTTGCATGTTCTTAGGCTACTTTGGTATTTTAATGCTCTTTTGTCTAATCATATATGTGAGTTAAATCTATTGTTTGAATGTTTTGATTCTTCATTATATTCCTTTAAACATTAGTTTTACAACTCTACAATGTCAAGCACCTTGAAAGGGTCTTTGCATGGATTTGGCTATTTCCCCCTATTATGCTTCTTTGTCCCTATTTCCAACATCTTTATAACCAACTTTTTGGGTCAAGGATGACCTGAAGGGTCAAGGTCAACCTTGACCCTAACCTAGGTCAAGGATGACCTCGACCTTAACCTATAGTATGGTTGACCTTGTCCTTGACCCAAGGTCCAATTTTTAATTTCCAAAGGTTTTGAGATATTGGGCTTCAAAAAGTTTCATTTTCCCACTTTCGGGTTGGCTATTTCAAGTTTCAGAATGGTACACTCTTAAATTGCTTTTAATATAGGTCCATTTCTATGGGTTAATATTAATTTGGATTTTATTCTCTAATGTCAACCTTCTCTAGAAGTTTTTTCCCTAGATCTTTATATAAGGAAACCTTCTTCCCTCATTTTGACATCTATCTACTATCCATAAGAGTGCATGAGAAGACAATATATCAGATGACCCATTATTTCAAGCAAGATAAAGCAAGCATTTCCATCAAGTATTTTCAAAGAATAATCCAAGTCATTGTCTCAATTCAAGTTTTCCATTGAAGTTCAAGGATTCAAGCATTCAAGCCTTTGAAGGGATTTGGTTCAAGCATTCATGATTCATCATTCAAAACCATAGATCTAATGATCATCGTGGTATGATATTCCTTCAAGATTCTTTGTTCATCTTCTATATCTATTCATTATTCTCTCAAGGTATATTCTGAGCATACAATCATGGAGGTTTTGATTTACATTCGTTAATGTTATGTTCAATATTTCATATCAATATGCTTGTTTATGTTTCAAATACAGTTGCATATCTATTGAATATCATAGCTTCACTGTTAGATTGACTTCTACTACTTGCTAGCATTCTTTATTTCAATTCCACTATTAAGGTTGATTCCAAACTAGGGTTTGACCAAGGCAAATCCCTCATCCAAAAAACAAAACCATTTTTCTTGCAGGTACATGTAGAAGACAATGAATTAAAGTGCAAATTTGGATACCCTTTTTGCCAAACTTGTGAGATCCATGAACAAAATTTTTGTTGGAGTAGTATAGGTCAAGGTCAACTTTTTGGGGTACAATTGTGCCTTAGGGTAAGATTTTGCCCCACTATCTAGGTCAAGGTTGACCTACCTTCAAAAGGAGATTTTTTTTTTTGGGTTTTCTCCATTTCAACATTTCTAGTCCAAATCAGGTTGCATTATTTCCCGAAACTGTACATAGACATCAGAAATGAACATTTTCCAGATTTACCCTACTTTTATGTTAGTATTTGTCTCTTATTAAAGGTTTCAAGTACTCATTTTCTATAGTAGATTATAGGATTTCCTCCTTTCTTCATATTCTCCATCATTTGATTCATTTATGCATTGATCACTTTTTTGTGATTAATCAATTTGGATCATTGCTTTTGAAAATTTAGGTTAAGGATACATCCTATATTCCCCTCACATCACATTTCTTTCTATCATCCATATTTTCCTCTATTCATTTAGGTGAACACTTTTTCATGTTATTCAGTTCTTTACTTTTTGAAGAGATGAGAAGGAAGGTGTCTCTGAATGCCAAAGAGGCTTTGAGTGTTTGAGGAAGACCAAAAGAAGGAGGAAAGAACAAAAATAATCATGGCCACTCTAAGTTCAAGAATAAGGGGGCAATCAAAATCTCCTAGTAAGTCCAAGGCAATATGTTGGAACTCCAACAAACCTGGACACTTTTGAAAGGAGTGCAAAGAGGAGAAGAAGAAGAAGCAAGCAAGATCCTGATTCTGAGTTTGAGAAGGTAGATGGAGGTTCTTTTATTGCAGCCTTGGCCACATGTGCAAGTGACAATACATGGTAGATAGAATTAGGTGTTAGGGTAAAAGCACAAACTCGTGTCATCCTTTTACAAAGGAAAAGGCCAACAAAAGTATAATTATTCACCTTCAATGACATAAAATTGGTATTATTATTTAGAATTTGAAAATAAAATAAAATAAAATAATGAAATGTGTAGAAATAGATGAAGTTTAGGATTATAATTTTTAATAATCATTTGGAATAAGAAATGAAATATTTTCCTATTTATTAATGATAACTTTTTAGTTGCTGAAAAATGCTAGAAATTAGGGGTCTAGTTCCCACCACAAAACTATACGAAAATAAACTCATTTTCCTTTGATCTCATATTATGTGATAGATAACATATGTAGCTAGAATAGTCAAAAATAAAATTTGGCTTTAGACCTATATTTTCTCTTTTATAACGATTCAAAGCTCCAAATTGATAGTTTTCATTTCCTACCACATTTTGCAAAATAATTCTATTGCAACCAAGAGAAAACTTATAGATTCTAAAAGAGGACTTTCTCCTATAGAACATCATATAATTTTTAATTTTTAATGATTTGATTTAATATTTTTTCTTTCTCAAAATCGACATCTTCCCAAGTGTCAAAATACGTATTTGTATATTTTTTTAATTACAAAATACTATATCTAATTAAAACACTATGAACTCTATATGTGAATATTCTAGACTTTGAGCTCTATAAAATGGTGTTTATATTTTATTAAAAACACATCATTAAACATAGTAAGAGTTATTGAAATGCCAATTTTCTAAAATAATTGTATTTCTTTAGTAATTGGATACTAACTAGTATAAAACATGCATTTAATAGACATTTCCAATTGGAAAAGTGTGAGACCATATATAAATTAGATAGAATAAATTTATCAAGATTGTATTTTTGAAAATAATTGAGTTTTAGATAGAAATACTCAAATTGAGTAATTCGAATAAGTTAGCCTGAAAGGTGATACAACTTCGTACTTTTACCCTGCATCTTTCCACATGACTCCCAATAGAAATTAGTTTCATTAGTATGAAAAATTTGATGGTGGTAAGGTATATTTGGGTGATAACTCAGATTTTGATATTGTTGGTCATAGAAGTATTCATGTGAAATTTTCTAATGGTAGAATTAGTAGATTTGATTGTGTCTTGCATATCTCGAGACTAGTAAGGAATTTGTTATCTGCTAGAAAACTAATAGATGCAGGTGTACATGTATAGTTTTCTGAAGTAGGTGTAAAAATGGTAAGAGGTGTTATGGCAATAGAAAGAGGAAGAAGATTGGTGATATTTTACTAGCTTGATGCATGCACAGTTGAGTATAATAGTACTTCTAATAAGATTGTGAAAATGACTACTTTGTTGAAGAAGGAGAGAGTTTTTCTTTCAACGGATGGTTGTGATTTTTGGGTACCCAAGGGTGCTCTATCTTTTGAATCAATGTCTCCTATGGAGAAGACCATGTTATGGCACTAAATACTTGGTAACATATGTGAGAAGGGTCTATGGACCTTAAAAAATAGTTTAAACCTTGTTGATGGTTTGAATGATTGCAATATTGAGTTTAATTTTTATGAGCATTGTATCTATGAAAAAAAAAACCCCATTCACTTTCACTTGAGTTCTCATAAGTCCTCATGTATTTTGGATCTAATCCATTTAGATATATCTGGTCTTGTTGATGGTCCTTCTATTGGCAGATTAGTTTAGAATGTTTCTTTCATTGACAATTTTAGTAGAAGAACATGGGTTTAGTTTCTTAGGAGTAAAGATAAAGTTTTCAATCATTTCAAATAATTTAAAGAAATGGTTGAGTTGTAGACTAGAAAGAAAATAAAATGTTTGAGAATTGATAATGGTGGTAAATTTTTCTCCAATGATTTTGACATAGTTTGTAAAGATTGGGGTATTAAAAGAGAGAAGATAACTCTGTATTCTTCGCAAAAGAATGGAGTTGCATAATGAAAAGGACCCAGATGGAGAAGGCTAGGAGTATGCTAAGTGGAGCTAGATTGGAATAATTTTTTTGGGCTAAAGCTATAGCCATTTCTTGCTACTTGATAAATAGGTCTCCTACATCAGATCTTGTTGATAAAACACAAATAGAAGCATGGTCGAGCCACAAGCCTTCACTTAGACACTTGAGAGTTTTTCATTGTGAGGTGTATACTCATGTGCCAAAGGAGAAGTGTGCAAAATGGGACAACAAAGATGTCAAATGTATCTTCATTGGATATAGTTATGGTGTAAAAGGATACAAGATTTGGAATCTTGTTGCATAAAAAGTATTATATTCCATCAGTGTTATTTTTAGAGTAACTAAGCCTTCTTTTGTTACAGTGCAATTAGAACAAACAAAATAAAAAGATGTGATTCAACTTCCTACTACATCAAAGAAAGTTGAATGAAGGCCCTTAGATAGACAAGAAGTTGAAGAGAGCTCCATAAGATCAAAACCATCAGAGGAAGAGGGAGAACTTGAACCTAAACTTGATCTTGTTAGAAGGTCTAGTAAATAGGAAAAAACACCATAAAGGTATGGATATTCTCCTAATGATTGGAGGTGTATATTTTCTTTGAATGCTAAAATCGATGAATCAAAATCTATAGGAGAGGCTCTTGGTATGAATGATACAAAGTCTTGGAAAATAGACATGAATGAAGAGATGAAAACTCTTAAGAGAAATGACACATGGGACCTTGTACCATTGCATGAAGGACAAAAGCCTATTGGTTTTAAATGGGTATTCAAAAGGAATACAGATTTAGATGGAAATGTTAAGAACTATAAATCACATTTAGTTGAAAAAGGTTCCTCCCAAGTTGCAAGAGTTGATTATGGTGATTTTTTTTCTCCTACAGAAAAAATGACATCCATTCTATTTTTATTTTCTATTGAATTTTCTTATGATCTAGAAGTTGAGAAGATGGATGTGAAAACAACTTTCCTTCATGGAGATTTAGAGGAAGAAATTTATATGACACAACTAGAGCACTATGTGGTGAAAGGTAAAAGTCATTTGGTCTGTAAGTTGAAGAAATCCTTGTGTGGTTTAAAAAAAAATCCTAGGATATGGTACCATAAGTTTGACATATGTGTTGAGTTTTGGACTTGTGTGGTCTAAATATGATCATTATATATATTTCACATTTGATGGTGATTGTTTCTTGGTTATTGCCTTATATGTGGATGACATGTTATTTATTGGCAAAGGAAAAGGTTTGATTGTAGAGATAAAATCTTAGCTTTGAACAAAATTTTAAATGAAAGATCTTAGTACAATAAGGAACATTCTAGGAATGAATATTATAAGAGATTGAAAAATAGAAAGCTTTAGCTAGGCCATAGTAAGTATGTTGGTACTATTCTAAAAAGAATCAATATGCATGATTCTTGACCATTGAGTGTTCCTATTACTATGGAAACAAAGCTTTCTAGCTCACAGTGTTCTACATCCCCTTTAGACATGGAATAGATGAGTAGAGTACCATACTAGAGTGTTTTTGGAAGTTTGATGTATGCTATGGTTTCTAAAAGACTAGACATTGCCCAAGTAGTGGGAGTACTTTCCCATTACATTTCTAATCCAGGAAGAACACACCAAGATGTAGTAAAAAGAGTTTTCAGATACTTATGGGGTACCCCAGAGTACTCTATATATTTTCATTGAATAGGAAATGAGCATTCATTGGATATTCAAGGCTATGCAGATTTAGACCATGCTGGTGATTTTGTTTAAAGAAGATCCACTAGTGCATATGTATTTACATTATTTGGTGGTGTAATCAGTTGGATGATTAAGAAATAGGATGTAGTCTCTTTGTCCACTACAGAGGGAGAGTATATGGCAGCTACTCATGCCTACAAGGAAGACATCTAGCTAAAGAGACCATGTTAAAATAAGGTGTTCAAATAGGTGTAGTGATAATTTATAGTGATAGTTAGAGTACAATCTACCAAGTGAAGAACCCAACTTTTTATGCCAGGACAAAGCACATTGATGTACAATATTATTTTGCAATAGATATAGTTGAGGATGGCACGGTGAAGCTAGAGAAGGTAGAAAATTTGGTGAATGTTTCTAATGAATTAACTAAGCCTATGAGAATAAAGAAATTCGATGGTGTTTGGAGTCTATGGGCCTCTCGGACCCTAGAAATTAAGTCCATGATACTTTGGATCCCTTGAATTGAAGGGGCATTTTTAGAGCATCAATGACTCATTATATGATGCTAATGGGGGTCTAAACTAGGGGACAAAATTATGGACGAGATTATTATTTTAACCCGGTTGTTTTTCCATCTTGGAAATGTAAATGTCAAAAATGCCCAACATGTGGCATGGTGGTTTCTAGGTTGTAAAATCGTGCTCTATAAGGATGGCTTGGGGAGGAGTTTGATTATTCAATTCTGTTTGCAAGACTAGGTGCTAGAAGGTATCTCTCCAAGTTTGAGTTGTGGTGATGCACTCCTATAAGAACTTGCAGTGAAAGTGTATTTTAATCATCTTAATTTGATAATACATTGTGTGAGTTTTGGAGGGTGGGGTTTTCTCCTAGAAGGGTTTCCCCATGATAATCATTGCATTATATGTTCATTGTTATTTTAATTGTATTATTGTGCATTTCTTGAGATCTTTGTGATACTTAAGTCAAAAATTTCATATTCATTCTCTCAAGATTAGCATAGGAAGCATTTTTGCATACCTTTTGATCCCTACAAATACGACAGATAATGTTTGTTGAATATTACAGTTATGATTCAATAATATTTTGAGTTAAGAATAAATAGGTATGCCAACTTTTGGAGTAGAGTAACCTTTAAGGTTCAATTTCCATTATGGATTAACTAAGATTACATGGTTATTGATGGATTATTATTATTTTTGTAGAGTTTATTGAAGCTTAATGCTACAATTTAAGTCGGATTATAATTAGTTATCAAATAGGGATAGTGTATATACTATCATAGACACCCATTAATGTATATACAAATGAAATAATTAAGAATAATCGTCATGAATACATTTATTATTATTTTTATAAATATATCTATTCTAATATTAAATTAAAATAACACATGTTATCAATACAAAATATTGATCATATATCACATCAACATGTAACATCATTACCACATAATGAAAAAGCTTTAACTAATATTTGAATCAAAATATTTTAATGAAAAACAACAATGGTAGAAACTTGGTTTATTATAATGGTATGAGAGAAAATTAGTAGAAAAAAAAATTAAAGATTAATGAATGATGGAAAATTGTTTCCACCATACAATGAATAATATTTGAGATCAAAATCAAAGAAATAGGTTGACAAGGCAAGGCAAAAAAGAGCATTCAAAATAGCACTGAAAAATGAAAAATTGGAAAAGAGATTGCAATTATATAGATCACACATTTATAGAGTCTATATAGAAACATCACATATAAAGAAATCACAGTCTATATGGAAAGATCGTAGTTCATATTATGAAAATAGAAAAAGATTTAATAGAGAAGCAACAATTAAGATCTAAGTAGAGGAGAGGTAATAGTTTATATGTTGTCGATTAAGAAAGCATAGAATTGGATTGTAAAATATGAAGGCAATAGAGTGATCAAAAGAAGAAATTATGTTTATATTAGCAACAATCAGACATATCTCTACACATAATATGCAATTCCAACCTTGCTACATTTCTCACAATCACCGGTGAGGGTTGACAATAACACTAATGCAAGGACCAATCAAGCATGTCTATGCATCACCACTTAGATGACCAAATAGTGTCAAAAACATATCAGGAAATAAAAATTTAGAGAGACAACATTACACCTAAAGAAACATCTGAGAGAGGAAGAAAAAAATCTAAGTGGGGAAAAGATATATTACCGTACTTATCTAAAATAGAGCTAATATTCACAAAATAATAGAGCAAATAAATATAATAATTTTAGTTGGGCACAAATCAATGGTGTATTTTAATAATCAAAAATAGGAAAAAGGAATTGAGATAAAAAAGAGATAATATAGCCATTGCATAAAAAAGTCTTTTTTGGAGTTATCAAAATACATATTCTTTTATTTATAAATTTAAATCATGAACTAAGTAGAGGCATGATATATATGTATATGTATATGTATATCTATATATGTATATTTATATTTCAAATGGAGGCCATGGAAATTGATAATCCAAATTTTTTTTGTAAGAAAATATCATTTTCTAATTTTTCCATCAAGCCCAAGTCAAGCATCCCTATGTGAACAACTCCATTTTCATTAAAAAAAATGTGTGTGTAGAATGGATATTGGAGTGGACCAAGACCTATAACAAATAAGTTTTAGTAATGCTCTAATACTTTTTAAAATGATATATCAGAAGGATGAATCCATTTATGGGTAACTTGTTGTTCAAAGGGTCCTAATTGGGCCTAAAAGACCTACTTTGGCCAATTAGGGGTTGAGGTAAAATAGAAGATCCAAAACCTAGAACTTTGGATTATTTAAAAAAATATCAAAAGGGTATCAAGATCCCCTATTTAGTTCCTATGTCATTTTTATGTTTGGAGAAATAAGGGGCAAAAACTTATGAATTTGACCTAATTATAAATAGGTCTCCTAGTAGGCATTTTTTGGCAATTTTGATTAGAATCCCAAACCTCTTTCCAAGGGTTGGATTGTCTCCCTTTGAATATAAGAAGGATTTTTTATTCCACTTCCATAAAAAGATTATTATTTGAAGTCATTTCGAAAAAGTGCATGCCTAGACGTAGGATTTGGGTACCAAGAGTTTGTTATGAATCTTGTCACACAAATGTGTTAATTTGAAAGGGACTAATGGATTTTTTATGACTTAGAAAGTCATTTGTTGAGAATAGGAACTTATTGAGAGATTTCTTCCCCACACACCTTGCAAATGGTTGGTTGAAGGGCTAGCATTGACCACCCATGTCTCACTCTTCATTATTTTGGGTTGATTAGCTAATGTGCTTTGATAATTTACTATATGTTTTATTCACCCCTAACCTTGGAGGTTGTTGCAATGATGTTGCTTAGAATAAATGATTTATAGGAGGTATTTTATGATTTATTTGTGTCTCCTTCATCAGATAGGGTGAACTATATTGGATCTTAATACCCAAGTAGGATAAATTTATCAAAATAATACTTATCTCTATAGTGTTTGATGTAGTTATAATTATAATTGGATAGAATAAGTGGATAGAGTACATGAGTGTGGATCTTGGTGGATTTTTACAAATTGACTATGGATCTAATGCAAAGTCAATATAATGAAAATATGAAAGGGAAGATGTGAGAGAGTGTGAGTTTGATAGATTAATTGTGATTTTTAATGAGACAATCATCTAGATCTATTTATTTATTTGTTTCCTTATGCATGTTAGAAGATTGGTTTGTAATTGGGTAGCTTGCAAAAATTTCTATCTTGTTCCAAGGTGGTGCAACTTAGCAGACAAGTCCTTTTCTAGGGAGTAGTGCACTTCCAATGCAATGAGCCTAAAATAATTATTGATGTACTATTAGTCATATGGTGAGTGTGATTATCACTATGGTTTTTTTCTGCATTTTCACAAAAGAAACTAGTGCTCTTGTATGTTGTCAATACAATATCTTTCATGGATAATTAGTTTAATCAATGGTGATTATTAAGAGAATATTTTAAAATAGTTTTTTTTTATGCATGTTGTTCCCCTCCACCACTGCCAACATAAAAATGTGTTCAACACAACTTAAGATAGGAAAGTGCTAGGTTTGAGATAATATCCAAATTCACGAAGATGTCAATGGACCCTTGGTCTAATGGTGAAGTTGAATAATTCTAAATGAGCCTACTAAGGATCAAGCAATGCTAAGTGCAAGGCTCAAACATCGCAATAAATGCAACTCGGTTCATGTTCTATGAAATTTTGGTAGAATTGATATTCCTTAACTTCCTTTTTTGTACATAATGACTAGCTAGAACCAACTTTGTAGATGAAAAATATTTGATAGAAAATAAAATAAAAATTAATAGAATTTTTTATTAATGTTGGTATAAGTGCTAGAACCAACACAACTTAAGATAGGAAAGTGCTAGGTTTGAGATAATATCCAAATTCACGAAGATGTCAATGGACCCTTGGTCTAATGGTGAAGTTGAATAATTCTTAATGAGCCTACTAAGGATCAAGCAATGCTAAGTGCAAGGCTCAAACATCGCAATAAATGCAACTCAGTTCATGTTCTAGGAAATTTTGGTAGAATTGATATTCCTTAACTTCCTTTTTTGTACATAATGACTAGCTAGAACCAACTTTGTAGATGAAAAATATTTGATAGAAAATAAAATAAAAATTAATAGAAATTTTTATTAATGTTGGTATAATGAATAACTACCTAAAGAAAATGTAATAGAATGTTTATAAATATGGATGATGTAAAATTAAGTTAATGGAAATGGAAAAAAGTAAAGATATGACCATAAAAAATAATATTATATTATAAAAAATAATAATTTTATTTATTGAATTATAATTATATCAAAAAGTTTTTTTAAAAATACATAGCTAATATAAATATACCAATTTCATAATTACAGCTACATACTATTAGAAAACTATTAGAAATTTGGTTTTATATCTGTATAACATAATTAGTCAATAGGCTACTCTCCAGAAGACTATAATCGTCGAAGATCCCTACTTAGCATAAATACCACATTTTTATGTTTGGTTTGTGCAAAATAGAATATAATTTAGAAAGGTTAGAATTTATTTTACAAGATGTCATAGAATAATCCATTGGAACTCACAAACAACCCCTGGCAAGCCCTTATAAGATAAAGAAGATTAAGACATCACTCTCTATTATTCTATGCATTGATTATTTCAATAACAAGTTTTTGTGATTCATGCATTTGATGCTAAATTAATTTATAATTACTATTTTTTAATATAAAATAATTTATAAAAAATTCTTAGGCTTTTAATATCTTTTCTATTTCATATCTAAAATCAATAAATATTATTCTAGAACTTTTCATGTTGTATTTGTCTCTATCAAATAACTTCACTTGTGAAAAGGGGCTAAAAAGATACTTTAATGATTGTGGAGAAATAAATGTTAGCATTATGCATATGGAATATGTACTTTTCTTTTCTAGTTAAATATTTCAAGTTCACAAATTTAACAATTTCATGTAAGAGTTTTGGACAAAAACAATAATTGATATTTCCTCCTAGAACAAAACTTGTCTTCTCCAACCTATCAAAAATAATTGTATTATTGAATAATTAGTGATATATTCATTAAATAAGAAAGATTTAAAAAATTATCTTAACTATACATCAAATATATAAATTACATTCTTCTCATTATTATTGTTCAAATAATATTATATCTTCAACATCTTATTCATTTGATAGGTAGGAGGTATTTGCTACAACAATTAAGGCGTGATATTGCTATCAATTCCAACTATGTAGCTTTATTGATTCAAACTCATCAACCCATATTCCACAAGTAGTGGTTCACAAGATCCAATCTCTCATGAGAATGAGTGGACTATTCAAAAGTTTGCCATGATTTTTCTTACTTTAATCCATGAAAACATCGATTATAATGTCAAAACAAATAGAGCAACAATGAGATAAAGAGAAAATGATACATGAAAGGGGATATATATATATATATATATATATATATATATATATATATATAGAGAGAGAGAGAGAGAGAGAGAGAGAGAGAGAGAGAGAGAGAGAGAGAGAGAGATGTCATAAAGGCAATTTTTAATATTTCAAAATGCTAGATTGTCCATTTGGTGGGAGATGAGCACAATGAATAATAAAATAAAAGAGATAAATAATGTCGTGATGCATGGATAATATTTAATTAGATAGATGAAAAGATGGATAGATAAATAGATTAGAGATAGATATCTATAGATAGATAGATAGATAGATAGATAGATAGAAATGATGAAAGAGGAATTAGAGTAAATATAATATAGATGGAGAGGTGAAAGGTAAATAAGATATAGATAGGGAGGGGAAACAAGTGTCTACATGTTTGTGAGTAAAATAGATTTGACGTTGACATAAATATCATATAATCTATGTTTGACTATTATTTGAGCTATAAATAAAAGCCAAAAATTATTTATTAAAAGTTCCTCCCTATGGAAGGACGAGTTTACTCTATCAATATAAGAGTTTAATGTCAATGTCCTCACCAAATGACCAATCTTTCCAAGTTGGCAATACAACGACATTATTACACACACACATGCACGCACGTGTGTGCGCGCACACACACACACACATAAGCATAGTCCTTGCACCCTACAAATGTTCAAGCACGTTGATATAATAACAAATGCTACGTAGTGGTGTGTATTTGCCATTTAGTTATAGTTAATAGAATAAATAGATATTATATGTAATAATAGTTGATAGAATACATATCTATTATATGTAATATTTTAAAAATATAAATAGTTATATAAAATTATAGTAATTTATTGTCTCCAAGATTTAATTTTTAAAAAATTTTTATAGCAGACTTTGAATAGATAATAAATATCTATATTTTATTAGAATGAATAATAGATTAATTTATTGAGGCATATTACATTTAAAATTTTAATATTATTTTATTACAATTTCTATATAAAAAAATCCCACTGTCAAAAATGCAATATGTCCCACCAAAAAACAAACAAAAACAAACAACTCCTTTAATAACTATTATATTCTATTTTAACCGAAAGATATATTTTATAAAAGAAATCCAATAACGTTTATTTGTTGGACGAGCATTTTAATATCTCAACAAACATATCTAAACCATAATCTTAATTTGGGTATTCAGTTTTTATGCTGGAACCCTTAGCAGCGATTCTCCTGCTTTCATCCCAATCGATATCAAACAATATTCTTTGTTTACTTTTTTTTTTAAAACTCATTTTGAAAAAAAAAATTAAGAACAGCACATGGACGTCCAAACATAGAAAGTCTATTCGCGGTATAAATGTTGTGGACCAATTGATTTCATCTCTATCTGACAGCCATCATCTCTATCTGATCATTGCAAACTGAAATAGAAACACTATGATTGGCTTTGAAATAATGTAAAATTCAATCAGCGAGACCAGCAAAACAAAATATCAGAAGCCATGGGAGCGCCTAACGTTCTCTTTTGCTTACTACTTTTTATCTTCCTCTCACTATCATCTGCAAACTCTAAAGACTTGCAAAATGCAGATTCAACTCAAGTGTTCAATTCCAGCTCCCAAAATCATCCAGGTGTTGATTTAATCTCTTACAATTCAACGTATTCTACATATTTTGATTAGTTTTATAATTCATTTGATTTGATTAATGGTTTAGCAGTACTATATTTTTGACAATCTTCGAACGTACTGTGATGTTTATGGATTAGATTGTGTGTCAGTTTTTTATCATCATTGTGTGTCAGTTTTTTAACCCTATTCGGTAATCCAGTTGGAGTTTCTAATTCCTCTAGTATGATTTTAATGTTGATAGACATTGTACAATGGTAGAATGGGGGAGTGGAATTGTGTGACTGTGTTAATGTCAACTTTTACACTTCTAGGTTAAATTTGACAACCATCTACATGTCAAAATTTTAAATCTTATTATGAATAGAATATATTTTTTAAGTAATTTAATAAATATCACATAAAATATCCGTTTAAATTATAATATTTGGAGATATAAATTATCCATTTTTTAAGAAATTAAAATAAAAAACTTAGTAAAAAACTAATTAAATTGAAATAAAAGAAATACAAATATTTTTAAATGTAATAAATTAAATTATAATTATTTTGTAACATTTCTTTAGATATATTTATTTCAGATATCTATACTAAATAATTTTATTTGAGCGAGAAATTCCACATTCCAAAAATAATTTCATATGAGAGAATATGGCAATGACAAAAGATAATGGAAAACTGATAAAGAATAAATAAAATGTTTTTAGAGTTTATAGAATCTTGATCTGCTTCCTATTATCTTTGAACATTTTTATGTTCTCTCATTCTGATAATAGCTCATTGAATATAATAATCCCATTGTCGCTAGCTAAATAAATTTTTAAGAATATTCAGAAATGTTACATAGTGAGAGTATAACAGGAAACAAATTGTTTGATTGATTATATTGTTGGGTGATGATGAATGAATGGCCATTACTGTTCAGATAAAAGTGAGCGGAGCAAACCATGCCAGCCATATATGATAGTATCAGAGTGCCAATCTACGCCTATTCTACTATCCGTACTGGTGACAAACAGCTGTGACTCTTGCAAAGCATATGATGTAGTGATTGACTGTTCGGTGGCTTATGGAAAGGGAGCCCAGTGCAAGGTGAAGGGTGGACAGCCATTGTATCCACACGAGCAATGGATAATGCATTACGAGGGGGATTCCTGTGGGGACTTCCCTGTGTTGTCAGGAGAGTATCGTGATGGGCCTTGTGCTTGACCACATTATATAATATCCTTAATCAATACTTTCAAACTGCATTGCTCAAATGGGAGTTATACTACTCCAACTAGTTTCTTATAAGTATTGGAACTTGTTTACATGTTAATCTAGCAGAAAATAATGGGCACAATACAAACCAATGAGAAAAATAAATTTATAAATAAAATTTAAAAGTATTCGTATTATATCTTATCTTTGTTAATTGACTAGCTTCTTCTGTTGAGAGAATATTGTGTATCATCTATGACTTTTGAGTAGACATGGAAAATATTTAAGTAATTATTCAGTTAGTTTTCATTTTGATATGATTTAAATATTTTGAAAGGGCTTTTTAATATTATTTTAAATTTTTTTTCTTCTTATAATTAATTACCAAGAGAAAATGACAATCAATCATTAATGATAGGATGATAAATTAAGCTTTGTTTTAAATATTTTTAAGTAATAGTCAGAAAGGTGAAATTATGAGACTAAATTCAATTCTTATTTTGTATCTTTTATCAGTGTTGTAACATGAGCTTGTGCATGAATATTGGAAGAATGGTCAATTCATATGAAAATGATATTATGTTTCAAAGTGAATTGCTACTTTGATATCTAGTGAAATGAAGACTCCATAGAGAAGTGTGTTTCAAGGTCCTAAGTTTCTTTTTTGTGTTGTTTCAATAAAATTATATAAAAATGATAAATAGTGTTTATATTATTGGTATAGTGTTATATATAATTAAGAGTATTTGTCCTTTCCAACTTGTAATTTTTTTTTATAAGCATTGGAACATTTTCCAACCCTTATTAATTAGTTTGTTTTTGCCTTCTATAATGTACTTCAATCAATCAACATGCACTTCAAGGTCTGGTGTCTTAGGGCACCACATCAACCACCCTTAAATATCACACACCAAAGGAAAAAATAAGCTTATAAAAAATAAGACAAATTTGACTATTTAACACTTCTAATCTAGGAATCAAAGTGTGTGATGTTTAAACCGGTTGCACCACATGATTCATCTATCTATCTTTTCTCTAAACTAATTGTTAGATTCATCTAGTCTGAATCTTGTCATAAGCTGAGGCAAAAAGTACCGCTTCCCATGATGGGGTGGGAACACCCTACTATCCATAAGCCAAGGAAAATGGGGTTCAAATCCGCAACTTTGGGTAAGCTTCTGGCAAACCTGGTAACTTTGAATCTGCAATTGAGTCATATTTACCGTGTTCTGCACGGTTATCAATTTGTTTCTGAAGTCATGCCTATGAAACTAAGTAAAATGTGACTCCATCTACATCTACTTTCTTCAGTGCTTGTAGTACCTCTACATGTAAGAGTATGAGAGTTCTGGCATGATAGAATATCACTCTTAACTAACTGAGTTATTTCCCCTCCAAATAATAGATGGATTGTATTATGGGATTGATCATATCATATAATGTATGGCAGATACAGTTAGCAACACAGCTAAAACTCCTAGAGATAGTTTGTGGTGTTTCCCTTGTTGATGCTGCTATAGGTTGATTTGCATCTATACATGACATTCCTCTCCAACTTGTGGGCAGGCCCTCAGGGGATCTCCCCCACACTGGGAGGATAATGGTGCACAAGTGACACAGATGGGGGAAAAGTTAGGGGCCTTTCCTAATCTTCCTTTGCATGTGTGCACATCAGTTCTGAATAGAAGACACAAGAAGAGAATTGAAACTACTAACTAAAGGAACAACAAACAACAATCAAAATTAGAACCAACAATTAAAAAAAATAGTAATCTAGACTAAAAATCTACAACAACAACACAATACAAAAAAAACCTTTCTAGAGGACCAACTCTACTTTAAACCCCTTTTCATTCTCCGTTAGTCTCCTTTAGCTTGTCAAGGAAGGAGATAAAAAAAACCTTTCTAGAGGACCAACGCTACTTTAAACCCATTTTCATTCTCTGTTAGTCTCCTTTAGCTTGTCAAGCAAGGAGACCCATTTAGAAGGATATCCAATAGAAGTTTTAAAAGATATCACATAACCTTTGAGAACAACCTAGAATATTTTATATCTCTTTCTCCACTTTTCTTCATATTTGATCAAAGGGAAGTGACTGAATCAATGGTTTTTTCTAACACCCTCTATGCAAGGAGGCTCGTAACCACAATTATAGTTTTTGCAAAGACCACAAATGACACACTCTAATGCAAGCTCTTTCTCCATTCCAAGACTCTAAAAGACATTCTAGTAGGTCGGCGTTGCAACCCTTCATACCATCGACACACTTGTTAAAATGGCTCTTCTCAATGATTTTTCACACTGTCGAGCTAAATTAATTATTATTGAATCAGGTTCAGTCAGATGTCATATAATTCAATTTTAAGGAAAAATTGTCTGTGAGGTAGGTAGGAGGATGGAAGTTGTAGGGTGTTTTGCAGTGGTGAATATTCGTAATTTTGTGAATTTTAGAATTTTTTGTTAGTAATTTATCTAATAATTTAAGATTTAATGCAATCTAAATTGTAATATTTTTATTAAATTTAGTTCTAAATATTTAAAATTGAAAAATAAATTATTTTAATAAAAAATTTAAACTCAAAGATTCACCACAATATTCGATACATGATTAGATTTGATTCTCCTCGATATTATATATTATCAAAGAAATTTAAATTAATTCACCAATAATTATCATAATTATTAATTACTTTAGGGATATATTACCAATATTTAGTTTTCGTTGTTGATTTAAAATATAATAGAATTATCCTCATAATTTCCATGAGGTAAAACATATTCAATTTTGATTTGTAATATTTCATGACGATTAGTGAACTTCTTATTATTATTGAGATTCGCCAATATTTTCTATTCAAAAATTATGATTCCAAAAATAATTGCCAATGTAAATAATATTTAAAATAACAATTTTGAGAGATTCGTTGATAAACATAATTTGGTTTTTCAAAATAATGAAAGATTTGTCAATAATTTATATCTTTTTCTGGAGGGGGGTTCTTTAAAGTTTACTCTGGATGAAACCAATTCCAATCTCTTAATAGCTCATCAAGAATACACACAAAAGAAAACACATATATACTAGCAAAGAAACATTTTTTTATTCATGAATAGATATTGATTGATTAGACAACTCACATTATAAAATATATTTTCAGGGTATAAGCCCATTGTGGCTAGTACAAATAATTAGAACTCTAGAGCTCAAAGCTCTCTATCTTGATACTTCCTTCTTTTCTCTACTACTAGACTTACTTTCCTAAACCTAGTCCAAGTCCTTAAAAATCCAACAAGAGCACAAGTTGGCTTGTTGGGCAATTAATTATAAAATAGGTCTTGCCTTGGAGGAGAAAAAAAATAACCAAAAAATGACCAAAATATAATCTATGCTCTTAAGGATAAGTTCATGCATGATCCAAGAGACGTTCTTCAACCATGTAAGACATCACATAATCATAGGAAACCTCATTGAAAGAAATTTCATACTATGCTAGATGAACCAAGTAGTGAAAAGTCAACAGAGAAAGAGGAACAAAACTCCATGCACAAAGAACATTAAATTCCATGCACTTAAGATAAGGGTCAGAAATGGGTCCAAAATTAGATGTCAATCGCACACAACTTGAAACCATGAGCAACAAAAACTACTCCATGAACAAAAAAGTACAACAAAAAACCAATAAAATTTTTGGTTGATGCAAGATTTCCCATTGACCCAAGATAGTCTTGCATCAAACACCTAGGGTAAATAAAGAACTCTTGTCCACATCAGGAAACTTAGATGATGTAACTTGAATCATAAAGATCCAACTCATCTTGTGTTATCTATGAATTGTCTTCAACTAGTTTATCCTTCCACTCAATAAGGTACTTCATGTGCTCTTTTCCTCTTGTGCTCTTACCGACTCTAATATTCAAAACCTTATCAATATTTTCAACTTTCCTCTTGGGGTAATCTTGGATATTTTTAAATTTCTAATTTGATTCAAAACACTCAAAGATGTATGAAATATTGACTATGGGTGAAACATCCATGTCCTATGATAATTCAAATTCAAAAGCATTTCCACTGTCAAATTTCTTTAATATTTTATAGGGACCAATCTTCTTCATCTTTAGCTTACTATAAGTACCAGCTAGAAACATGTTCTTCTTCAAGTGAGCCATAACTTCATCTCCAACCTCAAAAAATTTATGTCATATTCCTTTACATTCCCTTTGTTTATACTCTTGATTACTAACTTCTAGATTCTTCTTCACCTCTTCATGAGATGTCTTTGTAAAATCCACAAATTTCTCTTCTTTAGCACTGCTCTTCATTTTAGTTTACAAATCCCTCAACTTATTAATTCCTTTATAATTCATTGCATTTACTATCTCAAAAGGTGTCTTCCAAGTAATCTTATTTATGAAATTATTAAATGCAATTTTTTCTTGTGCTAAAATTGAGTGCCAATAATTAGCATGCTTATATCCAATCAAACATCTCAACAAGTTACCCAAACTCCTATTGGGTGGGTGCAACAAGATAGTGTACAATTTAGTAGACACTACAAAAAAAAAACTAAAAATATAAATAAGCATAGGTTATATAAAATTTTAAAAAGATGCTAGACTTAGTTACCAAACCTAAAAAAAATACATTAAAAATAAAACTTGGTTGGGTTTTGAAGAAATAAAAATAGGCTCCACTCTAGAAGCCATAACTTTCACATCCAAACCTCGATTTACTTCGTTCAAAATGCATTGGAAAAATATTGAAGATACCTACAAAATTATTCAACTAAATAAATAGTAGGAAATCAAGATTTTATTTTCCATCCATTATAACCAATCATGGTCTAAATTAAGTGGTCAATAATTTCCAAACATGGAGCAAATATGTAGGTAAACGTATTATCATAGTTTCTAACTTTCTATCATCTCTCTTACTCCCTCTATCTCCTCAAACAAAAACTCACTAACTCTTAATCTCTCTCTTACTAACTCTTAACCTCTCTCATTCTCACAACAACTCCTAACCCCCCCCTCTCTCTCTCTCTCCAACCTATCACATTTTCTCCATATTTCTCTCTCTCTCTATCCATGTCTAATCCCCTCTCACTCTCTCCATCCTATCCCCATTTCTCTCTCTCACTCTCTCTTATCCTATCCCCTCTCTCTCTTCCTATCTCCTACTCTCTCTCTGACCTCTAATACCTAACTGCCCTTCTCTCCCTGACCTTTGATCCTTGAAATGGGAACTTCATGTGAGAGAGAGAGTAGGGGATAGGCAGAGGGAGAGGGGATAGGATAAGAGAGAATGAGAGAGACACAGAGAGAGAGGGGGGGGGGGGGGGGGATAGGAAGAGGGAGAGGGAATAGGATAAGAGATAGTGATAGAGAGATGGAGAGGGTGAGAGAGATGAAGTTATAGGATAAGAGAGAGATGGGGATGTGAGAGAGAGAGAGAGATTAGGGGATAGCATAGAGAGAGAGAGAGAGAGAGGGGTGGAGAGAGAGAGGGGGAGTGATTAGGGATTATTCAGAGAGAGACAAAGCTTAAGGGTAACAAGTTAGAAAAATAGAGAGAGAATGAGGTTATGAGTTATTAAGAGAGATAGCTTATGATTTATTTAGTTTTTTTGTGAGTGTGTTTATGTGTATTTGAGAGAAAGAGAATTAAAAATATGTTAGCATTCATGTTTACCTATTGATTATACATTTGGAGAATAATGATTGTCTATTTTAGATTATAATTAATTTAAATTTATGGAAAATAAAATTTTTATGACATAGGATTGATTTATCTACATGATACATTGTAGATATCTTCAATATATTTACAACTCATCTTGAATGGAGTCAATCAAACTCTATATGTGAAAGTTGTGGCCTTCAGAGTAAAGCCAACTTTTAGTTCTTCAAAACCTAATCGGGTTTTGAATGCACTTTTTTTTATTTTCATAACTTGATTGGGTTATTCGAATCCTAGAAACCCAATTGGGTTATGGCTTGGTGATGGCATAGGGAAATGATCCAAAGGCTTGGGAGACTATTTTCCCTCCAATTTTTTTTTTTTAGTAGACATTTTTTCATCTTCTAAGATCAATTCTCATTTTTTCCTTCATTAGGTTTGCTAATGGTGAAGTGGGTATCTCTAAAATTACTACCATAATATTACACATCTTCTGAGCTTTCTAACCATATCAATTTTTCTATTTTTGGACAATATTAACAATGCAAACTTTAATTACTTTAATGATGCCTTAACATTCCTCACAAACATATATCTACCATTTTAAAAATAAAATTTGGTATAATTAATCAAATTAAAAGAAAATTATATATTATTGTTCTATACTTGATTCTATATACTATAATTTGTTTTCCTATTTTCAATTGTTTTTGTGCAAGTTATGCTCAACACACAAATAGGTACCAAAATTTTAGTATGTAGTCAATTCAATAATTCTTAAAAAATAAAATAATCATTAGAAAATTAAAAAATAAAATAAAATTATAGATATGACTCTTAAATATCATCCTACCAAAGGGTTAAGCAAAATACTAAATATAAATATGTTTTTTGTGCTGCACACGAAAACAACTATGTTATGTTTTCTAAAAAAATTAGGAACTATTTTTTGTGTGGATAGGGTTTGAACCACCTAATCTTATCCATATTTTACAAAATCTAGTAATATAGAAATTAGATTTAAATCACTACAATTTATATATTTTACACATATTGTCATTTTGAGTGGATGAACCTCAAATGTCTCTTCTAAGTTCAGATTTACCTAATTTTAGAAAAAGGTGTCCACTTATACCCCCCTTTTTGTACACCATCTTGGTGTACTCAACCTATTCACAACCATCTATCTATGGATGAAATGTAGAACTGAATTTAAGCTTAGTATCCAACTTCTTCCAAAGTGTCCTCCAAATATAACCTTAAAACTCAGTATCTCTATTTGAAACAATAGTCTTTGGTAACCCATGAAATCTTACCACTTCCTTAAAGAATAATTCATCAATGGATGTACTATAGTATATGTCTTCTTAAAATGTATGAAATAATCTATTTTAGAAAATATGCCAACCACTACCAGAATATAATCATTACCTTTTTGAGTTCTAGGCAAGCCAAGAAGAAAGTCCATATTGATATCTTCCCAAGGTTTATTTGGAATAGGAAATGGTGAATAGAAACTCAAATTTTGACTAGTTCTATTTGTTTTTTGACAAGTTTTGTAACTCTTAACCATCTTTTAAACATCTTTATATATACAAGACCAGTAATATCTATCAGAGAATGAATCTTTATTGTTTTGTCAATCCCAAAATGCCCAACAATTCATCCACTATGTTTATCCTTCATTATGTTATCCCTCATAGATCATCTAGGTAAGCATGATTAAATTCCTTTAAACAACATGTCTTTCTGAATGAAATACTTAGTCTACTTATCTCATTCACTTGTCATGTTATTCTTACAAGCCTTCCAAGGTTCTACAAAATTAGGATCCATTTGATACTTGAGTGTTTCAAATCATCAAAATCAAGTATGTCAACTTGCATTTCTATCAATAATTATTGTTTTTACTAGATGAAAAGAATTAGTCACATTGTTTGACTATGCAAATTTATTTTAATATACAAATTAAAAGCTCTAAAAATACTCTACCCACCTCACGTGTCTTTGATTCAATTTATTTTGACTTCTTAGATATTGTAAAGCTTTATGATCAATGTACAACACAAAATCATCAGACATCAAATAATATCTCCATTTCTTCTAATTGAAAAGATCATTTGATTAGAAAGATTGTTGAAGAAGATTCTGTGTTTCAATCACTATTTTTTCATTGATGTCAAACCTACTAGTTGATGGTAAGACAATTTCTTATATGTTTCAAGTGACCCAAAGGAGGAAGTCTGCAATGGTGTATTGAGCAAGAAGGCTTAAGAGGATGAATGCTTGAAGGGTGAACAATTTGTTAGAGCTACAAAGAATTAAAGCTAAGTAGAGTTGAGGACTAAACAAAGATTTTTAATCTACAATTAAGGTTGTAAGTTGTATCAGATCAAAGCTCTACTATTACTTTCTAACAATTGTATTAGTCTGGGTAAATCCTTTGTAGAAAAGTTGACTTAATTATCATTGGAAAATCCTTTAATAAGGTGGAATTCCAAGAGAATGGCCTAAAGTCCTCTAACAAGGCTCACTTTTAGTAGGGTGACTAAAATCCCTTAATTGGGTCACATTTAATAGTGTGTATTGTAACTTTTAACAGAGTTGGCCTTTAATAGGGCATCACTTCACAAGAGTGAAAAAGGAGTAGCATGTTATTGGTGATTTTTCCCAAATTGGGTTTCCATGTTAAACCATTGTATCAAATGTGTTGATGGATGCATTGTGTTTCATGCTTTACATTTTTGCAAGTTGATTTGATAGTAACATATAAATTTTAGTTGATACACAATGAATGCATGCATGGATAAGTATGTTTTATGAGTTCACTGAATTGTGAATAGTTTTATTTGTACATCTAGACCTTGAATAACTAATTCCCCATGCCCCCCACCTCCAAGTTATTCTAAAAGAATTCAAACAATTGTTATCAGAGCCATCTACTTAAGAGGATTAGTTTTAAGGTACTAAAAGCACAAAGATCAAGATGCCCAAAAGTGTAGTACCCAAGCTCAACAGAGATAACTTTCCTACATGGAAAAGTTTGATGAAGCTACACCTTGGAGGACTTGGAGATCATGCACAATATTGCATTTTAATGGAGCATGTTGATCTAGTAGGAGCCCTAACTACTGAAGATATGAAGAAAAAGAAAGAACACAATAAGGCAATGTTGGAGATTGCCTTTGCCACAAGCTATGCCAAATTTTATGATACCAAAGGCCTTAATAGTGCAAAGAAGATGTGGGATGCCCTAGACACCATCTATGGAGGAGACAAAAATATTCAAAGAGTCAAGTCAGAGAGTCTCTGAAGTAAGTTTGATGACGTGAGAATATGTTGTTAGGATTAAAGAAGTTGTTAGTGTAATAGAAGGTGCTACTGGTAAAATAGAAGATGATACTGTGCTAAGTAAAGTCTTGAGGAAATTATTGCCTATTTATGCCATTAGATTTTTTGCAATCCAAGAGTTAAGATGTATACTAGGAAATGATCGAACCCTTGAAGGTCTAGAAGGTAGACTCACTACTTTTGAGCTATCTAATTTTGACAACTACAAACCAAAGAGTATTGAATCAACTTTCAAAGAAGAATTATTAATGAAGGATTCTGAGGAGATAAAGTAAAAGAAGAAGAAAAGAAAGATAAAATATGCATTCAGTGATAGTAATACAGATGAGGAAGACATTGAACAATTGGAACTATTGTTGCCAAGAAGATTTCATAGAGGAAAAGGCAAGTTCAAAGGTAAGTTACCCATCATTTGTTTCAATTGCAATGAAGTTGGTCATATTGCTACAAGATGTACACAGAAGATGAACTACAGAGAAGGAAACAAGCACAAAAATAGAAGAGAAGATGATGGAAGAGACTACAGAGATAAAGACAAGAAGTCAAGCTACATTGCTGATGAACATGACTCTAATGAAAATGATGCTAAAGTGGTATATGTTGCAATGAAGGATGAATCTAATGAGGATGAGACAACTGCACTTATGACTTGTGTGAACAAGAATGACAAATGGATCATTGATAGTGGATGCTCACATCACATGACTAGAGAAAAAACTAAGTTTGTTAACTTAACTTGTTAGGATAGAAACAGTGTAAGGTTTGGTAATGATGCACCATGTTTGATAAAATGAAAAGGGTCTATCGAACTCACAGAGAAGATTTCATGTGACAATGCTTATTATGTTGAAGGATTTTATTATAACTTGTTAAGTGTGTCACAATTGAACAATTTGGAATGTAAAGTTGAGTTTGAAAATATATCTACCAAGATATATGACACAAATGGAAACTTTGTTGGAAAAGGTGATCAAATTAGAAGTAATCTATTCTATCTAGATATAGAGGATGCTACTTGTCTTATTGTAAAATTTGATGATGTATGGCTTTGGCACAAGAGATTATGTCATGTTAATTTTGATAATATGATTAGTATCAGTAACATAAAAAGAGTTAGAGGTTTTCCTAAGTTGAAAAAACCTGATAATATAGTATGCAAAGAATGTTAGCTAAGAAAAATGACCAAGTCAAGCTTTAAAAGTAAAGCTTATACCTCTAAGGAAATACTTGAAATTGTTCATACTGACTTGTGTGGACCTATTGAAGTGTAAAGCTACAAAGGAGATAAGTACACAATGCTATTTGTTGATTATTACTCTAGGATGATGATAGTCATGTTTCTAAAACAAAAATCTAATACTTTTCAAATGTTTAAGTGGTACTTGGCAAGAGTTGAAAAAGAAACAAGTAAAAGTCTAAAATGCTTGAGATTAGACAGATGAATTCTTGAGGGTCTAACTGATTTAATTGTTGCTACCACTCAGGAAGAGGTGGAGATTGTTGACATGTAGATCCTAGAAAACTAACATTTGGTTGATGGTTTGTTGGACAAAGAAATTGTTGAAAAGGGGGTTATGAGCTACTATAGCCCAACCCCCAACTTGGGGGCTCACTCACCACTCATAAATGGAACCATTGTAGTTTCCCTTATGGATGTTGTTGAAATCTTTTCCCTTACTTCTAAGAGCCCAAACCTTTATTTCCTTAGTAATGACATTGAATGGACGATCGTAAAGGGAAAGATCTTGGGAGGGAATTAGGGAGATACTAGATCAACTACAAGGATTGGGAGACCTTCAATTAGGGACATCTGCCAAAAGGAAATAGAAAATGATATTTCACAAGGGAAAAATAATTCTAAAGGTAATCCAAAACCATAAAAGATGAAGATCATATCCTAGAATGTGGGAGGGTTAAATAGCCATACAAAGTAGTACGAAATCACATAGAACATCATTGAACTTAACACTGATATGATTATTTTGCAAGAAGTAAAAATGATTGAGAAATCTTTTTAAGAAGTTCTAATTTTATTTGGTCAAGTGCTAAATATACCTATAGTGATGCTAATGGAGCTTCTAGTGGTGTTTCTAAAATGTGGAATCCCAATAGGGCTATGGATATGGATACCTCTATCAACACATTTTTTTTTAAAAGTTAATTTCACCACCAAATTGCCAGCTAGACTATTTTTAATTTCTATGACCCAACACTTGCAATGGTAGTTTTGGTGTCTAGAATGAGGCTACCATTGTGGCTCATTCCATGAGATAGGAATTTTTTTTTGTGTATGGATGAAATTAACACCTTGTTGTACCCTTCAGATAAATTGGGGTGATTGGAGGGTTTTTTTGGATATTATGCCAAACTTGATGGGTTTTTTGAGAAGAAACAATCCGATAGATATTGATCTCTAGTGTTCAACCTTCACCTAGTCTAATAATAGACTTAGGAACAAATTCATTCAAGTTAGGCTAGACATGGCTCTAATCTCTTATAGATGGGATATTCTCCAGTACACATCCCTAAAGGTATATTTTTTGACCATTTCAAATTGTTCTATGCTACTACTCTTAGGGACACTAAATTCTACTAGCCAAAGGCCTTATAGGTATAAGATCATGTGGTATTCACATAATGAATTTAGAGACTATATTTCAAAGTGGTGGAAGGATATAGTGGAAGGCATAGCCATGTTCCATATTGCTAGAAAACTTAATAGGATTAAAAGGAGCTAAGAGAATGGAGAAAATCCTCATCTAGGAATTTATCCAAAGAAAATAAGGTTATTCAAAAGAAGTCAAAATCTCTTCAAAATTAACTTGCACAAACCAATGCATAGATTGAGAAGTAGAAAGAGGAGAGGGGGGTCTAGAAACAAATGGAAAACACTCCTAAATAGGGAGGAAGTCTTATAGAAATAGATATCTAGGGTCTAATTGTTGAAGGAGGGAGATAGAAACATGGCATTTATTCATAGATCATCCTTAAGAAGGAAAAAGAGAAACACTATCCAAATATTGATGGATGATAATGACCATGAGGTCATTAAACTGGAACATATTGAAGATAAAGTCAATTCCTATTTCTAGGAAATGTATAGTCCCTCAACTACCTAGATTGATAGAAACTTACAAAGTAATATCTTGCTGTTGTTTAAAGTAGTGATTAATGACTAGATGAATGAGAAAATGAAATGCAAGGTCAAAGATGAGGAATTTGGATGGTTGTTTTTAGTATTGATCACTATAAATCCCTCAATCTTGATGGATTCCTTCATGCTTTCTTTATGGAATTCTAGGACATTATTAAGTATGATGGCTATAATACCCCAAAATTGGCTCATTGCCATCTCAACCAATTCTGGTCTATTTCTGATTAACCCAAAGTCCTATGTCACTAGGGAATTCTTATTCTACTACTCGCTACTTGACTTAATTGTCAAATGTAGAAAACCTAAATATGCATTCATCACACTCTTTACTTAATTCCTAAAGTATTGACTCATATTAGTCACATTAAACCTATTGATTACGATTTAATTTAATTTGAAGTGTTTATACTTTAATTAAATTAAATTATATCCTAAGGCTAATGTACTAAGGAATTAAAAATATTTAATTTAATAATTATACTCACTTTAATTAATTGAATGTGATTATTCAATTAAATGAAAAAGGCATTTATGAGGTCATATCTCACTTTATTAAATTAAATAATATCTTCAATATCTTCTCTTCAGTTCCAAAATGGAAACTCTGAGTGAACTATCTCTTGAAAAGGAATTAAATTAGTTAACTCCTTATTCCATTCATGAAAAGCTCAGATAACTCTCCTTTCTTAAGGAAGTTTCCATTTTAACTGAATCTTGCTTCATTCTTGACCGTTGATTCAAAATCGATCTCAACCATTGGTGGATTCCAGGAAAGTCTATTTAAGAGATCCTCATTTCTTCATTATAGAGGTTGAATTGAATTTCTATCGAATCACTGCTGAATTGTGCATTCATTTGAGCTCACTACTTTCATAAGACTTTCATTTTCTAGATTAATATCATTTAGAATTAATATGCATTCATTTAGTTAATTCTATTTACATGTTCTTAGATTAAATGCATATCTCATGTTAGAATAATTGCATTCATATAGATTAATCACATTTAAATCCTTTGTTCTTAGAGGGTTTGATTGCTTACACCTTGAATATGAGGATATCTAATAAGCAAAATCCCTTTAGATAGGAGGCAACAGGTCGCTCTGTTGGGCATTCTGGATGAACAATCCAATGTTTATCCTAGGATGACTTCATAGGTAATGACCACGCTAAAGTGTCTGTGAGGTTCAAAGGTCCACTTTTCACATATACATTTCTGGCACCCACTATGGGGCCGAGAAATCAATTTTCTGTCCTCATTCTTTTTGTTTTGCATTTTAGTTTTTTGTTTATATCTTGTTTTGCAGGTTTGACTTGTTGCAGGTTTGAAGACACTTCAAGAAGGCATCCAACAATGATGAGAAAATAAGCATTTGAGAAACCTCTTCCTCTTCTCATCTTAATCTTTTTTTACTTCTCTTCTTCTTCTTCTTTTTCTTCCTTCTCATGTTCTAAAGTTTTAAATAAAAAAATTGATCAAAATTCTTTTTTAAATCTTTTTTACAATTTTTCATAAAAATCATAAAAAATAGACCAACTTGATGAATTTTTGTGTGAGATTTTTACTGAAGGTACTAGTCAATAGGGAAAAATCACATGCAAAATTTTTGATTTTTCTTATTAAAGCTTTATTTTATATATTTTTTAATGATTTTGTCATATGTGAATTATTTGAGCTAGTAAAATAAGACATTTTGATCTTATTTTATTTCTAAAGATTTGTCACAATTTTTGGCATGCACTGTAAAAATTCTAGAATTTTTGGATAAGAATTGGATTTTTAGTTATTCGTTAATGGTGTTTTCATTGAAAAATTAATTTACACACCAAATCATCAAATTAAAATCTAAATTTTTTCCTGAAAGTTTAGGATGATTTCCAAATATTGTAATAAAAAATTTAGAGTTTTTTAGATTTAAAATATATTTTTATTAATTCTTTTATGGTTTTCCATAAAAAAATTAATTTATGAGATAAATCTCAACATTTTGATCTGAAATTTTTATTGCCAATTTGGAACACTTTCAAGAGCTCACAGTAAATTTTTTTAGATTTCTCTGATTATGAATTTTTTTAAAATCTTTTTTTAAAATGTTTTTTCCATAAAAACATTAATTCATGATGCAAATCCTTGAGTTTTAATCAAACTTTTTTTATTGTAGGTATGTGGAAAGCGACAATGAAGGACATTGGAGGATTTTAATTTAGAAAGGAATGAACTTGAATGAATAATCATTTTTCCTTGAATGAATGTTGCAACTAAAATTAAAATCCAAACACACTCTTGAATGCCTTCAAATTTAAAACAATCGAATTCAATCTTGAATGCCTTAATAAATTGACAAATCTTTCATTTGAATGAATGTGTTAAAAAAATCAATCTTGAATGTCATGGATTAAAATCTACATGTTTTTCATTGGAATGAATGGTATAATACAATCTTGAGTTCCTTAAACAGAACACATTTTCATTGGAATGCATGTTAGTAACACACTCTTGAGTGCTTAAGGATCAAAGAACCATTGCAATGAAGTATTTTGATTTTGGTGCTTAAAATGAATACATCCAATCTTGAATGCATAAAGGAATTGAATATTTTCCCTATCAATTTCTTATGTTGACGACACTCGATTTACTTTTGTTGACGAACTCTCAATTTATTATGTCGACGATGCTATAAGTTGGAAAGAACCTTGCATGCTAAACACGAGTGTCTTCAAGAGTAGAAAACAAAATCTAAAGATTGATTTGGAAAGAAAAAGTGTCTTTTAAACCCCAAGGAAACTTACGTATTCACTCCTCTCGCACCTTTGAGTGATCTTGAGTGCACGAGAAATAAGTGGACTTTTTTTTTTTTTTTTAGGAGGCATGCTTGAGGATTTCATCACCTCTTGGGCTGACCTCAACTCTTGTGTTCTGGTGGAGTATAAATATCGAGAGGTGAATCGAAAGACACCTCTCTTGGAAGTATAATCTTGTCACTCTTGGCTAAGCCCCAAAGAACTTTATACCTTTGGGAAGTGAAGGTGGAGATTTGGGTTATCGTCTCCTCCCAGCTGTGTGGCATTATTTTCTTTCATCTATAGATTTGGGCCTCACATACCTTGTGTATATTGAGGACACCTTATAGTTGATCTTTGTATATCCTAGTTGAAAGCCTTGATAGGATTGTTGATGTGTTTGGTGTGCTTGAGTACTCGAAGTCCAAAATCTACATAGAGATGACATTTTAGGTATGGTCTTAGTCTAAACCTATCAAATTGTTTATGCATGGTTACTCACTTAAACCTAGGACATCACAATGGCTAACAACAAATGCTTTAAATCCAATATGCCTAGTGAGGAAGAAGAGATAATTATTGCAAACATGAAGCAACAAATCCAATCAATGAGCGCTCAACTTCAAAGACTAAAAGAAGAGGAAAACACATCATCAAACAAATTCTCCTTGAGAGAAATTTTCCCTTCCTCCTATGATAACCAAAAATCCAATTCTTGTGATCTTGAATCCCAAAAATCAAATTCTTGTGATCTTGAATCCAGGATATCTGAGAACACTTCACAAACACCTAGGAAATCTAGAAATATCTTTGAAGAAAAACCTTGGGAACCTAAACCAAGGCGTGATTTCACACCTTTGGAAAATTTTTATGAATTAACCTTGGAAGAACTTCTTGAAGAAAAACTCATTACTTTACCTAAGCTCACTTTGGCAGGAGTTTCCTTTATGAGTAACTATTGTGCCTATCATAGACATAATTTACATAAAACTTCACATTGTAAGGAGCTGAAAAACAAGATCCAAGATCTCTTTGATAATGGCAGAATTCAAAAGTATAAACTCTCATCTACTATAGATTCTACTCTCAAGAAGGATCAACATCATGAAACCATGTCTAGCAATGGTTCAAATGCAACTTCTACTTTTTCCAACATGCCAGATCACCTTCTAAAGCGTCTAAGCTTTCCAACATACCTCCACCAAAAAAAGAACCTAATTCTTTTGCTATTGACTATGTGTACCCTCAAGGGTTGCCTCTAAAAGAAACCCAAGCTAATCTTGACTTGGCTACAAGCCTCTCCCATAACTCTCAAACTAAAGATCCAAAACCTTCATTCATTGCTACTCCCATTATTCCCACTCCAACTAGCACTTCACTATCTCTTCAAGAGCCTATCACATAAACTCTGCATCCTACCTTGTCCTTAGAAGTGGATCCATGTCAAGAGAATTTTAAAAAATATAAAGATCAAGATCAAGAAGCCTCACATATCCCTCAAGATTTCATCCCTCCATGTCAAGAACCATGTAGTCCTCCATCTCCCATATCATACCCCTCTACTAGGAAAGATCATGATATTCCTTCCACCATCCCTAAGGAGACTGTTAAAGACCAAGAGAAGGATACTATTCCTCTACTACCTAAGATTACTTTTGAAGAAAGTGTTCCCTCACTCTCTTGTTCTACCTTACTACATTCACTTCAAAACTATTCTCAAGCTTTAAATACTCCTATCAAAGGTATTGCTCCTATAATAGTTACTCATAAATCTATTGATGGCTTTTGTCATATTGCTCACTCTAAAGATGTTGATATCCATACTCATGGTCCGTTCACATCTTCTAAATCTATCCTGGGTCCATATCCATCTAAGCTAAAATCTTCAAGTTTTCCATCCATATTGGGACCTTACGTTCCTCTATCTCCTACTTCCACTCTCAGCTCATTACACATTCCTCCTACCCTACTCCAAGATCAAAAAAGATACACATACTTGAACTCTTCACATTCACCTTTCCATCTAAACTAGTCATATTGGCCTCATTCATCCACAAGTCCCAAGTCCTTTGGAAGCAATTTGGATGATCAACTCAAACACAAGTGCATGAATCCATCTTCAAAAGTTCACTATGTCTCCTATAATCAACATGTGAATGTCAAGAAGAAAAAAATAAAAAAGAGACTGCAAAGGTCTACTATTCAAAGAGCTCAACCAAAGAAAGTATGGGTTCTTAAATCTGTTATTGAAGAAATGCGTTCCAAAGCATCTAATGAAAAATCAAAAGCTATATGGATTCCCAAGTCTCTTTTGAAGGTCTTGAATATTGAAAACAAATCAAAGTTGACATTTAAGCTTCCAAAGAATTTCACTCCATCTTCTTCCCTACATCTTCCTAAAAAGGTTTCAAAACCTTCTACTCCACCTTCCTCCAAAATTATTCCACCACATCATACATCTAAACCTCATACTATTTCATTCATATTTCCTCCATCATTCCACTACCCTTCAAGGTGTGTGTCAATGTTGATCTTGCCCACTTTTTCTTCTACCCTTGCAGATCCCTTTCAATACCCTAGCCACTCCACCTTCTATCTTCCACCGTTTATCCTTCCATCCCATTTATCTCATCCATAGCCTAAACCCTGTCCTCCTTATATCTTTTCCACTACCTCCCTCCATTACCTTATTAGCATCTCTTGAGTGTACCTTTCTTTGGCCTTGGCTTATCATAATTTACATTATAGGAGTACTATTCAAATAGAAGAAGGCTTGAATTCTTTCCAAAAACTCTAAAAATCCAAAAAAAAAGTGCCTCAGTGAAAACTTGGAAATAGGTGCCTTGGTAGCAAAAATAAAGAAAAATAAATCCATCCTATGGTGAAAACCACTTCTTGTGGCACCTTGGATAAGTACCATGATGAAAACCTAGTAAATAGGCATCATGCATAATTCTTCCATCCATGACATCCTATCATGATCTTGTTTATCCTTCAGATGTCCTCATTCCTGAAGTCATTCACTCATAACCTCCATAACAAACTTTGCTATCCTATTCAGTTAACCCTTTGGTCTTGATCAACAAAAGAAAGAAGAAAACTCAATTCTTAGCAATCTCTTGACATGGTCATTTTCTTGGATTACTTACGTGACACCCTTCATTACACCATGAGCTTATATTGTTATATCCTTTTCCCTAGCTTGGGTAATCTTGTGAAGGCTTTCCTTGAAGATAACATTCACCACTTCATACTCCTTGCCTATCCATTTCCACTTATCCACCAGCTTGCTACTACATATTGTCCTGCACCTTGCTAGACACTGGAACAAAATCAAGGTAATCTTTCTTGAGAGCTAGTAATCTTTGAAAAAGTTCTAAAAATTTAAAAAAACCTAAAAATCAGAAAAAGTCCTGAAAAAATTGTTACCCTGGTGAAAACCTAGAAATTGAAAAAATCAAAAATACAAAAAAATTGAAAAACAAAAAGAATAGTGCCATTGGTGAAAACCTAGAAATAGGCATCATGGTAGCAAAAAAAAAAGGAAGATCCTGCCAAGAAGGTGAAAACTTGGTAAATAGGTGCCTCTTGTTCCCAACGCTCCATCTTGCAGTGCATCTTTTGGCTTTCTGTAAAGTTGCTTTCATGCTTTCACTTTCTTGCTTTTCCTACTTTTCGCTCATGTATCCATGGATTGAGTCTTGTCATAGCTCGAGGGCATTCCCCCTTAGTGTCACTCTTTTTGAGATTCTCCTCATAGAATCTCCTTTGCGATAGTCACTAGTAGTCCTCATTGCATCTGCCTACTATCGCTATTGTCACTATTTTTGAGATTCTCCTCATAGAAACCCCTTTGTGACAGTCAGCAATGGTCCTGATTGCGTCTGCCTACTATTGCTAGTGTTACTATTTTTGAGATTCTCCTCATAGAATCCCCTTTGCGACAGTCACCAGTGGTCCTCACTGTGTCTGCCTACAATCGCTAGTATCACTCTTTTCAAGATTCTCCTCATAGAATCTCCTTTGTGATAGTCAACAATGGTCCTCACTATGTTTTCCTACTGTCGCTAGTGTCACTCTTTTCGAGATTCTCCTCACAGAATCTCCTTTGCGACAGTCACTAGTGGTCCTCACTGCGTTTGCCTACTATCGCTAGTGTCACTCTTTTCAAGATTCTCCTCATAGAATCTCCTTTGCAACAATCACCAGTGGTGATCACTACATTTTCCTCCTATTGCCACTATACCTCTTTTCAAGATTCTCCTCATAGAATCTCTTTCGCAATAGTCACTAGTTGTTTCAGTTGTGTCTACCTACTATTGCTTGGGTCACATCTCTAGATTCCTTTATGGAAGATCTCTCTTGCGTCAGTCACCAGTCATCCTGGCTGTGTCTGTCTATTGTCACTCAATCCCTCTTAGGTTCTTCATCATGAAGATCCCTCTTTGACCTTAGTCACCAATTGTTCTGACTGCGTCTGCCTACTATTGTCACCCTGCTGAAGAGATTTCTTTCAAACATGTTCTAGACACTGGCACTTGACATCAATCCCAAAAAAATTGAACTCAAAAATGATATACTTGTTTGGATATGCTGAGCATTTTCTTTGTTTTCTTTGTCTTTCTTTATCATATCTTCTCGAGAAACTTGATGATGTCATCTTCGACTAGAGAAGAAATGACTGGGGGGCATGATCTTTTCTTTTCTTTCTATTTGTGGTTTAGTTCCAACAAGTTGATACATTCCTATAAAAGGGGTGTCCATTATAAGAGCCTCCATCTCGTATTGGATTGCCCTGTGTACCTTGACTCCTTTTATACAGATGTGTCAATAACATTGGTTCTTCTCCTTGTTTGTTGGAGTGAACTCTTCATGCTACACTAAATACTGATACTCGTCCTGCTAAGTGAACATACAGATCATTGCGAGTATATCTAGCACACTTCTATCTCAAGTTACGAATGCAAGGGTTGTTGCAGATAGAATACTTACTTAATACTAAGCATAAGATGGATCTCCTATGTGTTTGGTGTGCCTGTCATGCAAGCAACATTCTGGTCATCCTAGCGTTTATGCTTTGATGCTTATGTTAACTTGCTACATTAAAAGGGACAAATGTTCTGGTCATTTTGGCTTCTTGTGCCTCGAATGCTTACATTTAATCTCAAAAAACCAATAATGTATGTTCTATTCATATTCCCATGATTGCATTCTATTCATATTCCCATGATTGCAATGTTAATGAGAATTGTATAACATATGCGCTTTGTTCTATATCTAGTGATGATCAATTGTTGAGGCTCGGTAACCAAACCTAGGGTTGCATTTAACATAGTCTTGCATTGCATACTTCACTTGCATAAGCATGCGATTCAATTGAAAATCTACTTTCACCTTCTCTGATGAGGGATTGCTGACCTCTTCAAAGAATCATGTTCTTTCATGAACTACACAAATGATTGATTAATCACCCTCTTGGCTACTTTGGTTGCTCTGAACCTATTTTTTGAGATCGAATTCAAAATTTGACACACCTAAGTGCCTCAAAAATGTGTTTTAAAATTTTGGGGACCGATGCAATTGAACGCTTGTGCAGCTCAAATCTTTCTAATACTTTGCAATTATTAGAATCTTTTCAACTCAAACTTGGTCTTTTGGATCTCGAAATCACTTCGAATCAACTTCCAAATTTCTTCAAATCATTTTGATCTCTCCAAATTTCTTCAGATCGTTCTGATCTCTTCATATTTCTTCAGATCATTCTGATCTCTTTATATGTCTTGTGATTGTTCTGATCTCTTTATATTTCTTCTGATCATTTTGATCTCTTTATATTTCTTCTGATCATTTTGATCTCTTTATATTTCTTCAGATGATTCTGATCTCTTCATATTTCTTTAGATCATTCTGATCTCTTTATATTTCTTCATATTATTCTGATCTCTCTTTATATTTCTTCAGATCGTTCTGATCTCTTCATATTTCTTCAAATCACTTCGGATTAACCTCCAAATTTCTTCAGATCGTTCTGATCTCTTCATATTTCTTCAGATCATTTTGATCTCTCTTTATATTTCTTCTAATCATTCTGATCTCTTCATATTTCTTTAGATTGTTCTAATCTCTTCATATTTCGTTAGATCATTTTGATCTCTCCAAATTTCTTCTGATCATTCTGATCTCTTCATATTTCTTCATATCATTCTAATCTCTTCATATTTCTTCAGATCATTCTGATCTCTCCAAATTTCTTCTGATCATTTTGGTCTCTTCATATTTCTTCAGATCGTTCTGATCTCTTTATATTTCTTCAGATCATTTTGATCTTTTTATATTTCTTTAGATCATTATGATATCTTCTTTATTCTTTAGATTGTTCTGATCTCTTCTACATTTTATTGAATATTAGATTTCTTCTATATCTCATGATATACTGCTTCACATAATATTTCTAGTGTGTCATCTTTCGATTTAACTCCCGAGGGGGCAGGATGATTACATCATTGCACTAAATGTAACTCAATCTGAATCTCATTGCTTGGGGCATCTCATTCCTATCTTATGTCCTCATCACTTGGGGCATCTCATCACTGGGGGCATCTTGCTCCCTCTTATCTAGCCTCTTTTCCATCTATCTTATCTTTTCATCAAATGGATCAACCTTATAATAGCTCTTCTCAAAGTTTGATGGACAGGTATTGGGATAGTCTAAACCCTAACTCGTGAGGATCAAGCCTTATTCTGGGGATGATTCTATGACTCATTATTGGACCTTGTTATCTTTTATCAATCTCAAGTATCTAGGTGTTCTATCTGGATTCTTGAAGGTTAAGCTCCATTATGGAGATGATCTTCTAAATGCTATCAATCTTAGGTGTCTAGGTGTTATATCTGGATCCTTGAAGGCTAAGCTCCGTTTTGGAGATAATCTTCTAAATGCTTTCAATCTCAAGTATGTAGGTGTTCTATCTGGATCCTTGAAGGTTAAGCTCTGTTCTGGAGATAATCTTCTAAATGCTTATCAATCTCAGGTATCTAGGTGTTCTATCTGGATCCTTAAAGGTTATGCTCTGTTCTGGAGATGATCTTCTAAATGCTATCAATCTCAGGTATCTAGGTGTTCTATCTAAATCCTTAAAGGTCAAACTTCATTATGGAGATAATCTTCTAAATGCTATCAATTTTAGGTATCTAGGCATTCTACTTGGATTCCTTGGGATTAAGCTCTATTCTAGAGATAGTCCTTAAAAGCTTATCAATCGGTCTTCGTATCATCAACTTCGGAACCAATCTCATCTTTGCATCATGCTTTTTGATTTTCTTTGAATTGAATGTGTTTTTCGCACATTCATTCAAAGAGGGGAAAAATGTAATACCCCAAAATTGGCTCATTGCCATCTCAACCAATTCTAGTCTATTTCTGATTAACCTAAAGTCCTATGTCACTAGGCAATTCTTATTCTACTACTCGCTACTTGACTTAATTGTCAAATACAGAAAACTTAAATCTTCATTCATCATACTCTTTATTTAATTCCTAAAGTATTGACTCATATTAGTCACATTAAACCTATTGATTACAATTTAATTTAATTTGAAGTGTTTATACTTTAATTAAATTAAATTATATCCTAAGGCTAATGTACTAAGGAATTAAAAATATTTAATTTAATAATTATGCTCACTTTAATTAATTGAATGTGATTATTCAATTAAATGAAAAAGGCATTTATGAGGTCATATCTCACTTTATTAAATTAAATAATATCTTCAAAATCTTCTCTTCAGTTCCAAAATGGAAACTCTGAGTGAACTATCTCTCAAAAAGGAATTAAATCAGTTAACTCCTTATTCCACTCATGAAAAGCTCAGATAACTCTCCTTTCTTAAGGAAGTTTTCATTTTAACTGAATCTTGCTTCAATCCTAACCGTTGATTCAAAATCGATCTCAACCATTGGTGGATTCTAGGAAAGTCTATTTAAGAGACCCTCTTTTCTTCATTATAGAGGTTGAATTGAATTGCTATCGAATCACTGCTGAATTGTGCATTCATTTGAGCTCACTACTTTCATAAGACTTTCATTTTCTAGATTAATATCATTTAGAATTAATATGCATTCATTTAGTTAATTCTATTTACATGTTCTTAGATTAAATCCATATCTCATGTTAGAATAATTGCATTCATATAGATTAATCACATTTAAATCCTTCTTTCTTAGAGGGTCTGGTTGCTTACGCCTTGAATCTGAGGATATCTAATAAGAAAAATTCATTTAGATAGGAGGCAATGGGTCACTCTGTCAGGCATTCTGGATGAACAATCCAATGTTTATCCCATGATGACTTCATAGGTAATGACCACATTGAAGTGTCTGTGAGGTTCAGAGGCCCACTTTTCACATATACAATGGCATCCATTTTGCTCATGACTTTGTTAGGATGAGAAAGATGCTAAATGAACTTAAATAGACCTTCATTTTTCTCATCCCTAAGACATTGGACTCTTGGTGGTTGGAAGACTTTAGACCCATCAGCCTTCACAAAATAATTTATAACACTCTTGCTAAGTTTATGGTGAATTGTATCAAACCCCTTCTAGATAAATTCATTGGATCTTATCAGAATGTCTTTGTGCTTGGGAGGTAGATTCTTGATGTGGTTATAACCACCCAAGAGGTAATACACTCTAGGGAAAGGTCTAACAACCTAGGTATGACACTCAAACTAGATATTTTCAAAGCTTATGATAAGGTTACACATGATTTCCTCTTTATTATTCTTACCAAACTCTACTTTAATGAGAAGGTTAATAGTATTATACAAAAAATTCCTACCTATATTACTTTCTTGGTGCTCATTAATGGAGCCCCTTGTAATTTCTTCTCTTCCTCCTATGGTCTTTGCCAAGGTGACCCCATATCTCTGTACCTTTTTATTATTGTAGTGAAAGTTCTAAATAGATTAGTTTCTTTGACTAACTTTGGTAGAATTAAGCACATTAAACTTGCTTCCTAGTGCCTCCCACAAATCATCCAGTAGTTTGTGGATGATACTTTCTTATTTTCCATCTCCTCCATCCTTAAAGCTAGAGAATTGAAAGAGACCCTGAATCAATATGCACTGGTCTTTAGTCAATACCTAAATTACCAAAAAAGAAAAGTCTTTATCTTGAACACTATTACCAATTTCATATAAAAGGTGATAGGTAATCTTGGTTGTCAAGATGCATCCCTCCCTAATACTTATCTTGGTCTACTACTTACAATAAAGGAAGTTCTCAATCAATATTGGAATGGTTTGGTTAAACTCTACCAGAAAAGGCTAGTGGGATGGAAAGGAAAAACCTTGAGTAATGTTGGAAAACTCCAACTTCTCTTTGCCTCCCTATAGGACATTGTGGGTAGGTTCAAAGACATTATTAAGAGAATCCAACAAAATTTCTTATGGTGTAATAGTGAAGAGAAGTCTAGAATGAATTTGATTACCTAGGAGAAATTCTTTTAGTCGAAAGGTCTTGGAGGTATGAATTTAAGAGGAATAGGACACTCAAATAAGGCCATATTATCTAAAATTGGCTAGAATTTGAACTACTAGGGTAGTTCGTGTAACATTATAAAGGCTAAATATCTCAAAAGATTATCTCCCTACCAATTCCCTTGGGCACATGATCTCCTCTAGGGCTCCAAGATCTGGAAGAATGTGGTTAACATCTAAAAGATCCTAAAAATGGGGTGTCATTGGATTATGTGGAATAGAAATTATATTGACTTTTAGGAAGATTAATGGATTCATGATGACCCCCTCATGCATACTAAGTTCTTACCTCTATGTGAGATGTGTACTATATTGTATAGCCCTTGAACTGGAAAATTTATCACCCCTAATAGACAAAGGGTTACTTTTGAGAACCTTGAACCAATAGAGATTGGGCTTTCTTGAGAACTATAGGACCTTCTCCATACCTATAGGATTCTCTCACCTCTATTGGGTACTCCTTAGTGTGGAAAATCACATCCTCAGGGGAGTTTTTAGTTAAGTCTTCTTAACTATATTATATGGAGCTGAGGTGGCCCAAGCTAATTGGAGAAAAGTCTGGCACCCTTAGATCCTAACAAAGATAAATTTCTTTTGGCAAATAGATTTGCATGGGTCAATGCTCACTATTGATAACCTCCAACGTAGAGGGTATCAACTTGCTAAATACTACATTTTATGTTTCCAAGATACAAAAACTATTCCACACCTTCTTATCTATTTCCCCTTTGCAACGAATGTTTGGAGGGAAGTCCTTGCCTTATGGTAGTTCCAATGGTGTATAGAGAGTGAATTGATGCAATTTATTCATTAGGAAGGCATGGCTTCTCACCCATACCTCATAAATTTATGGCAGATAATCCCCCATATGTTACTTGGAAAATCTAGAAGGAGAGGAACAATAGGATTTTGAAGGAACAAGCCCTGCCAGTTGGGGGCTGGCCCAACACATTTTCAAGCACCTAAAAGAATGTATATGGATTTAGCATTGGCAGCCCCCCCACCCTGAACCCCTTGAGTGGACTAGATATGGAATGGGCATTGACTTTGAATGTTGATTCAGTTGTGGCACAATTTGATAATTCAAAAGTCTTCACTAGGAAGAAGACTATAACACCTCATGAGGGAACCCAAAAGAAATTAAGCTAAAGTTTCACTAAATTTGCCAAAAAAATTAAAGATAATAAACAAAAACAAATATAACATAGTGGAAGCAATAACATACACATAAACACATACCATAAAATAGATTACAATTCTTAAGGATCCCATGACATTTGAATCACATTTAAGTTAAAATAATACAAAAACCAATATATAACACATCCACATTAAAGAATAAATACAAGCATGAGTCCATTTAAATAATATATAATTATCTCAAATGCAACTTGGAAATAATTGGAATGCACAATCATCCAATATACAGGTTAGAGGGTATATCCATGAAATAAAATACAATACAATGGCTATATCCATCCATCATAGTACATAAGAATAAAATGAAAGGATATACAGAATAGGAAACTCTAGCCACATCGTCAAACTATCACATCTCAATGGTAAATGTAAAAGCACTACCACCCAACCTCGTGGAACCTAAGTGGCCCACTCCCACTGCATTGAGGAGATAGTCTTAGGTCCCAAATACGGTAACAATAGCAAAAGTCAAAAGTAACATCTAGGTCAAGGAAAAGTTGCAAGCAATCTAACTCAAGGTACCAAGACATAGATGACATCTAGACCTAGAGGAACCAATGACACCTAGGAAATCTACTATGTAAGTGGGAAAGTATCATCACATGAGCCAACTCTAAGGTTGCCCAGGTAGCCTGACTAGACTTTGGCCCCCTAGTGACTCTATCTGGTGCTAGTATCCTTTCGTATTGACAAGGCATACTAATGAAGTAATGTCACAACCAAGCACCCTCCCTATCCCCATCCTAGCTTGTACTAGCACTTCAGGCATGGGCAAGGAAAAATAATGACTCTTATTATTTCATTTTACTCTCATTTAATGAAATGTTATCAATTATTAAAATAACCTACAATGGGTTACCAATGTAGCCTCTTTAGGGCTTAGGCCTCCATTGCAAGCCACTTCCTAACAACACATATAGATAACATATCCTAATCTCCATAAAAGAAAAGGGTCTCATACAACCATAAACCACAGATCATTTCTTAAACAAGCAACTAGAAAATACTAAAATATCACTAATCAAAAGTAACATATTTCACCAATACAATCATCCTAATAGGACTGATCCAAAATCAAGTACACATGTCAAAACCATGATATGACCTACAAACCATAACTTATAATCATGTCAGTCCTATATAAGCAATTGGAAAGCAATCCAAATATAACTGATTGAAGACTCAAAAGTTATATCAAAAAAGTCACACCATTAACCTCAGTTCTACACAAGAGAAACTCAAAGAAATAACCACCATTAGTCCAAACTTATCATAGAAAGATGTGACAGATCACCAATGTTGCCTATAAAATATCGTATACTAAACATCATCATGACATCACAAAACAAACCCCCCAAGCCTCTTGTAAACAATCCTAATTTGGTCAATGAACAAAGTCAACCCCAAACCCAACACATAAGAAAACATACTAGTAGCATTGTAAGTTCATAGTTCTAGTTTGTTTTGAAAACACGCAATTGATTTAATAGTAAGATTCAATTATCAACAAAACAAATTATCAATACCCATATTCATTACTTAAAATATAATAAAAAATTATTTAAAATTATTAAATATCTAATATTAATTTAATTAATTGAATATAATTGAATATATATTAATTAAATTAATTAACCAAAACTATATTTAATAAGATTTATTAAATATAGTTTACAAAATACACTAATTAAAGTAATTAATAAAAAATATATTCAATAAATTTTATTAAATAAAATTTAAAATTCAATAAAAATAAATTATAATTAAAAAAAATATTATAGACCATATTTTAAGGCCTATGAGCTTGTTGTTTTGTGGTGGGTGCTACAGTAGATCAGCTGCAATCGTAGCAACGTACTACTACAGTGATAGTAGTACCTATTGCTGTCATAGTAGGTCTATTGCATTTGCAACAAACCATCGCATGGGAAGAAGGGGAGGAGGTAAAAAGGGGAGATGGGGTGTGCTTGTCTACCTCCCACTCATAATTTAAAATAATTCACCCCCACCCCCCCATTCCATTTCAATTTTAATTCATTTTTCTCTAATAAAATTATCACAATAAAAGTTTTACTATGGTAATTTTGTTAACACAAATATTTTTTTAAAAAGGATTTCCCCAAAAATTAGATAGGAGAAAAATGCATAACTTAAACATATTTGTATAAAACAATCAGAGTTTCATTTTCAAACCCTACTCATATCAAAATACAGATTCTCAAAAGTCATTCCAACAAGGTTTGTTAATTCAATAATCATAAATAGATAATCTCAACTATGACAAATGATAAATTTACAATGAGGGTTTCAACCCAATTTAAAACTTTAAAAACATATTTATCCAAACACAAAGAAGACATGAATTTGAAGAATGGAAAACTATTGTGCAAATAAACCACAAGATTATACCTAAATCTAATGCTAATACAACAACACATGAAGAACGCAAGTAATTACATTTCCTACTGAAACCCTTCTTCTCGAAAAATTACTCCTCGAAACCCCAGTTATCAACAAATGAGCTCTAAATTGCTAATAAAAAGTTTTTCCCCAATTTAGGGCTTTGATTGTGCAATCACATAAAAACCATTTACCTTTATTATTGAATTATACTTTAACATCAATGCACAACCTTTTAACCATTTAATAAAAATATCTTTAGTAAATAATTTTCTCTCTTTAATTAATTCTCAAGACATTTTTTGAAAAAATATATTTATTAACTTAAGTAATAATAATATTTAGCATTCATTTAAAAGTGATTTCATAAATATATTATTATTAAATTAAATAAATGTTTTAGATTAAGGTAAAAGCAGGTTTTGAAGGGGCCCCGAAACCCTTTACATCAAAGAGAAAGATAAACCATTAAGAACAACCAAGTTTTAAAAGGACCCGAAACCAGCTAAACAACTAAACTAGGTTTTATAGGGACCTGTGACCAACAGATGTGACTAGAAAAAACAACCATAAAAACACTGGAACCTGGACAGTCAACAGGCTGGAGCAAAAGCAGCCTGAAAAACCACCCAAACTAGTATCCAGCAAACCAAAAATGCATCTAGTTCACCATCACAAAAAAACCAGTCAGCATAAGGGAACATAGGATTTTCCTTTTGATTTGAAGTTTCCCTTTCATGATCGAAGGATCATATCTAAATGGGCGACCAGAAGACTTAGCCTTCTTCTTTTTAACCGCAATCCAACCATCCTCAAACTTCGTTGCCTGAGCAACCCAATCCTCAGAAGATAAAGACCCGTGGAACCCAGGGGACACAGAAGCTGCAACAAACTCCCTGTGAGAATTAGACAACTTTTGGCCCCTAGGAGGAACAACTGAAATAGGGGAAGAGACCAAAGCATCCACCTCAACCACTGGCTTAGAATGAACACTATCCTCAGCCACAGAAATCGCAAGAGCATCCAAGGAATGTTCCACCAAATCGTCCACCTCAACGACCGGCTCTGAATGGATGCCAGCCTCAATCTCAAAATTCATAGGAGCAACCCAAGGCTCTTTTATTGTGTAGTGCTCAGAGGAGGCCCCTGACCACCAAGAAGGTGGTTGCCTAGATTGGGATCTCCCAGTAGCACAACGAGTAGCAATGTGACCGATCAAGAGACAATTCTTGCAATGAAAAGGGATACCCTCAAAATCCAACAATTATGTCCAAGAACCCCTCGAGGAATCCAAGCAAATTTCCTTAGGAAGGCCCTTAGAAACATCCAATTCTACAAGAAAGTGTGCACAGGCCGAATGGAGAATATCTGAAGTGTCAACATCCACATATAAGAAATCGCCAATAGCATTTCCAATAGTTTCAAAAATTGAATCTTGCTAAAGATGTAATAGAAGATTAGGAAGCTGAACCCAAATAGGGAACTTATTAAAAGATTTTGTGAGTGGATTAAAATCCATATGCCACGGTTTGGCCATAAGTGAAAATCTGCCCTGCCAAGAAAAATTATTGTGACACAAAATAATCTTCCTGTCACAGGTACTTTGAAACTTAGCTATAAAAAAACCTTTTGCACACAGGAAGATGTGGACATTATTATCTATAAGTGGCATCCAGTTCTTGGAGATCCAGACATGTAGATCAACAAGAGAGGGCCAATAACCTTGGAAGAAAAATATGGTAGCCAAATTGGAAAGCTCTTCTACCGTATGAAAAATATCTTCAATAGAATCTGGGTCAAGAGAAACCTTAATGGGTTTTAAAGCACTTACAGGTGTCACAAGAGGGGGTTTAGATGAAACTGCATGAGGGGGAGTGCCATGTAAGCCAGCTTCGAAGGCAGCCACATCTGCAAAAGACCTTCCCCCCGAACAAGGAGGTGACCCAAGAGCCGAGTGAGGGGCAGAAGAAGCCCTAACCCCACCCACAGCAAAGGCAAAATGCAAGGCAACCCCATCCACAAACTGCCCAGCATCACTACCACCCACACGACTGGCAGGAGTAGACACAACAATGAAGGATGAGGACATAGGGACACCTAGAGCAGGGGAACCAAATTTCCTTGCAAGAGAGGAGGAGTGAATGCCATGAGAGGGAGATCTAGCATTTTGAATAGGAATATCATGTATAAAGTAAACATATAGGTACACCATACACATGCAAGTATGGGGTAAGTATCCATAGACAACACATACCAATAATTCATCTAACTATCAACATGAAACAACTAGAATCATTGTATGTACAATCATCATTGATCATAATCATGTATACCTAAAATAACTAGTACCAAAGTAATCTCAACATATATTCAACTCAGTATGAGATATTATCCAATAATTTGGAAATAAAATACCACTAATCATAAAACATAAGCATAATGTTGGCCTAAAATAGCTCCGTAATAAAATAGAAAAGTTAACTAGGGATAGACACTAAATCCACTCCCTGTAGAATTAGGATGACTCAACTAAAGAATTTACTATGCGCGTCCCAATGGACCCTTTCCCCCTATAAGGGGATAAGACTCCACTAAGAACACTCTTTGTAATCTACCCCAAACTCCAACTGTAGGTTCTGAAGGTGCAAGTCTCTAACCCAAGAACTATGATTTTCATTAGGGATAATGAGACAAATTCTATCCTTGTTGTCTGCATGGAAAACATTCACCATCGAAACCCCTCTGCACTCTAGGTGCGCTAGATGTATGAAAACTACTCCCACTAGCAAAAGACTGAGTACTCTATGACAATTGGTCATACTGGTTGCACTTATTATGTCAAGAATTCCTAGAATGTGGACCACTACCACCACTATATACTAAAGGATGTGATTCTCCTTGATGTTGTTGATGATTGCTTCCTATAGGAGGATGCTTCCTAAGGGTAAAAGTACAAAGATGTGTCACCCTTCAGGTTGACTTATCAAAATGACTAAATTTGACTATTTATATCTAAAAATCAATTTTGTTAAAATATATGATCTAGATATAATTATTCTAGCTAAGTTATATATATGGTATCACTCTTTTCCAATAGGAAATTGCTATTAAATAAATGTTTTATACTAGTTTGTATCCAATTAGTAAAGAAAAAAAATTATTTTAGAAAAGTGATGTTTCAATAACTCTTACTATTTTTTATGATATTTTTTAGTAACATATAAACACCATTTTATAGAGTTCAAAGTCAAGAATATTATCATTTAGAGTTTATAATGTTTTAATTAGATATAGTATATTGTAATTAAAAAATTCTACAAGCACATATTTTAACACTTGAAAAGATGTCAATTTTGAGAAAGAAAATAATATTAAATCATATCAAAAAAATCTAAAATTTATATGAAATTCTAGAGGAGAGAGCCCTCTTTTGGAATATATAATTTTTCTCTTAGTTAGAATAGATTTCTTTTTAAAAATGTGGTGCGAGATGAAAACTATTGATTTTAGGTGAGTTAAAATTTGAATCATTATTATAAAAAGAAAAAGGTCTAAAGCCAATTTTTAGTTTTGATTGTTCTAGCTATGTATGTTATCTATAACATAGTCTAAGATCAAAAGGAAATAAATTTATTTCCATATAGTTTTGTTGTGGGAACTAGATCCCCATTTTTTAGTAGCTAAAAAATTGTCTATAAAAATTAGTAAAATATATCAATTCTTATTCCAAATAATTATTAAAAATTATAATCCTAAACTTCATTCATTTCTACACATTTCATTAGTTTACTTCATTTTCAAATTCATAATAACAATACAAATTTTATGTCATTGAAGGTGAACACTTATACTTTTGTTAGCCTTTTTCTTTACAAAAGGGTGACATAGGTTTGTGCTTTCACCCCTAATCCCTAGTTACCTATGGAACCTAATGCTGTAGGTGCTACCACAAAACCACCAAGTCCTAAGGTAAAACTCTACTCTACTAGGATAGCTTGATGTGTTGCATGCTTGATGGTTTTAGGTTTCAAAACTTTTACATCCCCAATAAGGTAGTTGTTCATACCTCAAATGAAGTGTTGAACCATCAATGGTGAATTATCACTAGCTCTAGCACAAGGCATGAGCTCATAAAATTTCCACTCATATTTTGTTACAGACAAAAAAAATTACCTCAATTTGTGAAATTCATTAGCCCTCTACTAGTGTCATTCCTCGAGTAGGAAGGATGCACAGATGTTCTTAACAAATGAATCCCATGCAATGGTGTTCATGTTGATACACATCTTGTTTTCTTCGATGTTCCATGAAGTAGCCCAAAATATTTCCATGTGGGTGATGGAAAACCTTTCTTTGACATTAGAGTCAAAGTCCTATATAACAAAACACCTATCTAGAGCAATAAGTTTTTGCTTAGCCACATAACCTAAACCTATCCCATTAAAATCTTTGAAATTGGATCTTTGAAGGTCCTTTTTCTAAGAAACTACAACTAGACCTATGCCTCTCCTCATTCCCTACATGGTGTGACTCCTGATGATTAATGCCCTAAGGAAGAGGAGGTAAGTGATCCATGATGGTCCTCATCATTTGTTGCAAGTCAACTTCCTCTAAATCTTCCTAATTCTCCCCATTATGCGTTTCCCTATTTTCCTCTTCAATGGAACTATCTAGAACATACTCATGCACACTAATATCCATGCCTCGGCCTTGGCCTCTACTATGGACTCTAACTATAGATATCATCCTAAATACCATCCTACAATAATATCCAAGATAACAAGATGCTATAATAACCATAAAATCATACTATTGTAAAGAATACAAATAAGAAACATGTTTTGAATATAACACTTGATCAATTTTTGTTTTTCCTATTTCTAGGTTTCAAGAAATTGAGTCTAAAGTTTTCAAGTGTTCAAGCTGAAAAAGATACATAACACTATTTAAGTTTCATTTCAGTCACTAGTTCAAGTATTCAAGTTTGTAATAGATACATATATAATAGTTCAAGTTTTGTTTTAGTTTAACTAGTTTGAATTCAAGTTTGTCATAGATATGTACATAATAGTTCAATTTTTGTTGTAGTTTAACTAGTTATCAACTAGTGGCATTGTAATATACAAAGAGCTCCTAATGAAGAAACTCAAGCTCTAATACTAGATATAATGTCCCACAAGGGGACCCAAAAGAAATTAACCTAAAGTTTCACTAAGTCTTCCAAACTTTTTTTTTTGAGATAATAACCAATAATAGATATAACATAGTGGAAGCAATAACATATAGGTAAACACATAGCATAAACTAGATTACAATTCTTAAGGGTCCCATGATGTTGAATCACATTCAAGTTTAATTAATACTAAAACCAATATATAACACATCCACATTAAAGAATAATTACAAACATGAATCCATTTAAATAATATATAATTATCTTGAATGTCACTTGGCAATAATTAGAATCCACAATAATCCACTATATAGTTCACAGGGTATGAAAGGCTGAAAGAATATACATCATAAAATATATTACATCATCTCTAAAGATCAATGAAATAAAATACAATACAATATGTATAACCATCCATCATATTACACAAGAACAAAATGAAAGGAAATACAAAGTAAGAAATTCAAGCCACATCATTAAACTAGAGGATCTCAATGGTAAAAGTAAAATGCACTACCATCTGACCTTGTGGAACCTAAATGGTCCACTCCCACAACATTGAGGAGATAGTCTCAAGTCCAAAATAGGATAACAATCCCAAAAGTCAAAAGAAACATCTAGGTCAAGGAAAACTTGAAAGAAATCTAACTCAACGTACCAAGACATAGATGACATCTAAACCTAGAGGCAACAATGACATGTAGGAAATCTACTATGTAAGTGGAAATGTGTCATTGCATGAGCCAACTCTAAGGCTACCCAGGTACCTTCTCTGGACTCCGGCCCCCTAGTGACTCTGTGCAACACTAGTATCTTTTTGTACTAACAAGACATAATAACGAAGCAAGGTCACAACCAAGTACTCTCTCTACTCCCATCCTATCTTGTACTAGAAATCGAGGCATGGGAAAGGGGAAAAAATGACTCTTATTAATTCATTTTACTATGAATTAATGAAATGTTATAACTTATTAAAATAACTTACAATGGTTTAGCCGTGCAACTTCTTTAGGGCTCTAATCTCCATTGCAAGATTCATAAAAGAAAAAGGTTCCATATGACCATAAACCACACATCAGTTCTTAAACAAGCAACAAGAAAATATTAAAATATCATTCATCAAAAATAACAGATTTTGCCAATACAAGCATCCTAAAAGGACTGATCCAAAATCAAGTACACATATACAAAACTATGACATCACCTAAAAATCATAACACATAATCACCTCAGTCCTATACAAGAAATTGGGAAGCAATCCAAAGATAATTGATCGAAGACTCAAAGGTTATATCAAAAAAGTCACAACATTTACTTCAGTTCTACACAAGAGAAACTATAAGCAATAACCACCAATAGATCAAACTTATCATAGAAACACATGACACATCACCAAGTTTGGGTATAAAGATCATATATAAAACATCATAATGACCTCATAGAACAAACCCTGTAAGCCTCTTGTAAACAATCTAGATTTGGTCAAAGAACTAAGTCAACCCCAAACACAACATACAAGAAAACATACAACTAGCAGTGTAGTTTCATAGTTCTATTTGGTTTTGAAAACACATAGTTGATTTAATAGTAAGGTTTGAGTTTAAATTTACAATTTTTTGATTTTATAAAGTTTATAAATTTCCCCTATAATTGAACCCATTGTCACTTTTAAATTCGAACATACAATCAACACTAACTCACATAATCAATGCATTTCTTAAAACTCTAAATCAAATTAAATAAAAATTATAAAAATTATTAAGAAATCAAATTATAAAAACCCATAATCATTACTTAAAATCTAATTAAAGATTATTTAAAATTATTAAATAACATCTAATATTAATTTAAGGGTAAAAGCACAAACACATCACTTTTTATAAAGAAAATGGATATCCAAATGCAATTGTGGAACTTTAATGACATAAAAAATGCTTTTTTTGTTTACATTTTGAAGGTTATGTAAACTAATGAAATCTGTACAATTGGATGAATTTTGTGCATATAATTTTTATAATTTTTTTGGGTAAGAATTTATTCATTTCTTAAACTTTTGAAGTCCCTTTTTGAACTACCAAAAATATATGGTGTAGTTCTTCTCAAACAAGTATATGCAAATCATCTTTCTTTTGGTTCTGATTTGAAAATATTTCATAGATGACATATATAGCTAGGGAACAAAAATAAAAATAAAAATTTTTGAACTTACATTTTCTTTGCAATAAGTAATCAAGGTCGACCTTATTAGAATCCAACACTTTTTTTCTCCCATCAAATCTTCCCTATTAGATCTACACCTTTTTGGAAACAAATTACATAGTTCTGAGGAAGACTCCTCTAGAGATAATTATAACCTTTTTTTTAAGTTTTTTGATATGACTTCCTATTTCTTTTTACCTTTTTCAAGGGAGCATATTCTGAAATGTAAAAATATCAACTTATGATATTTGGAAATCATAACATGTTATAACTAATCAAAACACTTTGAAATATATATAATAATGATATTGAATCCAAGATCATTTTTAGTTTTTTGAAAAAAATTGAGTTTTGATAGAGAACTGAGATTTGACCAAAACAGAGTTTGGTATCCTAAAAGGTGAGAGCGATATGTGCTTTTACCCATAATTAATTAAATATAATTAAATTAATTAATAGAAACTACATTTAATACCATTTATTAAATAAATTAATTTTTTTTGTAAAATTAAAATTATATATATATATATATATATATATATATATATATATATATATATATATATATATATAATAAAAATAAAAATAATGGAAAGCATATTTTGAGGCCTATCAGCTTGCCATTTACAACGGTTGTTGTAGCATGCTTGTTGTGTCTAGAGTAGGGTACCACTACATCAACAACAATACCTATTGTAGCTGCAATAGGCTTGTTGTGTATGAACAAAACTATCACACAGGAAGAAGGGGAGGAGCTAAAGAGGGGAGGTGGGGTATGGTGGTCGATGTACCACTCACAATTTTTTATTTGCAATTAAAACAATAGCCATTATTATCACATTATTATCAATTTTAATTTATTTTTCTCTAATAAAATTATCACATTAAATTTTTTACCATTGCAATTTTATTAACTGAAATATTTTTTAAAAAGAATTTCCCCAAATATCTAATAGTAGAAAAATACATAATTTAAATGTATTTGTACAAAACAATCAAAATTTCATTTTGAAACCCTACTCATATCAAAATATTGATTCTAAAAAATCCTTCCAAACAAGATTTGCTAATTCAAAAATCATATATAGATTATCTCAACCACGAAGAATGATAAATTTGCAATGAGGGTGTCAACCCACTTACAAATTCTATAAATAGATTTATGTAGATATGAAGAAGATAGGAAATTGAAGAATTGAAAACTACTATGCAAATAACTCACAAGATTCTACCAAAATCTATTTCTAATAGAACAATGCATGGAGCATGCAAGTATTTCCCTTTCCTTATGAAACCTTTCTTCTAAGATAATTGCTCCTCAAAAACTCAGTTATTTAGAAATGAAATCTAAATTGCTAATAAAGAGTTTTTCACCAATTTAGGGCTTTGATTGTTAAATCACGCAAAAAGCCCTCTACCTTTATTATTGAATTATATTTTAATATCCATGAACAACCTTTTAGCCATTTTATTAAATATCTTTATTAAATAATATTCTTTCTCTCCTTAATTAATTCTTGAGACATTTTTTGATAAAAGTATCTATTAAGTAATACTAATATTTAGCATTTATTAAAAAATGATTTCATAAATATATTATTATTAAATTAAATAAATATTATTATGTCCAAAATTAGACTTTAACTAAATCTTTAAATTGTCTTCTTTTATTTAATTAATTTCACAATTAATTAAATTAAAGTTCTATTAAATTTCCTTCATAAAATCTCTATTAAATTAAATCATTAATTATTTTGTTAAATCAATTTAATTATAACAACAAATCATCATAAACTGATGAGACTATATATGAAAACCCATAATAAAGTACAAAAAAGTATATCAAACTCAAGTATTAAAATCACAAATTTTCATCACTTGATGAATTCAGAAGGTAAACAACTTAGGTACTTGTCCTGCTTTCTAGGATAATTAGCTTAATGATAGGAATTAGACTCAAGAGTTATCTCCCCTCTCTTACCATTGAGATATTGAGATAGGGTATGCTCATCCTCACAATTCAAGGAAGTTGATACTTGGCACCTGCAATCTGGATAAAATCTATGCATGTACATACGCATATATTCTAATCGAAATAAGCAATGATAGGAAGTGGTACATTGTGTAGATCCTAACTAGAAGGTGACTACGACTCCCTACCTCAACCATATCAGAAACATTATACAAAAAATAAACATGTAGGTACACCATACACATGCAAGTATGTGGTAAGTATCCATAGAAAACACATACCAATAATCCTTCTAACTATCAACATGAAATAACTAGAATCAGCGTATACAATCATCATTGACCCATAATCATGCATACATGAAATAACTAGTGCTAAAGGAATCTGAACATATATTCAACTGAGTATGAGATAATATCCAACAATCTAGAAATAAAATACCACTAATCATCAAACATAATCATAAAGTTTGCATAAAAGAGTTTGGCAATAAAATAGAAAAGTCAACTAGCGGTAGGCACTGCATTGATGGTGTCGCATCCACCCCATGAGTGTTGGTTCAAACTAATTTTTGATAGCTCAACCATGATAGGTACCACTAGAGTGGGTGTCCATAATAATATGAGAAATATGGTGGCCGCCTATGTTGAAAACCACAAAGGAGGCTATAAGAATGAATGTGAAGCACTCACACTCTTGTGGGGGTTGACAATCGCAAGAGCTCAAGGAATCAATAATATTTCCATTTAGGTGGACTCTGTACTTATCATTAAGCCTACTAAGGGTGAGGGCTAGCACAACTAATCGATTAAAATCATAATCGATGAAATATGAAGGTTGATGGAAGATTACCATGAGATCCACATGGTTCACATATATTAAGTATGGAGTGTCATGATAGATGAGTTACCCAAAAATTTTGGCCATGGTTTCATGAGACTAGCTGAATGGGAGGATGTTAGATTATAGCCATCATCAATGCAAGTTGCAATGGAAAGGTAGTGTACTTTGAACAATGTCATATGAATAATCAAAATAGGTACCAAACCTTCTTTATTCTACATGGGCGGGAGGAAAAGGCACTCCATAAAGGCATTGTTTGGAAAGATTGTATGATGACACATATTAATGTTTTGACGACTATGAGTATTGATTACTGCCAAAAAAGGATGAAAATGGTGGATTTAGCAAGATATAGAGAGAAACCTACTAATAATCAAAGTGAAAAGTTGTTGAATCCTCGCACAAACTACAACTCGTGTGGGTCATTTATGGATGGAAAGAGATCACTCACACATGCCGTGAAGGGTGGATATTTTATTTTCAAGAAACCTCATAGAATAATGACATTTGGTTATGCACTACCTTTTCATTTTAATTATTGAGGCTTTACATTTTATATTTGGTAACTCCCAAACTAGCATCAAGGCTATGTCATCTGAAGAATTGGTGGTTGAGCTAGGAGAAAGCATGGGCACTAGTTATCTTATTAAATTAAATGGGTGTGGAGGAATGTATCCATAACAGCAAGGAAATGATGGTTTACTTGCAGGAGGGCAATCTCTTACCATTTATGAAGGATATGGTGAAGCATGTTGTGAATGTCTCGATGCAATTCTTCTATACTTGGAAGGATAGAAAGGTGATTGTCAATGGAATGGGAGTTGAAATCTCAATGGAAACCATTGTGATGGTTGGAGAATTTACTATAGAAAGAAAAAATGCATAGAGGTAGGTTGAAGTTAATGAGGGATCTAGTTTGTGAAATTTTTTGAAGCTCAAGAAAGAATCGATGTGAATATGCAAATGGTTTTCTCTACAATCCCTTCCTCAGCCTTGGGATGCCATCTTCTATGCAATTATGTGGTATATCACTCTAGACAACTATTTTCAGGTAATCTATTATTACCACTTCCCTATTTTCAATCATTTCTGGAATCTTGACCACATTTCCTTCATGTTTCTATTATTGCGTTCACTGGAAGATTATATTTGTAATGCAGAGAGGAAACATGAGAAGGGTAAAACTTTCTACCTTATCCATCAAGGGATTATGAAAAAACTATTTATCCAACATTTAGCCCAAAACCTACTACTCTATCTTAATCCTTTGGCCTCTATCACATCCCAAGTTTCCTTCAACCCTAGCCTTGGCTCTAGCCACAAGAAATTAAATAAAACCCCTAGCCCAAAGGTCAAAATTGACCTTGAGGTTAAAATTAGCCTCATGGAGTCAGATTTAGATACTAACAAGGGTGCACAAAGTGTTAGGAGAACCAGTAAATGTGTCCAGTTCGATAAATTTATATTCCCCTCTAAGTCTTATAAAAGTCATGTCAAATCTGAAAGAAAGAAGAGACTACTTGAGGATATCATGCCTACCCCTAGCCCTTTGAGCCCTTCCTATATCTCTGACACTCTAGAGGCTACCCCAACTAGAGGCAAGGGAGAAGATATCACATCCCCAAGGAAAGAAACCACCAAATATACTAGGAAGAAAGGTCATCATAGCCATAGTATGGTGAGATTGGAAAGGCTTGAGTAGCCTATTAGGGACCTGGCTAACAATAAAAAAATTATCTATGAGAGATTTGAAAAATTGGTTGAGTTTTGCACCAAGGTCATGCACTTTGTGGCCATAATCCTCTACTTCTTGCAAGTGATTAAAGAGGAGAAGTTCCAAGGAAAAGATACCAAGACAACCTGATCCATCTATGGGTTTCTAGCAAAGGAGTAGCTAAAGTCCATCTTGGACAAACTAGTTAAGGTGGAGGGGGAGGATGTGGATAAGGATGTGACTAAAGAAGAGATGGAAAATAAACATTGGTATGAATAGGGAAGATAGCCTTGGTTCTGGTGTTTATTTTTGTTATTTTTATGATCATAACTATGAGTTTGCTACCCCACAAGGTCTTTTTTTTATGCTTAGGATAATTAAAGGGACTAATAGCAATGATTTTTTTTAGTGTTGCTGGTCAATTTTATAGCTTCTTCTACATATTAGTTTAAGGATTGATAGTACTATTAATCATGCTATGCTTATATCTAGTTTTTTGAACTTTAAAGTTGGCATAGGCTAGATGATTGGGAGGTAACCTCTGAGTGATTCTTTAGACTTTTTGTAATTTTGCGTCAGCTTGCCCATCTTTTTGGCTACTATATAATACTTCAAAAAAGCCTAAAATATAAGAATAAAAAGGTGGAGCAAATACATTTATAACTTTTTAATTTTGACAAAGAACTATATCATACAACACAAATTATCATATATGAGTTCTAAAAGAAATGTAAATGTAACTTACAAGCTATTAATATTAATAAATGTGAGAAAGGGGACTAGTAAACATTATCATAATGTCTATTTGACAAAATAATGTGAGTATTAAATTATTGAATCATTATAGCATAAATTTAGATTGTATTAATTAATGCATATAATAAAATGTATGCAATGCATAATACAAGTGCATATGCATTTTACAAATGAATATATGTTAATCAAGCTAACTTATTTATCTCTACCAAAGTTAAAGTTAACTTAGGAAACTTATTATCTTTCTATCCTTTGCTATGATTTTTATGTTGACAAGCATGTCAACCAAGTAATTTTAGTAATGTTCTTCAATAGATACTGATATCTTATAACTTTTGAGCTTAATAAATAGTATCAAGATATATAAGCTCTTTATAAAGTGATTAATAAATAAATTTAACTTACAAACAATTTATAAAGAAAATTCTAATATGTGTCGAATCATAACTCATAAAAAATAATTAGATACTTTTATGTTTTCTAGACATAATATAAAAGAAATGATTTTTTTATTTTTTTTAAAGAGGGGTAAATGCTTTGACCAAGGGCTATGAACCAGTGAGACCACAAATGGGGGACCTCATCCCCATTATATTTGAACCTTGATGGCAAGGATAACAACTCAACAACTTAACCATCACAACATGCCACTATTGTTTAAAAGAAATGATTTATTGTGTATTAAAACTATAGAATGTTAATAAAATAGCAATAATGATATACTCTTTTATTCCAAGTAGTTTAATTCATGGTGTGATCTTGATTAAAGGTAACATGGTTTCTAAGGTACCAAAAACCTTATATAGGTATATTTCTGTTCGAACATTACAAGAACACTACTAAAAGATAACATCAAGACAAAGAACAAGTATTGAATAACAATTCAAAATAATGATAATTAAATTAATTAATAAAAGTCTCTATTTAATAAATTTTAAAATTTAGTAAAATTATATAACAATTTATTTTTTAAATAAAATAAAATTAAAATATTGGAAAGCATATTTTGAGGCCTGTCGGCTTGCCATTTATAGCGGTCATTGCAGCATGCCTACTACATCCAGAGTAGGGTACTACTAGATGAACAATAGTACCTATTGTAGCCTTAACAAGCCTGCTGTGTATGAACAAAACTATCACATGGGAAGAAGTGGAGGAGTTACAGAGGGGAGGTGGGGTATGGTGGCCGATCTACCACTCACAAATTTTATTTTTATTTTTTCATTTGCAATTAGAACAATACCTCCCCATTCTATTTCAATTTTAATCTATTTCTCTCTGATCAAATTATCGCATTAAATTTTTTGGTATGGTAATTTTATTAGTAGAAATATTTTTAAAAAAGGATTTCCCCAAAAATTTGATAATAGAAAAATGCATAATTTAAATGTATCTATATAAAACAATCAAAATTTCATTTTGAAGTCCTACTCATATCAAAATACAGATTCACAAAAATCCTTCCAAACAAGGTTTGCTAATTCAAAACTCATATACAGATAATCTCAACCATGAAGAATGATAAATTTTCAATGAGAGTTTCAACCCAATTAAAAAATTTGAAAATAGATTATCCAGACATGAAGAAGATAGGAAATTGAAGAATTGAAAACTACTATGCAAATAACTCACAAGATTCTACCTAAATCTAATTCTAATACAACAATGCACGGAGCATGCAAGTATTTCCCTTTCCTTTTGAAACCCTTCTTCTAACAAAATTGCTCCTACAAACCTCAATTATTTAGAAATGAACTCTAAATTGCTAATAAAGAGTTTTTCTCCAATTTAGGTTTTGATTGTGCAATCACACAAAAAGCCCCTTACCTTTATTATTGAGTTATATTTTAATATCCATGCACAACATTTTAGCCATTTAATTAAATATCTTTATTAAATAATATTCTTTCTCTCGTTAATTAATTCTTGAGACATTTTTTGATAAAAGTATCTACTAAGTAATACTAATATTTAGCATTTATTTGAAAATGATTTCATAAATATATTATTATTAAATTAAATAAATATTATTATGCCGCAAATTAGACTTTAACTAAATCTTTAAATTGTCTTCTTTTATTTAATAAAGATGAAACTAAATATGAAAACCCATAATAAAGTATAGAAAAGTAGATCAAACTCAAGGATTAAAATCACAAATCTACATCACTTGATGAATTCACAAGGTAAACAACGCAGGTACGTGTCGTACTTTTTAGGATAATTGGCTTAAGGATAGGAATCAAACTCAAGAGTTATCTCCCCTCTCTTACCATTGACATATTGAGATAGGGTATGCTCATCCTAGTAATTCAGGGAAGTTGATACCCAAGACCTACAATTTGCATAAAATATACATATGTAAATACACATATATTCTAATATAAATAGGTAGTGAGAAGAAGTGGTGCATCATGTAGATCATAACTAGCAGGTGATTATGACTCCCTTCCTGAACCATATCAGAAACATTATACAAAAATTAAACATATAGGTACACCATACACATGCAAGTATGGGGTAAGTATCCATAGAAAAAACATACCAATAATCATCTAACCATCAACATGAAATGACTAGAACTAGTGTATATAATCATCATCAACCCATAATCCTGCATACACGAAATAACTAGTACCAAAGTAATCTAAACATATATTCTATTTGAGTATAAGATAATATCCAACAATCGAGAAATAAAATACCACTAATCATCAAACATAATCATAAAGTTGGCCTAAAAGAGTTTAGAAATAAAATAGAAAAGTCAACTAGTACCAAAGTAATCTAAAGTTATATTCAATTGAGTATCAAATAATATTCAACAATCTAGAAATAAAATACCATTGATCATCAAACATAATCATAAAGTTGGCCTAAAAGAGTTTAGAAATAAAATAGAAAAGTCAACTAGGGGTAGGCACTACATTGATGGTGTGGCACCCACCCCTGAGTCTTGGTTCAAACTAATTTTTGATTGCTTAGCCATGATGGGCACCACCAGAGCAGGAGGTGTCATTTGTAATAATATGGGAAATATGGTGGCTGCCTATATTGGAAACCACAAAGGAGGCTACAACAATGAATGTGAAGCACTCATGCTCTTGTGGGGGTTGACAATTGTGAGAGCTCAAGGAATCAATAATATTTCCATTTAGGGGGGACCCTATACTTATCATTAAGCTTGCTAAGGGTGAGGGTTGGTGTAACTGATAGATTAAAGTCATAGTTGATGAAATATGAAGGTTAATGGAAGATTAAGTATGGAATATCATAATACATGAGTTGGCTGAATTTGGCCATGGTTTCATGAGACTAGTTGAATGGAAGGATGTTAGATTATTGCCATCATCAATGCAAGTTGTGATGGAAAGGGAGTGTACTTTCAACAATGCTATATGAATAATCAAAATAGGTACCAAACTTTCTTTATTCTACATGGGCATGAGGAAAAGGTGCTCCATAAAAGGATTGTTTGGAAAGATTGTATGATGATACATATTAGTGTTTTGACTACTATGAGTATTGATTACTGCCAAAAAAGGATGCAAACAATAGATTTAATGAGATATAAATAGCAACCTACTAATAATCAAAGGGAAAAGTTTTTGAATCCTCACAAAAAATAAAATTGGTGAGGGTCATTTATGGATGGAAAGAGATCACTCACACATGCTGGGAAGGGTGGATGCTTGTCTTTTGAGAAGCTTTATAGAATAATGACATCTGGTTATGCACTACCTTTTTATTTTAATCATTGAGGCTTTACATTTTATATTTGGTAGCTCCCAAACCTGCAACAAGGCTATGTCATCTAAAGAATTAGTGGTTGAGCTGGGAGAAAGCATGGGCACTAATGATCTCATTAAACTAATAAGTGTGGAGGAATGTATCTATACTAGTGAGGAAATAATAGTTTACTTGCAGGAGGGCGATCTCTTACCATTTATGAAGGATATGGTGAAGCATGATGTCAATGTGTCAATGTAGTTCTTCTAGACTTGGAAGGATAGAAAGGTGATTGTCAATGGAATGCGGTTTGGAATCTCAATAGAAACTATTGCAATGGTTGGAGAATTTACTATAGAAGGAAAGAACTAGTAGAGGTAGGCCAAAGTTAATGAGGAAGCCAGCTTGCAGAAAATTTTCAAACTCAAGAAAGAACCAATGTGAATATGCATAGGGTTTTCTTTAAAATCCTTTCCTAAGCCTTGGGATGCCACCTTCTATGCAATTATGTGGTATATCACTCTAGACAACTATTTTTAGGTAATCTATTATTACCACTTCCCTATTTTGAATTACTTCAGGAATCTTGCCCTCATTTCCTTCTTGTTTCTATAAGTGTATTTGCTGGAAGATTGTATTTGTAAAGCTAGGAGGAAACGTGTGAAGGGAAAAAATTTCTACCTTATGCATCAGGGGCTTATAAACAAACTATTTATCCAACATTTAACCCAAAACCTATTGCTCTTTCTTAATCCTCTAGCCTCTATCACACCCAAGTCTCCTTCAACCTTGGCCTTGGCCCTGGCCCTAGCCACAAGAAATTCCATAAAACCTCTAGGCCAAAGGTCAAAATTGACCTTGAGGTTAAAATTAGCCTCATATAGTCAGATTTAGATACTAAGAAGGGTACACAGAGTGCTAGGAGAACCAGTAAATGCCTCACATTGGATAAATTTATGTTCCCCCCAATCATGATTCTGCCTCTAAGTCTTACGAAAGTCATGTCAAACCTGCAAGAAAAAAGAGACTACTATAGGACACCAAGCGTACCCCTAGCCCTCTGAGCCCTTCCCATATCTCTGACACTCTAGATGCTACCCCAACTAGAGGCAAGGGAGAAGATATCACATCACCAAGGAAGGAAACCTCCAAATATACTAGGAAGAAAGGTCAGCATAGCCATCGTAAGATGAGACTACAAAGGCTCGAGCAGCCTATTAGGGACTTGGCTAACAATCAAATTTTTATCTACAAGAGATTTGAAACATTGGTTGAGTTTTGAACCAATGTCATGCACTCTATGGCCATAATCCTTTATTTCTTGCAAGTGATTCAAGAGGAGAAGTTTCTGGGCAAAGATACCAAGACAGCCCGATCCATCTATGGGTTTCTAGCAGAGAACTTGTACTTAAAGAGCATCTTGGACAAACTAGTTAGGGTTGAGGGGGAGAATGTGGAAAAGGATATGCCTAAAGAAGACATGGAAGACAAGCATGGGTAGGAAGAGAGAAGATAGCCCTAGTTCTGGTGTTTATTTTTGTTATTTTTATGATCGTAACTATGACTTTTCTACCCCACAAGGTCTTATTTTCTATTGCTTAGGATGATTAAAGGGACTAATAGCAATGATTTGTTTTGGTGTTGCTAGTCTATTTTACAACCTCTTCTACATATTAGTTAAGGATTGATAGTACTATTTATCATGCTATGCTTATATCTAGTTTTTTGAACTTTAAAGTTGGCATAGGGTAGATGACTAGGAGGTAACCTCTAAATAATTCTTCAAACTTTTTTTAATTTGGGGTCAGCTCACCCATGTTTTTGGCTACTATCTAATACTTCAAAAACTTAGAAAATATAATAATAAAAAGGTGGAGTAAATACATTGATAACCTTTGAATTTCAACAAAGAACTATATCATACAACGCAAATTACCATATATGAGTTCTAATACAAATGTAAAAGTAATTTACAAGCTACAAATATTAATAAAGGTGAGAAAGGGGGCTAGGAAATATTATCATAATGTCTATTTGACAAAATAATGCAAGTATTAAATTATGGAATCATTATAGCTGAAATTTAGATTGTATTAATTAATATATATAATAAAATGTATGCAATGCATAATACAAGTGCATATGCATTTTACAAATGAATATATGTTAATCAAGCTAACCTATTTACCTCTACTAAAATTAAAGTTAACTTAGGAAACTTATTATCTTTGTATCCTTTGCTTCAATTTTTATGTTGACAAGCATGTCAACCAAGTAATTTGATTAATGTTCTTTAACATATACTGATATCCTATAACTTTTCAGGTTAATAAATAGTATAAAGATGTATAAGTTCTTTACAAGGTGATAAATAAATAAATTTAACTTACAAACAATTTATAAAGAAAATTCTAATATGTGTTGAATCATAACTTGTAGAAAATAATAGATATTTTTATGTTTTGTAGACATAATATAAAAGAAATGATTTTTAAAATTTTTTTAAAGAGGGGTAAATGCTTTGACCTGGAGCTATGAACTAGTGAGGCCACAAATGGGGGACCTCATCCCCATTATATTTGAACCTTGATGGTAAGGATAACAACTCAACAACTTAGCCATCACAACATGCTACTATTGGCTAAAATAAATGATTTATTGTGCATTAAAGCTATAGAATATTAATAAAATGGTGATAATGATATACTCCTTTATTCCAAGTAGTTTAATTCATGGTGTGATCTTGATTAAAGGTAAGATGGTTTCTAAGGTACCAAAAACCTTATACAGGTATATTTCTATTTGGACATTGCAAGAACACTAAAGATAACATCAAGACAAAGAACAAGCATTGGATAACAATTCAAAATAAGCAACTAATTTTTAAAGAAGAACTAAAATCTTTTATTAACCACTAAAGGACAAACCAAAGATATGGAAAGTAAACCACCCTTTGAGCCTTTTGACTGCTACATACATTATATGCAACATGTTGTAATACATTACAACATTTCATATCTTAATAGGATGGGTAGTTATTTACTAAATATATGATTTTATATGATTTGAAGGAAAATGTACTATATTATTTATACTAACTATATTTTCATGGATGATGGTGCTAACCTCCAACTTGGAATGCCAAATAGGTGTTCTTTTCTAGGAATTGATGTTCCATAAATTTCATTCATATCTATATCACCTTCAGTTCTCCAATCAAAGTGGTGAAAGATATGTGCTAGTGCAACATGAACAACTGCAGTTGCCATGGAAGACCCAGGACAACCTCTCCTTCCCCCACCAAAAGGAATCATGCTTGTTTCTAAATCTTTGATTATGTCAAGACTTTTATCCATAAATCTCTCAGGTCTAAATTCCAAAGGTTCTTTCCATACTCTTGGATCTCTTCCTATGGCCCAAGCATTCATTATAAGCCTTGTTTTTGCTGGTATGTAGTAGTCATGATCATGTCCATTCACAATACAAGCTTCTGTAGATTCACGTGGCACAATCAAGGGAGCTGGTGGGTATAATCTTAATGTTTCTTTCACAACACAATGCAAGTATTCCATTCTTAAAATATGAGAATATGTTAGTTTCTCATCATCCTTTACAATAGAATTAATTTCTTCTTGTAATTTCTTCATCATACTTGGATTTGTCAATAATTCACTCATTGCCCATTCAAGTATAGTTGTTGATGTATCTATTGAACCAACAAACATTACCTGTAAAACCAGTCATATAAATGAATGCATATATTAAAACATATGTGGCACAATAACTAAAATAAATTAGGTCACACAAGTTTTAAAATATTCGAAATAATCAATATATGTTTCTCTTTCTAATGATTGATGGCAAAGTATGACCTCAGACATTCTAAAGATTTGTTGAAGAATAAATTTAAACTATATACATCAATAGATATAATCAAAAGTATGCAATGCAAAATATGTATATGCATTTTCCAATTCAGTCATCTAGTTCAAGCACACTAACACTACCACCCTTAAACATCACATGCTAACGAAGAAATTAAGCTTAGAAAAATAAATCTACTTTACCTATTTCACGCTTAGAAGCTAGAAATTTAGCACTAATGTGTGACGCTTAAACCGTCCACACTGACCTATTTACCTTTAGCAAAACTGAAAAGTTTAACTTACAAAAATGATTGCCCTCTTATCTTCTGCTGTGATTTCCATGTCGACAAGCGCGTCAGCCAAGTCTTTCTGCCTCTCACTTTCCTCTGCGCCGCTCCTCTTGCGCTCCGTACGGTCATCTAATATTTTGCTAAAAACTGCATCCATGAGCTGGTGGACATTCTTCATACGTTGCCTCACCCCATGCAAGTCCAGCCACGCAAGAAAAGGAAAGAACTCGCCAATATTCACAGGTCCCAGCAGATAAGTAACCTCCGTTACCATTTCCCCAAACGTCATACCGCCGGATCGGAGATTGCTATTTGTGCTGCCCGTCAACATCCGCCATGTCGTGTCCGACACGTAAGATGCAACGCTCTCGCTCACATTTACGCGCACTCTCCCCTCCTCGCTCTTCTCCCACATCGATCTCACCATCGCCACCGCCTCTTCCTCCATCACCTTCCCGAACGAATCAATTTTCTTTGAATTCAGCAGCTCCACTACGCTTACTTTTCTCATGTCTCGCCAGAATTCGCCGTGGGGAGCAGTTAAGATGTCCCTCCCATTGTAAAGCAAGTGTTCGCTAGCCGTGGAGGACGCCCTGTTTGAAAAATTCAAGTCGTGGGTTTTCAGAAACTGTTTGGTCACCTCAGAAGAAGAGGCGACCACAAAATCAAGAGAACCCAACTTCAAAGACATAATTGGCCCATGTTTCTCAGCCATCCGCTGCAGAGTGCGATGAGGAAGACCTCCCATCTGGTGGAGATTTCCTATGATGGGCAGCGCTGTTGGCCCCGGCAAAGATGACAACCTCTCCTTGCTTTTCCTCGTGAGAAGGGAGAGAAACACAGAAAAAAATAGGATTCCAATGCTTATTGCAGAAACACTCATATTGAAATCCATTGTCAAGGAAACCCAAGATTAATCCAGAGTAATGGTTTGCTTTGATTGGGAGGGAAGTCTCTCTATATATAGAAGAATCGCTCCGACTTCTGCCCTCCGATTATCAGAGCATGACATATTAGAGATTGAGTTTGTGTACCAATGTGTTACAATAAACATGAACTCATTGCATTGTCCCCGCTTACGAGAGATTGAGTTTGTGTTACAATAAAATAACAATTTTTTCTTTGACCATTCAACTGAAAAGATGTGTATAGATGATAGTTGCTCCACGCCTTTTAAATCCTACATTCAACTGATTATGGCATACATGTTTTTAATCCTCACTGTCCCCACTTATGACAATGCCATTTTTTTCTTTAATCATTGAATTGAAAAGATGTTAATAACAGCATACGACCACTATCCCACGTGAAACGAACATTGAACACGCTGAAACGACCCCTTTCCCACGTGAAACGACCATTGAACACGAATGAAACCTGGTTTTCTTTAAGAAAGAAAATTCAAAGTTTAAATTTAATGTTTATTTACTATATATATTTATTAATTGTTTTCATCGTTGAATCAAACACTCTTAGACATCTCATGCTTGAAAGAGTAAGTAATTTTGACTATTTAACACTTTTAGCCTAGGAATCAAACCTTTGTACATGATGTTTGAGCCATTGGTTTTAAATTTTTATGAATTTCTTTCCATTAGATATGAATCAAATAAGTCTTTTAAAATTCTTATTTAAAAACCAAAGTCATGTTTTTATATTATTTATTGTTTATTAATTATATTTTGAACTTTCTTGTTTAAATCTAAATAGATTTTTTGTCCCATTTCTTTCGATTAGACGTGAATGAAACTAAGTATTTAAAAACATTTATTTAAGAAAGAGAATCATGTTTTTATATTATTTATTATGTATTAACTATATTTATTGTTTTCATCACTAAATCTAAGTAGATATATTGTCCAATTTATTTATATTGGACACGAAAGAAAACAAGTTGTGATGATGATGAAGATAGATGAAGTTGTGTCTGTTTTTTATGGATGGATATGATGTTCTTGAAGACATTCCAAAGTGGTGTGGAATCTATAATATCAAACTTAATCATAACAAAATTATTTTATCTTTTCTCATTTTCTTACTTTAATTCTATAGAAAATAATGTTGTACTAGTAATTATGTAGACAAGAGATGTACTAGTTACACTCATAGAAATTTTTATATAGTATAATTTTATATGGATAGATAAAGTTAAATTGATATACTTTTAATATCTTATATAAAAAATAGTATTTTTCAATATAAAAATTTCAAAAATATAATTGTGATCTTAGGTTGGTTCTTATTCATCCTATTTTTCTATGTTTCATACTTTTGGTAATCTTGATTCTTTTGGTTAACAACATGGAAATTTTATATCAATAGTAGGCACAAGTTCTTTATACTCTAGTAGGGGAATTAGATCAACAAATAAACTAACTTTTTCACCTAAAGGAGATGCATTGATTATGGAAATAATAATATATATTTTGAATATTGTGGAGAGCTTGGAATCTCAAAGTGTAAATATTTTAGGGAAATATGATTTGAGATGCTCATAGAAAAAATATTTACATATTCTAACTTGAAATTATAGCGAGCTGTGTAACATACAAATTTTATGTTCTAATTATCTTATTTTTGTGATTAAAAAATATATATTGAATGAAGAATAATGAAATGTACTTTAATATAGTAAAAATAAAATTTGTTGACATAATTTAAAAAGTTAAAAAATTATGTAAATTTTTATTATTATGTAAAATTAGTTTTAATATTTCTTTTATCACATCTTCATGAAATGATAAATAAATAACATTACATTAGAAGAGAATCAAAGAATTGAAACAAAACATAATGATGATACTAAAAATAGCAATATGAAATTATACTACTCAAATAGTTCTAATTTTTCAATATTATTGAGGCATAAATTTCATAAATTTAATATAGAAATAACAAAATAAACATAAAGTCTACAACTTGGATATCTTTTGATTCTCATTTTATAGGAATAACTATATCGTTAATGATAGTAGTAATCTTAAACAATTCCCTACAATACAAAATCCTTATTAATAAACTATAATATGTTTTAATGTTAGTAATGAAAAAATAGTTTGTTTTGATTAAATTAAGTGAGAGAGGGCCTATGCCCAATAGTTCAAAATAAAATCAAGTCTTAAAAAGACAACAAAAATTAAATTTACAAACACTAAAATCAACCAACTAAGTAACGAAAGAAAATACACTCAAACTATAACTATCAAGTAAGATGAAACCAACAACGAATAAGCCAATCTAATAGACTAGATGAAGAACTAAAGGACCCAAAAAAATGGCTAGTAGACCACAACTACTTTACACAAGGAGGAATGAGCACATCTAATGTTCATTTAGATCCTTTAGCTTTTCTTGGTAGAATGAAAAGATTGAAGAACAACTAGAGATGACCACCGAAGAGATCATCTCCCCTTGTTGTAACTAGGTTTTCTTCACATTTTGTTCCTCCAACTCATCTTGAATAGAATTGATGGACCGGTTAGTCCTCTCTACAATAACATTTTTCTAGGTGACCAAGTCTTTAAGTTATTTATTTAGATTGGACTAGTTTAGGTTCATATTTTCTAATGTATTAAGAGTTTCATGTTTATTATACTCTATGGAAACATTTTTTTTTTAGCTCATTAATTTTATTCTTTTTATATTCTTAGTAGTTAATATTTTGGAAAAATATATCAAAACTTCCCAAATACTCATATCTCCCTTCCTCTAGTTCTAATCCACTCTTGTCCACCTTGGCCACAACTCCTTCCTTATTAATGTTTCTCCTAGAATTTTAAGATAGATAATAAGTCATTTTCATAGAAAATTCTACTTGATATTAAACTATGGAGATTGATTCCAATTATACATCAAAGTATAGGTTGAATTCAACCTATACCTTGATATTCCAAAAACTATGGTGCTCAATCCCATGTATGTCATTGGTTTCAATTCTATTCATGTTGAAATAAAAATTAGTAAGGCATGTAAAAGCAATATGAAATGTACCTATTCATGTTGATTTTCAAACCCTGATGGATGGACATGAATCTAATAATCCCATGGAGATTATCAATTCTTGTTTGAGATGGTTTAGGGGTAAATGGAATCAATTATCATAATAATGTAAGCTACAAGAGAGAACCCATTAGCTAAATATATTCACACTAAACCATTCAATATAAGAGAAAGAGGGGCTTCCAAACATAAAAATCAATAGAACTTCAAATTTAGATTAGCAAAATGCAATAGGATGAAGGTATGCTAATACTAATATGAATTATACTAAGGAAGCATGCGAGGAAAGCCTCTTTTATGAAATACTAATGAAATGTGCAACATGAATACCTAAATTGAACCAACTAATTAAATGACAAAGATGAGCTAGATCTAGAATAAACATGGATGAAATTAGTCTAATTAAAGCATAAAAAATAATTCTATAGTATGAGATGATTAGAAGGAAAATTACTAACGTCAACATGTGCAATGAAAAGTTCTTTTCTACTAAAATATTTGTAGACTACAACTACTACAAAAAAACTACATACAGATTTGTAATCATAAAAGAAAACCCTAAATGTCGTAAAAATCTAAGATCTCCAAGTACAAGTCAATTTGGGTGACATGAATGAGTAGGTTTATGAGATGATGAACATGTTCAAAGATGACAACAAAACAAAACCCAAATTTTTCCTAAAGCTCTTGACTATTAGTTTTTGGATCCAAATTCATAGTTCCAATAACCTATTCCTACATAGAAGAAAATTTAATTTTGTTTAATAGTGTGATTCCTATGGAAGACCCAAAACAAACTCTGCTTCTTATGCCAAAAGGAATCATAGTTAATTCTAAATCTCTTATTATGTCAAGATTTTTATCCATAAATCTCTAAGGTCTACTCTCTAAGGGCTCTTTCCATACTCTTGGATCTCTTCCTATTGCCCAAGCATTCACCATAAGCCATACTTTTGCTGGTATATTGTAGTCATCATAATGCCCTTTCAAAATACAAGCTTTTGTAGATTCACATGGTAGAAGCATAGCAACTGGTGGATATAATCTCAAAGTCTCTTTCACAACAGAATGTAAGTATTCAATTCTTTTAAAATGAGAACATGTTGGTTTCTCATCTTCCTTTATTAGAGAAATAATTTCTTCTTGCAATTTATTCATCACACTTGGATTTCTCAGTAATTATTGATTGCCCATTCAAGTATAATTGATGATGTATCTATTGCACCAAGGAACATTATTTGTAGAGTAACTTTTGGAATAAAATGCACGTACTAAAAAATCTGTCATATAGATTAGATCACAAAATTTTTCCATAATTTATGAACAGTGTTGAATAAGTATTTAAAATAAACTATACTTTTTCTTTCTTTCTAAGGATAGATGGCCTTAGTGAGATTTGGAACATTAAAAGAAAACCATTAAAAAAAATTTGTCAAAGGATAAATTCAAGTTACGTAAATATAGTTACAGTGAAAGTTTCTGGATTAGATTGTGTTAATATTTTTTCATCAACATTTTGAATCATACTACATAATCCATGATGAACTTACAAAACATTGATTATGGGTCAGACAGTGCGATTCAAATCATTGATGAATTTTTTTAACACAAATCAGAAGTTTTCACTATAATTATAATATATTCTTGAAATTTGGTCTCTTTGAAACATAAATATAATCAGACGTATGGGATGTGAGATATGTATATGGATTTTTCAGTCGAAGCTAGTCCAATTCAAATAAACCTATTTACCTCTACCCAAATTAAAGTTTAACTTACAAAAATGATTGCCTTCTTATCTTCTCCTGTGATTTCCATGTCCACCAACACATCAAGCAAATCTTTACGCACCTCATTCTCCTCTGCGCTCCTCCTCCTCTTGCGCTCCGCATGTTCATCTATTATTTTATCAAAAAATGCATCCAACCACTGGCGTACATTCGTCATACGTTGCCTCAGCCACCTCAGCAAAGGGAAGAACTCACCAATATTCACAGGTCGCATCAGATAAGCAACTTCCATCATCAGTTCCTCAAACGCCCTGCCGCGGGATCGGAGATGCAGCGCTCTCCCCATGTCATGTCGGGTACGTAAGATGCAACGCTCTCCCCTCCCATCGCAAAGTTCAAGTCGTGGGTTTTCAGAAACTGTTTGGTCACCTCAGAAGAAGAGGCAACGACAACATCAACAGAACCCAACTTCAAAGACATTAGTGGCTCATATTTCTCAGACCTCCCAACTGATGCAGATTTCCAATGAAATTCCAAAGCCTATTGCAGAAACACTCACATTGAAATCCATTGTTAAAGAAAATCAAGAAGAGAGACTGCTGGATTACTTTTGTCGGGCGAGGGAAGTGTATATATATAGAAACTACTCCTACTTATCCCCTCCAATTATTAGAACATGGCATACTTTCCACGTGATTTCTATTCCACTGGCGGTAGAGATGGACTTGTATTGAAATAATCATAATGTCGTTTTATTGTCCCCACATATGAAAATGCTCTCAAAAGAAAAGATGTGTATAGATGATAGCTCCTGCTGCTTCGATAATTAACACCATGTTTACTTCCACAACTTTCTCAAAAGAAAAGATGTGTATAGATGATAGCTCCTGCTGCTTCGATAATTAACACCATGTTTACTTCCACAACTTTTAATGATAAGAATGATAGTCATTTTCCTATTTCATTTTAATTAACCTATTGTTTCCTTCATGTTTAAAATCTTGAAAGCTGAGACATCACTTAGCGACAACATTCGAATGTGAAACATCCAGCCATTTTATTTGTGCCTTTCATTATTTTTAGTGCATAATAAACAACCATTTTCGTTCAATTTGAAAAGATCCATATCTTTTATGATTCTTATTTTTCAGAAAGTAAGCCATGAATTTTTATTCTATATTGTATATCATTGTCCGCGTCTTTAAAGCTGAGTAGACTTTTTGTCCAATTTCTCTCCATTGGACACGAATGAAACTCAGTCTTGAATATGATGAAAGTAGATAGATAGATACAATATTCTGATGTTTCAGGTTTTCCTGATCATGTTTTAAATATCATGGATGAAGATATTGGAAGTGGTGTGGAATATAAAATGTCAAACTTAAGGGTCATAAGATTATTATTCTTATTTCTTTTTCTTATTTTAGGGTAATAATATATAATAGAGCAGTTTACTAGTATTTATACAATTTTTTTTAAAAATTTATTGTGTATCTTATATTAGCAAACACGTTTTAGTGTACAATGGGTTTGTTGAAGATGTGTGCTATAGGAACAGAAAATGTGAAATTTGAGACAAATAGAAGAAATGTGTCATCCTATGAATGTAATCGAGAAGTTTTTTGGTTAAGAAGTAGTAGTTATCGCTTCAAATAAAATTATTCATCCATTTAGAAAGAGTGAAACATGACTAAAAAAAATTGGTCAATATAGATGGTAGATACAATTGATTGTACATCTATATATATATAATTCGATATAATTATTTTAATCTAAGCATTTGTTAAACTTTCCATTGTATTAATATAGATCAAATAATATATTAATGTATACTATTTAATGATGTATTATTAAATTTAAAATATTTGATTGAAAATTGGCCTGGAAGGTTAGCTAGATTTGAGGCAGTTGAAGTTTTTTGCTCTACTAGAGTTTCTTGCTTCATGTGAACTTTCAATTTTCTTGTGTACGACTCTTTGTCTGAGCTTTCTTTCTATAAGAATCACTTGTCACACTGCATTTACTGCGGGAGCTTTTAGGCTAGGATATAATGGCTCTATTTAGTGGTGAACCAGTTGTTTCTGGTGTTCACAGTGCTGCTTCATTTTTTCATGGCGCTGCCACAGAACAAATGCCCGCACAAGTTTTTTCCGAAGGTTTTTCATGAGGTAATCTTGACATTATCCTTCCTTTGCAAGCATTTGATGCTGCATGTGACTAGTTAGAACAACACACCTTGATAGGTTATTTTGTGGGTAGGATTCCTCTTGAAGCTATGCTCCGAGAATGGGTTAACAAGAGTTGGACTCCTCATGGAGTCTGCCTTGACATTGTGGAAAACATTACCAAAGGGTTTTTTTTATTTCGCTTTGTTAACCCATCGTAAGCAGATGTAGTCTTTAACAACAAACCTTGTTTTGTGCATTCTTCTCTATTTTTTTTCAAAAATGGTTACCAGACTTCACAGTCTTAGATGATAAAAAAATTAGGCTTTCTATGTGGGTCGAGTTCCCAAGTCTACTCCTGCCATGCTCGCCTTTTATTGAGTCCATTTCCAAAGCTCTTGGCAAAGTTTGTTGGATACAATTGTCCAATTGTGTGTTGTCTTTGATATTACACAAATGTCATATCAATTGGCAGAAAAAGTCTACTGAGCTCAGTTAGTCAGCTAAGCAAATTTCAGAGTCTATTAAGCATTCCTAAAAATTACTCTATGGAAATAGTTTCTATCAATCTCACTCAGGTGTTGAAGGATTTTGAGGTAAAAGTCAGTGGTAACCGATCACACAAGGTTAGCAAAAGAAATTCAATGTTTACCAAGTTCACTCTATCTCCAAAGGGTTTTGTAGAGTTCATAGTGTTAATCGAGCTTCAGTTGGTTAACACTGGAAATCATTTCTGCAATTGTGTTTACTGAGTAGGGTCAGCCAATGAAAGATTTCATTGTTTTGGGAAATAAAGTTTAATTATTTCATGTGATGATTGTAGCTGACTGAGGTAATGATCTGATTAGGATCTAGAACTATTACAGAGGAATGCTTAACAATATTACATAAAGTTAAATTTCAAAGCGTTAATTAGCAAATTAATACAACTTAAATTCTTAAATGAACAAAGCATAAAAAGGTAATGACTGAAAGAAAGAGAGGAGAGAGACATAAGACAAAAGACAATTGATAACGAAGTTTGTTTGCGGGTCGGACTACATCTTCGGGTCCTGCTCCAATAGAGGGACTGATCCGATTTGCTCCAAAATCAATTACAAGTGTTCAAGATCTTCCCTTCAAGCACAATTGCAGCATTACTCTCCAATGTGCAGGAATAATCATCAAGTCTCCAAGATCATAATCTCCTTCTCATCACCTGGATGCTTTTCCAAAGCCTACTACCCCCATTTTATACATCAAATTTAGCCAAAAATGGGCTAAAACAATTAACCAACATAATCTCCCATTTTGATTACATATTTCGAATTTGCCCTTTTTATCATTATTTTGTTATGATCTCACACTAAAATTAAGGGTTTGTTTTCAACAAATACCCTTATTTAATTAAGATTGGGTGGATTTTTTATGCATAGATAACAACTCTTCCCTTAATATTCTATATACCATAAATAGCCCATTGGTTGGCCTTAATTTTAGGAGGCAAATGGTTAGGAGTTCAACTCTCATTATCTCATTCCTTTAATTCGAATTAAATAGCTATTTTAATTTGAATTTGAATGTTTTCCCTCTCTTTATGATTTCGTGACATCATCAAAATCCATACTTTTACTTGAATTTGAAACCATCATAACTTTTATATCCGATCTCCATTCTTGATGAAACGAATGCCATTGGAAAGCTTTTGATGAGCTCTTTCATTTGGAATCCATTGTCAAATACTTTTGAGATGATTAATTTTTCACCCTTTTACGACCTCTGGTCCCAGTTTGACCAAATTTTGACTAGTCATAATTTTTGCACTTAAACTCCAATTTTGCTCGTTCGAGTTATGTTAGAGTCAAAATTGTGAACACTTTGTAATGATGTTGATTCTTGGAGCATTGGGGACATTTTAATTTTTAGTAATTTTTATCCCATGGATCAAGCCTCCCCACTGAAGAGCTTTCGGACCTCCGAAAGTTTGGATTACTCAGAAAGAAGGTGAGGGTATAGTTCCCTCACTTTACCAATCTCCATCCATCTTGCCTTGCTTGGATGCATCCCCTTCAATCCCACTCGAAGGTATTCAACTGGTCCTCTTCGTGAAGTTTTGACATTCCTGTCAAGGATGACATCTTGTGGCAATTCTGACATGTACTCCAGTGAAAGGTCATCAACTGATGGAACCTGGACACTAATGTCTTCATCCAAGATCATTGGAGGCTCATACAACTTCAGATTCTCAACATTGACAACTAAGTAAATTTGCATGTATGGAGGAAGATTAAGGTGGAAAGCATTGGTACCAATCTTTTCCAAGATCTCAAAAGGACCATACCTAATAGGCTTGAGCTTCCTTCCTTCACCTTGTATTCTTTCCTTGATGATATGTAACCAAACTCTGTCACCAACTTGGAATTGATGATCAATGCAATGCTTATCATGGCGAGCCTTATATTTTTCTTGGCTCTACTCCAATTGTGCTTCTACTGCTTGATGGATTGCTTGGACCTTTTGGATGAAATTTAAAGCCTTTTCTGCATCATGGCGTCCATCTAAAATGTCATCCTTCCCAAAAGCAAAATCCATTGGTGTCTTAGGCAAGTAATCGAAGCAAGTCTCAAAAGGAGACCTCTTTTTAGAAGAGTGTGTCGCATGGTTGTAAGCATGTTGCATAGAGTGAATACTTTCATCCCATAACTTAGGATGCTTGCTACAGTAAACTCTAAGTAGATGCACGATTGTCCTATTCACTACCTCTGTCTATCCATCGGTTTGCAGATGGAAGGTTGTACTCTTCTTCAGCTTGGTGTCCATGAGTCCCCACAAAGATGACCAAAATTCCCCTAAGAATCAAGAATCTTGATCTAATACAATAGAAGTGGGTAACCCAAAATGAACCCATACATTTTGAAAGTAAAAATGAGCAGTTAGTTCAGCAGTAACTTACTTTTTACAAGGCATTAAAATACACATTTTTCTGAACCAATCAACTACTACATACAAATAATCATGACCCTTCCTAGACATAGGTAAACCTCCCACAAAGTCCATAGACACACTTTCCCATGGACAAGATGGTACAGGTAATGGCGTGTACAAACCCAATTTCCTATTACTTGGTTTGCTGGTTACACACATTACACATCCTTTTATATACTTAGTGACAGTTTCTTGCATACGAGGCCAATAACAATATTTTTGCAATTGAGCTAATGTCTTACTTACCCCGAAATGTCCTTCAATCAAAGAGGTGTGTGCTTCCCGGATTACATGTGCCTATTCATCTTTAGGAATGCATAATTTTCCCAAGTGGTACAACAAATTATCTTGCACATAGTAATCTTTCTCTTCCACATGTTTACCCTAGATTAAAGCTACATAGATATCCTTAAAGTTCTCATCATTAGCATATTGTTCCTGAAAACTTTCATGAACCATAGAACTATTTTGAAGGATTATCAAAGCATTCTGAATAGGAGGTCTAGAGAGCATATCTGCTACTTTGTTATGGGCACCCTTCTTATACTTAATTACCAAATGAAACTGTTGTAGAAAACCCATCCACCTAAAGTGCCTACTTTGTTGCAACTTAGATTGTGAGTGCAAATATTGTAGTGGCTGGTGATCGGTGTGGATTAGAGTTTCTTTTCCCATTAAGTAATGTTTCCATTTTTTAACACTCTAAACTAAAGCATAAAGTTCTTTATCATACGTACGATAGTTACGTACTGCTCCTGAAAAAGTTTTAGAGTGGTAGCAGACTGGTTTACCTCCTTGCATTAGTACAGCTCCCATGGCAAACCCACTCGCATCTGTCTCAATCTCAAATGGTTGATGTAAATCAGGTAGAGCTAACACTGGTGCAGTGCTCAACTTTTCCTTTAGTGTCAAAAGCCTTTTGTTGTTGACCTCCCCATTGAAAAGTTGCCTTGGTACTGGTCAATGCGTGTAACGATGATGCAATAAGAGAGAAGTTTGCAATGAACTTCCTCTAGTACTGAACTGCACCTAAGAAACTCCTGACTTCTATAACTGTACTTGGCTTAGGCCATTTTACAATACATTCGACCTTCAGAGGGTCTACTTTCAATTGACCATTCCCTACAACATAGCCTAAGTACACTAAAGATGTCTTTGCAAATTCACATTTTGACATCTTTACATAGAGTTTTTCTTTTCTTAGTATATCAAATACTTTCTTTACATGAATTACATGATCATCCCAAGACTTACTAAATACAAGAATATCATCTAAATAGACTATGATAAAGTCATCAAAAAAGGGATGAAAGACATCATTCATGATTCTCATAAATGTAGCTGGTGCATTACAAAGCCCAAATGGCATAACCAACCACTCATAAAGTCCCTGTTTTGTCTTAAAAGTAGTTTTCCAAATATCACTTTCTGCAATTCTTATTTGATGATATCCACTACGTAAGTCTAGCTTAGTGAAATAAATTACATGTTTCAACTGATCAAGTAAATCATCAATTCTAGGAAGAGGGTACCCATTCTTTACTGTTATCTTGTTCAGAGCCCTATAGTCAATGCACATTCTCCAAGTCCCATCTTTCTTTGGAACCAATACAATAGGAGAACCACAAGGAGAAGTACTAGGATGGATAACTCCTTTCTCGACCAACTCTTGAACTTGCTTCTTGATTTCTTCATTCTGCAAGATTGATAAGCAGTACATGTCGATATTAGGAAGTGGTGCATCTTGCTGCAACTGAATCTCATGTTGTATCTCTCTCTTAGGAGGCAATCCTTTTGGTTCTTGAAACAAGTCATCGTAGGCAGAAACAACTTTGACCATTTCAGATTTATGTTTTGGATCACATCCCTTAAATGCCTCAGATGTTTCATCTTCTTTGGCTTTTACAATCATCAATACAAAATTCTTACTAGAGTTGACAAAAATTTTCATCTGACCAGCATTAACTAGTGCTAGATTAGTCTTAATCTTATGTGCCCGTACAACGTATTCAATTTTATCTTTAAACAGATGATACTTATTTTTCCCCCTATAGAAGATAGCTTGTCGATCATACAAATAGGGACTCCCAAGTACAAGACCAAAAATATCTAAAGGGACTACATTAGCTTCTACCTCATCCACAAAGTTTGTAGTGATAGCAAATCTTAACTTGCATTGTTTAGTTACTTGTAACTGTGCATTATCGCAAACCCATCCAAGAGGGTATGGTTTCGGATGAGGCATTGTAGTAAAATTAAGCTTTTTAACAACTTCTTCAGATATCAAATTAACTCGAGAACCCGTGTCAAATAGTGTATCAAGCTTAGTATGCTTAATAACAACTCGGATGTGAAATAATTCATTCCTTAGCTTATCATCCTTAGGAGAAGATTCTTTACTTGTACTTGCACTTATCCTAGAAGAATTTATAGCTGATGAGAGAGATATACCTTTTCCTTTACCTTGGATCTCGGTAGCAACAATTTTTGTCTCATCCCCAGAGTCAGATCCAAGATCTTGTTGAGTTATAGCAGTAGTCTTTTGTTTGCATTTATTTCCACCAAATCACTTCGGCCTCTTTTCAGGATGCAGCTTCCAACACTTAGAATCATCATGCCCTTCTTTCTTGCAATGTGAGCATGTGGGTTTCTTACCCTCTTTCTTTACTATTGCTGTATTTTTACCCTTTCCTTTGCCTTTGGACTTTTCCTTAGACTTAGATGGTTTTTAATCAAACTTATCAATGAAAGTGCCCTTACCCCTTGATTCTAAATGTGTTGCTTGGACACATACTTCATCCAAATTACAAGGATTTAGGACGAGAATAGAATGCCTTAGGTAAGAATGAAGACCACCTATGTACTTGAGTAAAGTGTCTTGGGTATATAATGGGACATTTAATGAAGTAGCCATTTTACGAAATTCATGGGTGTAATCCTGGATAGATTGACCTTTCCCTTGCCTAAAATGTTGCTAGTTCATCATTAACTGTTGCATATGGCCTAGGGGGTAGAATTGCTTCTTTAAAGTAGTAACAAATTCTGACCAAGAGAAATTAAACTTACCATGCTATGAAGTTTCATCTCGAGACCTACTCTCCCACCAAGTTAAGGATACACCACCTAATCGAAGAGTGGCTAACTAAATTCTATCAACATCATCTACAAGGTTTTGAACTCTACAGTAGACTTCTACTTGCTGAATCCAGTCATCTAGTTTTTTGGCATTTAACTCCCCACAATATTTTGGCAAGTCAAACTTTACATCCAACTTGATTCGAGGCTTATGTCCACCCTTAAAAATATTAGAAGACTTAGAATGGGTAGAAGAAGGAGAAGAGGGGGAAGAAGGAGACGAGGGAGAAGAAGGAGAAGATGGAGGTGTCTTTGGCGGATCACGATCATCGCCTTTCTTTTTCCCTTTTTCCTTTCGAGCTGCATGTCTTTGCATCTTCTCTTCTCTTTCTTGTACCAAAACTTCTACCTTTGTCTGCAAATTCTGAAGAGTCTTCTGAATACTCTTATCTTGAAAAGCTTGTCCACCACCTTCATCGGCCATTTGTGATGATGGTTTAGTCCTTCATTTTCCAATATCAGGATTGTATTCCTCGAGATTTCCTTTGCCTTTCTCAATCCTGGATCTTGTTAGCATTCAAATCTACTATACTAGTCCAACAAAAGCTCTAATACCAAATTTGATTTGATTAGGATCTAGGACTATTACAGAGGAATGCTTAACAATATTACATAAAATTAAATTTCAAAGCGTTAATTAGCAAATTAACACAACTTAAATTCTTAAATGAACAAAGCATAAAAAGGTAATTATTGAAAGAAAGAGAGTAGAGAGACATAAGACAAAACACAATTGACAACAGAGTTCGTCCGTGGGTCAGACTACATCTCCGAGTCCTGCTCCAATAGAGGGACCAATCCGATTTGCTACAAAATCAATTACAAGTGTTCAAGATCTTCCCTTCAAGCACAATTGTAGCATTACTCTCCAATGTGCAGGAATAATCATCAAGTCTCCAAGATCATAATCTCCTTCTCATCACTTGGATTCTTTTCCAAAGCCTACTACCCCCATTTTATACATCAAATTTAGCCAAAAATGGGCTAAAACAATTAACCAACATAATCTCCCATTTTGATTACATATTTCAAATTTTCCCTTTTTATCATTATTTTTTTATGATCTCACACCAAAATTAAGGGTTTATTTTCAACAAATACCCTTATTTAAATAAGATTGGGCAGATTTGTTATGCATAGATAACAACTCTTCCCTTAATATTCTATATATAATAAATAGCCCATTGGTTGGCCTTAATTTTAGGAGGCCAATGGTTAGGAGTTCAACTCCCATTATCTCATTCCTTTAATTCGAATTAAATAGCTATTTTAATTTGAATTTGAATGTTTTCCCTCTCTTTATGATTTCATGACATCATCAAAATCCATACTTTTACTTGAATTTGAAACCATCATAACTTTTATATCCAATCTCCATTCTTGATGAAACGAATGCCATTGGAAAGCTTTTGACAAGCTCTTTCATTTGGAATCCATTTTCAAATACTTTTGAGATGATTACTTTTTCACCCTTTTACAACCTCTGGTCCCAGTTTGACCAAATTTTGACTAGTCATAATTTTTGCACTTGAACTCCAATTTTGCTCATTTGAGTTATGTTGGAGTCAAAATTGTGAACACTTTGTAATGATGTTGATTCTTGGAGCATTAGGGACATTTTACTTCTTAGTAATTTTTATCCCCTGGATCAGGTAATGATTATTGATAATTGTAACTTGTAAATGAGCCGACTTGACCATTTGTAAGGTATAAATAAAAGGTCAAGATGTGAATTCTATATTGTAATGTGTGAGCATGCAAGTGTGTTGATTGTGAAAAGAGGAAAGTGTGAGTGAACTTTGAAGGATGGTTAGATATCCTTGAGGACTAGCAAAGATTTATTCAATTAGAGAGGATCTAGTGAAGCAGAATAGAGATTTGTATCAGCAATTCAGTTGCATCTCATTCAGGTCAATTCATTGTTACTTTCTCACCATTGCAACAGTGATTCCTAAATCTCTTAATATAGTTAGTTTAATAGCCATTTGTAAATCCTCTAACAAGGTGATAGTTCTATTGAATTTTTCTAAAGTCCTCTAGCAAGGCCACTCTTAACAAGGTGATTAAATCCTCTAACAAGGTTACACCTAACAATGTGTTTCAATGTAACCTTTAACAAGGTTGGCACCTAACAGAGCTAACTTCAGAAGAGTGAAAATCAGTAGCTAGTTTTTTGGTGGTTTTTTCCATATTGGGTTTCCACGTTAAATCTGGTGTCTGATGTGTTCATTTTATTTCATTTATGCATGCATGTTAATCACTATTAAAGTTTATATTTTGTTAAAGATAAACATACACTGCATCTACCAAGTTACAACATTTCTCTGTATGGTTACTGAGTGACAACAGTAACTAGTTTTATAAGACATCTAAGGCATCTATGGATTTTTTTTTGTGGTAACTAATTCACCCCCACCACCCCCCCTCAGTTAATCCATCTATATTACCAACAATTATTATCAGAGCTTTTGGTGCTTGTAGGAAGGATTTCAAGTATCTATGCTAAAGATCAGGATGTCTTACAAGAGAGAAATTCTAAGGCTCAATAGGGATAACTTTTTAGCATGGCAAGGTCTCATGAGACTCCATCTGGCTTCCATTGGAGATACATGATTGAAATATCTTGATGAAGAATATACAACTCTTGCTGGTACATTATCTATTGATGACATTACTGAGAAGAAGACTCATAACACCATGATGATAGATATTGCATCTACTCTAAGCTATGAAGAATTTGATGATATCAAGGATTGTAAAACTACCTTTGCTATGTGGAACAAGCTGAAAGATATCTATGGAGGTGATGACAACGTGAGAAGAGCCAAAGTAGAAAGTCTAAGGTGATAATTTGATCATATGAGGATGAGAAAGGATGAAAACATTACCAAATATGTTGAAAGAGTCAAAGCAAGTATTAGTGCAATCAAGGCTTCTAGAGGAGATATCAAAGAGGAAACAGTTGTAAGTAAAGTTCTTAGGAAACTGCCTTCTATTTATGCAATTAGAGTATATGCAATTCAAGAAAGAAGATATGAAGCAAATCATAAGCTAAATTTAGAGGCCATAGTAGGAAGATTGACTGCATTTGAGCTAGATAACTATGACAACTATGTTTCAGCTTCCAAGAACATTGAATCATCATTTGAAGCCAAGCTTTCACTCAAAGAAAAGGGAAAGAAGATAAAGGATTCTTTGTTAGAAAGTGAAGAAGAATTAGAAGAAATTTTTGACAGTGATCTTGAGGTGGTTGAAGCTCTACTTGCAAGGAAATATTCTAGGGGCAAAGGAAACTACAAAGGTAAGGTTCCTCTAATCTACTTTTCAAGTGAGGAAATTGATCATATGGCTACTAGGTTCCCAAACAAGAAAAACAAGGATGAGAAGAAAGGTCACAAGTATAATGGCAAGAAAGATTTCAAATCATTCAAGGACAAAGGTAGGAAAACATGTTTCATGGCTAAGGATTCTAAGGATTCTGATAATAGTGAAGATGAAATTGTTTACATTATTGTGAAAGATGAGTCTGATAATGATGAGGAAGATAAGATGGCACTTATCTCTCATGTGAGAAAAAATGATACATGGATCATAGATAGTGGTTGTTCTCATTATATGACTAGTGACAAAATAAAGTTTAAACATTTTGAAGACTATGATGGTGGTAGTGTAAGGTTTGGTAATAATAAACCTTGTTGCATAAAAGGAAGAGGAAGAATCTCACTAACCAAAGAGCTTGTATGTGATAATGCCTATTGCGTTGAAGGACTAAAAAATAATTTGATGAGTGTGGCATAGCTAATCAATATTGGATTCAAGGTGGAATTCATGCATGGAAAGGCAAGATTGTTGGATGACAAAGGAAAGCTAATTGGATTAGGCATACAAACAAAAGGTAACTTATTCTATCTTGAACTTGGTGAATGCTCATGCTTTATTGCTCAAGTTGAAGAAAGTTGGTTATGGCACAGAAGGTTATGTCATGTGAATTTTGATAACCTGGTGAAAATAAGAAAATTTAGGAAAGTAAGAGGCTTTCCTAGTATAAAGAAATCTGATGTTGGTGTATGCAAGAATTGCCAAATTGGTAAGATGGGAAAGACTACCTTTAAAAGTAAGAAATATTAGTTTGAAGAAATTTTGGAAATTGTGCATACTAATTTGTGTGAACGTATTGGAATTGAAAGCTATACTGGAGAAAAGTTCTTCATTGTTTTTGTTGATGACTACTCTAGAATGATGATTGTCATGTATCTAAGAGAGAAGTCAAAAGCATTTAAGAAGTTCAAATGGTATTTGGCTAGAGTAGAAAAGGAAATAGGAAAAATACTAAAATGTTTGAGATCGAACAGAGGTGGTGAGTTGATTTCCCATGAATTCAATAACCTTTTTATTGAAAGAGGAATCAAAAGATAGGTATCAACCCCTAGAACTCCCGAGCATAATGGAATAGCTAAAAGAAGAAACATATCTATCATGGATTGTGCAAGAACTCTAATGATTGAAAAGAACATTACTATCAAATACTAGAAGGAAGCTATTATCACTATCGTTCATACCTTGAACCAAGTACAGTTGAAGAAGGACTCATTCAAAACCCGTTATGAGTTATGATATGGTTATAAATCCAATGTATGTTACCTAAAAGTATTTGGAAGAAAATTTTATATCTTGAAAGAATCTAGAAAAGGAAAATATTATGTGAAGGGTGATGAAGGTATATAGTTATTTGAATTTGTCTACTCACAAAATCATAGAAAGTGCACATGTGAAAGTTGATGAGTTTGCAGAAAGGACTAAAGAAGAAAGCAAAAAGGAACTAGAAGATTACATAAGATTTATTTTTACTGAACCTAATATAGTGCCAAATACATCTATCAATCAAGAAACTTCTACTCCCGAGTCTTTGGTTACTAAGTTGCAAAAAGTTCAAACCGATTGCAGGAACCCGAGTCACATTCAGATACTTTTGAGCCAATGACTATTGGGTCAGAGTAGCTAGAACCTAAAGTTGAAGTGCAAGAGGACTACAATGTAATTCATTAAAAAGGTAAGAAACCTATATTGGCCAAGTATGTTAGAAGACATCATGCACCAGATTAGATTATTGGAGACAAATCTGAAGGTACTATGAAAAGAAGTAAGCTAAAAGGTACTTGTTTACTTGCTAATTTTAAACCTAGAAATGTCAAAGATGCATTTTAAAATGAAAGTTGGATTGAGGCTATGAATGAAGAGATAGAGAAAATAGAGAAAAACAAAACATGGACTCTTGTACCTAAGCCTAAAGACAAAAAATGTGATTGGAACTAAGTGGAGATTTAGGAATAAGTTGAATGAAAATGGTAAGGTATTAAGAAACAAAGCTAGACTGGTATGTAAAGGCTACTCTCAAGAAGAAGGAATAGACTATAGAGAGACTTTTTCTCTTATTGCAAGACTGGAAGGTGTCAGGACCTTACTTGCATATGCTACACACAAAGGATTTAAGGTATATCAGATGGATGTCAAATTTACATTTCTTCATGGTGTTTTGGATGACGAAGTTTACATTGAGCAACCTGAAGGTTTTGTTGATCCAAACAAAAGGGATATAGTTTTCAAATTACACAAAGCATTGTATGGTTTGAAACAAACCCCTAGAGCATGGTATGGAAGATTGTATAACTATCTTATTCAGATTGGTTTTAAGAGAACTAATGATAACAATAGCTTGTATATCAAGGAAGGACTAGATAACAAGATTGTTTGGGTAGAAATATTTGTGGATAATACTTTGTTTACAGGAAATGATGATCTATGCAAAGAATTTTTAGAGAAAATGAACAAGAAATTTGAAATGTCTATGTTTGGTGAGATCAAATTCTTTGTTGGTCTTTAGATTTAGTAGAGAAAGAATGGTATTTACATTACTCAATCTAAGTACATCAAGGAGATACTCAAGAAGTTTGGTATGGAAGATTCAAAACTAGTTGGAACTCCCATGTGTACTGGACTAAAGCTAACAAAGGATGATGAATCAAAAGAGGTAGATCGGATCTTATATAGATCAATGATTGAAAAATTGCAGTATGTAGTTCATACAAGGCTTGATATTGTTGTTGTAGTTGGTATAGTAGCAAGATTTTCAGAAACATTTAGAGAAAATCACATGATGGTAATCAAAAGCATCTTGAGATACTTGAAAGGCACTAAAGATTATGGATTATGGTACAAATTTGGAGAAAATTTGGACTAGAATACTGATGTTAATTGGGCACGAAACATTGATGATAGAAATAGTACAAGTGGTGGAGCATCTTTCTTGGAAAGAGGTTGGTATCTTGGATAAGTAAAAAACAAAATTGTACATCCCAATCTACAACAAAAGTAGAGTATGTTGTAGCAATAGTGAACTATTCTAATATTGCTTAGTTCAAACAGTTGTTGGAAGGCATGAAGGTTGAAATCAAAGAACCAGTTATGTTTTGTGATAATACAAGTGTAGTCAACATATCAAAGAATCCAATAATTGTTATGATTAAACCATAGATAGAAATAAAAAACTACATGTAAATATAACCAGTAACACAAAATAATAAATTAAACAGAAATGAACAAAAGGCACCAAAATTTAACATGGTTCACCCAATCCTTGGGCTACGTCCACCAAACAACAAGTCGATCTTATTACAATCCAGTGACTACAACCTGATTACAATCTGTAATCACTTATAGCTCAATACCGCCACAAGAACCAATTTTGTATCACATCGTAATGAAAAATACCTAACCCTAAACTCTTTTATATAAGTATTTTATGCCATTTTAGGGTTATAATTAATAATTACATGTCGGCCCAAAATTCCAAACCCTAAAGAATTATGGAGTATGTACAGTACTTTTTTTATCAATCACCACAATCTAACAACCTCCCACTTGGGGACTAATCAGGCTCCACACTAAACAACAATCTCCCACTTGGAGACTGATCCTGTAGCAATAGCACTACCACATGGGGCTCCCATTGGATCAAACCACCCTAGACTCTACAATTCTTTTATTCATGTTCAGTCTAGAAGACCAACCAAAGTTGAAGAGGAGTTCAACTTCTCCCTTGTTACAACTTTTGTCAACATATCTGTTGGATTTTCATTTGTATGTATCTTCTCCAGCTTTAACTGTCCATCCTCCAAAACTGACCAAATGAAATAGTACCGCAACTGTATGTGTTTGGTCTTGGAATCCAGAGCTGAATTCTTGGCAAGATGAATATCACTCTATGTGTGAACAAATTATTATCCTTCTAAGGATGTCCCAGTTCTTCCAAGAAGAACTGAAGCCATATCATCTCCTTGGCTACCTCTATAGCAAAAAAATACTCTACCTCTGTAGTGGATAGAGCATTAATCTTCTATAACCTAGAAACCCAGCTCACGGTTGTCACACCAATAGTAAAGACATAACCTATAGTACTCCGCTTGGTATCAATATCCCCTGCCAAATATGAGTCAACATAGCCCTTTAAATCAGTAGTAGAGCCCCCAAAGTGTAAACACTTATTGGTTGTGCCTCTCAAATATCTGAGAATCTATTTGATTGCATTCTAATGCTCAATTCCTTTTGACTCATACACCTGCTAACGACTCCCACTGCATGTGCAATATCTGGCCTAGTGCATACCATAGCATACATCAAGCTTCCTATAGCTGAAGCATAAGGTACCTTGGACATCTTATCCTCCTCTTCCTATGTCTTAGGACACATCTCCTTAGTCGATTTCAAATAACCAGGTAAAGGTGTGCTGACAACTTTAGCATTCTCTATAGAGAAACGTTGCAACACCTTCTCAACATAATCAGCTTGAGATAGCGTCAATGTTATATTTTTCCTATCTTTGGAAATCTTCATACCAAGGATTTGTTTTGCTGCTCCCAAATCCTTCATAGAAAATTCATGTGCTAACTGAAATTTTAGCCCCTTAATATGATCCATGTTAGACCTAGCTACAAGCATATAATCAGCATATAAACATAAAATAATGTAGTTGTCATCATCCAACCTCTTAAAATAAACACAATAATATGAATGACACCTATTATATCTATGCTCATGCATAAAACTACCAAATTTTAGACACCATTGCCGAGGTGCTTGCTTCAAGCCATATAAACTTTTCTTCAATTTGCACACTAAGTTCTCCTTACCTTTGACCTCAAAACCCTGTGGCTGAGCCATATATATTTCTTCATCCAAATCACCATAAAGAAAGGTTGTTTTAACATCAAGCTACTCTAAATGCAAATCTTTAGTAGCCATAAGACTTAAAATAGTATGGATAGAACTCATTTTAACAACAGGAGAAAATATATCATCAAAATCAATTCCCTTTTTCTGTGCAAATCCTTTTACAACTAACTTGGATTTAAATATTTGCTTACTTCCTTCCTCTTCTTTCAACCTATAAACCCTCTTATTCTATAAAGCCTTTTTACCTGCAGGCAACTTGCATAAATCCCATGTCTTATTCTTTAGCAAAGAGTCCATTTCATCTTTCATTGCAGACTCCCACTGAATCTTAGTATCCACCTACACAGCTTCATCATAAATTTTAGGTCCACTAGCATCAGTAATTAAAATAGAATACGAAGAGGGAGAAAATCTTTGTGGATGTCTAATTTGCCTTGTTGACCATCTAGCATTCACCGGTGTGTGTGGTATTTGTTGTTGCGGTTGTTGCACATCATGAGGAATGGTTGGAACATCATCTTTTGGAGTATCATCCAACACTACATAATCATCTTCTTTCTTCTCATGTTGCTGCAACAGATTTTTGTATAACACTTTCTCATTGAATATGACATCCCCACTTCTTACAATTTTTTGATTTTCAAAACCCCAAAGCCTATAACCAAATTCATTAATGTCATATCCAACAAATACAGATTTATTTGACTTAGTTTCTAGCTTGGTTCTATTTTTAGAATCTATGTGAGCAAATGCTTCACAATTGAAGGTTTTGAGAAAAGAATAACTCATCCTCTTAGCAGTCCACGCCTCCTTTGGAATACCATAGCCCAAAGGAGTAGAGGGACCTCTATTAATAAAATATATAGTAGTATTGATAGCCTCCACCCACATGTATAAGGGCAACCCAACATGCAACCTCATGCTCCTTGCACACTCCATTATAGTCATGTTCATGCGTTCAACCACTCCATTTTCTTGTGGAGTCCTTGGAACAGTTTTCTGTCTAAGAATACCATTAGTGGAGCAATAATCTTCAAATTCATGACTACAATACTCACCATCATTATTAGATCTGAGACATTTTAATTTCTTACCAGTCTCATCTTCAACCAAGCATTTCCATTTCTTAAAAGTTTGAAATACATAAGATTTCTGTCTAAGGAAATAAACCCATACTTTTCTAGTTGTGTCATCAATAAATGTAACATAATAATGAGAGCCACCAAGGTAAGATACTTGAGCCGGTCCCCATACATCTGTATGCACAAGCTCTAATTTCTCATTTTTGTTTTCTTTCCCAGTCTTTGCAAAACTCACTTTCTTTTGTTTTCCATACACACAAATTTCATAGAAATCCATATTAACACATTTCAGACTTGGTAAAACTTTCTTTGAATGAAGTTCTTTCATACCTTTCTCACTCATGTGCCCAAGTCTGTTGTGCCATAGCGATGTATCATAATCTATAGCAGCTATTTGTTCTCCCTGCTCAACTGCAACAATTGTTCCTAAACATTCATTTTTCTCTAAAACAATCAATGTAGAAGGAACAATATGACCTGTACAAAGCTATAAGGTACCTACTTTCACACCTTTTGCTACTACAAGGGAAACTTTTGAAACCTTCCAATTTTTATCATTAAAAGTAACTACACAACCCTCATCACCGAGTTGCCCTACTAAAATTAAATTCTTACTCAGCCTTGGAACATGTCTTACCTCATGTAGTAGCTAATGATTCCTATTCTGCAACTTAAACTTAATTTTACCCCTTCCAACAATCTGATAGGGTTCATTATCCCCAAATAAACAAGCCCAAAATCCCCTTGGACATAATCAATGAAATAACCTCTATGAGGTGTAGCATGAAATGAAGCACCAGAATCTAAAACCCATGAATCATCAACACTTTCTAAAGACAAAAGAAAAACATCCTCTTCAAATTTGTTACTTACCACATTTTCCCCCTTGTCTCCATCTGATTTATCTCCTTCATTTTTATTTCAATTCCAGCAATCTTTCTTTTTGTGCCCTAGTTTTCCACAGTACTAGCAATCATTCGGTCCTCTCGATTGAGACCTCTTCCCCTTTGACTTTCCTCTTGATTTCCCATGATTTCTAGAATTACTTCCTCTCTCAATCATTTTGCCCCTACTTTGTGCATTCAAAGCACTTCCTGATGTAGATGCACTTGAGGTTTTCCTGAGTTTCCTCACTTAAAATAACACCAATCACATCATTATATTTTAGGGTACTAGATCCAGGAACAAGATTACTCACAACCATTACCAAGCCATTCCAGCTTTCAGGAAAAGAACACAAAATCAAGAGAGCCCTAATTTCTTCTTCAAAATTGATACCCAGAGAAGATAACTAACTAGTAATAGTATTAAAATTATTTAAATGATCTTCAATAGATCCACCTTTTGCCATTTTCATATTAAATAAATGCTTCATGAGAAATACCTTGTTTGAAGCGGAGGGCTTTTCATGTAGTGTCACTAAGGTTTTCATCAATTCTTCTATTTTCTTTGCTTTTGCAATATTAAATGCCACCAATGGTGCTAGGCATAATTGAATTCTTCCAAGTGCCTTTCTGTCCAAAAGATCCCATTCATCATTTGACATAATTCCTTGATTCTTGGCTTTGCCTTCCAACGGCTTCCATAAATCCTTCTGATACAGATAGTCTTTCATTTTCATCTTCCATAACTAGATGTTTTTCCCATTAAACCTATAAACCTCATCTTACCCTAATCTGCCATTTCTCCCACTCAACCATGATACTCCCACTCAACCATGAAACTTTCTTGTATAGGATAACTAAAAAACAACTAGGCTCTGATACCACTTGTTAGGATCAAACCATGGAGAGAAATAAAAAACTACATGAAAATATAACCAATAACATAAAATAATAGATCACACAGAAATGAACAAAAGGCACCAAGATTTAACATCGTTCACCCAATCCTTGGGCTACGTCCACCAAATAGCAAGTTTGATCTTATTACAATCTAGTGACTACAACCTGATTACAATTCATAATCCCTTACAGCTCAATAATGCTACAAGAACCAATTTCACATCACATCATAATGAAAAATACCTAACCCTAAACTCTTTTATACAAGTATTTTATGCTATTTTAGGGTTATAGTTAATAATTGCTTGTCAGCCCAAAATCTTGAACCCCAAAGAATTATGAAGTATGTACAGTACTTTCTTGATCAGTCACCACAATCTAACAGTAATGCATTAAAAGACCAAGCACATTGCAATAAAGTATCATTTTTTTAGAAAATTGGAATAGGATAAGGAGATTAGATTGAAATATGTCCATACAAAAGAACAAATTGTTGACATATTCACCAAGCCATTACTTAGGGATGCATTCTTTTATCTAAGAGGTAAGCTAGAGGTCATTCCCTTATCTAAAGCTCACTAAAATAAAGTTTTAGTAATGCATCAATAGGAACCAAGTTGAAGATCTATTTGTTGATGTAGCATAGTCATAGAAACATTGTATATGAATCAGTACTTAAGGTATATTGTTACTCATTTGGTATGTGTTATCTTTGGCATGTGTTGTCAAAGAGGGAGAGTTTACTAGTCATATCTTTTTGAAATTTGAATCTATTTATTGGAGAGTATGCTCTTTGAAAAGAAGCCACATAATTCCTTCATAGAGGGAGATTACTACATTAGAGAAGTTTGTGGCATAAAATCTAAGAGGGAGAAATGTTTTGTCAAAAAAAGACTTATTTTCAAATTTCATTGTGCTATGACATGTTGTGTTGCCATCAATGCCAAAGAAGGAGATTATTGGATAGAATTGTCCAATTCTATGTTATCTTTGATGTTATACAAATGTCATATTAGTTGGCAGATAGAGTATATCGAGTTCAGTTAGTCAGCAAAGAAAATTTTAGAGTCTACCAAGCATTCCTAAAAATTACTCTATGGAAATAGTTTTTACCAATCTTACTCAGGCGTTGAAGGATTTTGTGGCAGAAGTCAATGGTAACTGAGCTCACAAGGTTAGTAAAGAAAAGTCAATGTTTACTGAGTTCACTTGGTCTCCAAAGAATTTTTCAGAGTTCACAGTGTTAACTGAGCTTTAGTTGGTTAACACTGGAAATCATTTTTGCAACAGTGATTATCGAGTAGGGTCGGCCAATGAAGGATTTCATTGTTTTGGAAAATAAAGTTTAATTCTTTCATGTAATGATTGTAGTCAATTGAGGTAATGATTATTGGTAATTGTAACTTGTAAATGAGCTAACTTCACAATTTGTAGAGCATAAATAAAAGGTCAAGATGTGAATTCTATATTGTAATGTGTGAGCATGCAAATGTGTTGATTGTGAAAAGATGAAAGTGTGAGAAAACTTTAAAGGATGCTCAGATATCCTTGAGGAGAAGAAAATATTTATTCAATCAAAGGGGATCTAGTGAAGTAGAATAGAGATCTATATCAACAATTCAGTTGCATCTCATTCAGGTCAACTCATTGTTACTTTCTCACCATATTAGTAGTGATTCATAAATCTCTTAATAGAGTTGGTTTAATAGCCATTTGTAAATCATCTAACAAGGTGATAGTTCTATTGAATTATTCTAAAGTCTTCTAGCAAGGCCACTCCTAACAGGGTGATTAAATCCTCTAACAAGGTCACACCTAATAGTGTGTTTTGTAACCTTTAATAGGGTTGGCTCCTAATAGGGCTCACTTCAGGAGAGTGAAAATCAGTAGCTAGTTACTTGGTGGTTTTTCCCATATTGGGTTTTCACATTAAATCTTGTGTCTCATGTGTTTATGTTATTTCGTTTATGCATGTGTGTTAATCACTGTGAATGTTTAAGTTCTATTAAAGATAAGCATAAACTACATCTATCGAGTTACACCATTTCTCTGTATGGTTACCAAGTGATAGTAGTAACTAGTTTTATAAGACATCTAAGAGATCTGTGAATTTTTTTTGTGGTAATTGATTCACCTCCCCCCTTTCAATTACTCCATCTATATTTCTAACAAAAGTTGTCACCAAGGAGCTTGAGAAATTTTGTAATGCTCACCCATAACAATGCATTTGCATTGAGGTTGATCTTTCCAAGGATCTTAAGGATTCTATGAAAATCCAGATTGGGGCTCAAACCTTCTTCTAGAAGGTGCTTTACTTGAACCTCCCCAACACCTATTATAAGTGCTAGTCTATGGAACACAAGATTAGGGATTGTCCTTTGGCTATGCCTAGGGTCAAGCCCACACCTAATGAAGTGCCTACCAAATAGGCTGAAGGGAAAAATGAGGATTGGGCTACTATTGGGCACAAGGGCAAGGCTACCTTGAATCCCTTCCCTCCCAAGCAATCCTATGCGATAGTCACTATGGTTCCTCATATCCCCACAAGAGCGTCAATTCTAGCTAGAGTAGGGACACAAGCAACAAAAAAAAGTACCTACTCCAAGGGTTTCATAGGTTTCAAACCTTGCTAGTATGTAGGGGATTAAAGCTTCTACCTTGGTTGGTGTGCATATTCATCTTTCTACTTCTTCCATAGTGCCACCAATGATGCGACATTCTCATAGTCCTCTTGGAGGTGCAGAGATACCAGAGGTGAAATGATAGGCTATAAGTTAAGAGGGTTTTCCATCTGATTTCAGCCATGTTTCTACCTTCTTGCAGAATAGTTACTCCTCTCTTGAGGACAAAGATGATATGGAAGAGTTCTCATGAACTTCCTATCATGGAATGTTCGAGGTCTCACAAACCTCCCCAAAAAGTACTATGTCTGGGATGTCTGTCATATATTTGGTAATTTAGATTTTCTCTGTCTGCAAGAAGTTAAAATTTTTGGTTTCATTCTTTCTTTCGTATGTCATGTCATTTGGAAGGATGGCATTATGTTTTCCTCTTAGCACGAAGCTGGCCAAGGTGGTGTAGTTACTCTCTTGTCACCTTGCCTTCATTTTGTGATTATTTTGCATGGTTTTGACTCCACGAATAGAATTATTTGGCTTTTTATTTCCATTGACAATCATTCTTTTGGAGTCATTAATGTTTATGCTTCCAATGATGCTATGGAAAGATCCCAAATGTGGGCCTAGCTGGCTGACAAATTTCCTCTAGCTACTTTGGTCATGTGTGGGGACTTCAATATGCTTGAAGTGGCCTCTGACAAAGATGACATTCTGCCTTTTCACTGGATAGCTAGGTAAAGACAAGCTTGGTAATACATGTAGAATAAATTAGGTCTTTTTTATCCCAATACCAACCCCTGCTAGGATAGTGGGGTTTGGCACACTTGGTCCAACTTTGAAGCTGGCTCTAACTACAAATTAAAATGCCTCGATCATGCTATGATCATTACACAATCTATTTCCTCTTTTTCTGAGGATCAAGATCTACTATCATTCCCCTACTAGATGTGACGTTATCTAACCACTATCCCATTTATTTTGTCACTTATTAGCAAATAGTTGTCTTGAAGGTGGCCAAATCTTAGTTCTTCCTCCACACATATGTGATGATGCATGCTTCCACCATGTCACACATCCCACATGTTTGGAATTTGGAGCCATGTCCATATTCTCAACAGGGATGGATTCAATGGTGGAATGATGCCATTACCAAAACTGCTCGGTTCCTATGCATCTATGGGCATTAATTGGCAATGTTCAAAAAATGGTCATATGAAGCCAACACACTTGCCCTCAAAAAAGCATCTGAGGCTCTCACCCTCAATCCCTTTGATGTGGATTTACAAATTCAACTTGACAATATTTTCCATGACAAACAAATTGTTGATAACTATGCTCCTCATGGAGCCCAAATCAAAGTCCATTTCCACTAGTTGGAGGTTGGCAACAAAGCCTCGAAGGAGTTTTTTTAGGCTCTTTGAGCCCGTCATACCAATGTTGGGATTCAAAAGATCAAAAAAGGAAATGCTATTTTGTCCAGTCTCCCTGACATCCTGCAAACATTTGTTCATTGCTATGAGAATGTTTTTACTTTGCAGTAAAATTTTGTTGCTTAGGAGGAGACTCTCAAAATGTGTATTTTTGTTACTCCAAACTACCTAGTAGTTGAGCAACATGCTTTCTATAGGCAACTTCTTTCCCTCTGAGACCTTCAAGAGGCAGTCTATTCCATGGCTGATGACAAGTCCCTTGGGTGTGATGGGTTTCCCTGTGAATTCTACAAACACCTCTAGGAGCATATAGGTCCTGATCTACACAAAATTTATCTTGAAGCCTATCATTCTAAAAGCTTAGGAGCCATTATAAATAAAGGAAATATCAAATTCATACCTAAAGTCGGTGATCTAGACAACATATGCAATTGGAGACCCATTACCCTTCTGAATGTATCTTATAAGATTATTGCAAAGGCACTCTCTCTCAAAATCAAGCACATGTTGCCTTTAATTGTGCGGCTTGAGCAAACTGGATTCATCAAGTCCAGATATATTCTTGATAACATCATTGTTTTTTGGTAAGGAATGGAATGGGCTTGCAATTCCAATTAGAAGGCTACCTTTTTAAAGATAGATTTTGCTAAAGCCTATGATCGCATTGAATGGCTCTTTATCTTGGCTATGCTCCAGACTTTGGGTTTTGGTCCCAATTTCCTTTAGTCTATGGAGATGCTCTTTGGTGATGCTAATGCTTGCATTACCATCAATAATTCACAATCTAAGACTTTTGAACTTTTTCATTCAATCAGGCAAGGTTGCTTGCTAGCTCCTGCGCTTTATGTCATTGTTGTTGAAGGTTTTGGCTATTTGCAAGCTTATTTTGTGTCCTAGAGATTGGTTCATGGAATTTCCTTGCTTGAATTATCCTCCTAGTTAGTCAATGGACACTTTGCAGATGATTCCTTTCTTATGCTTTTAGAGGACAAAGAAAACATCAATAATGTTTTAAGTTGCCTGTACACCTTTTGTCAAGCCTCTAGTTTTGCCATTCAATGGCATAAAAAGCTCTACTTTCATCAGTCATTTTTTCCTACTCTACCTTGCCTTAGCTAGTTTGAGTGGAAATGGGTCAAACATAGGGAAATCTCCTGCTTTCTTTGCATTCCTTTTGTGTTCCAAGTTTTTCCTGTGAAACTTTGGAATGTTGTGCTAGCCAAGATTAGCAAGAAGCTTGATAATTGGATCAAAAAATTTCTCTCCCTTGCTGGGAAATTCTAGATTTGCTCAAAGATTTTGGCGGCCACTCATGTGTATTACTCCTCCTATTGGGCTCCCTCTTAAGCTTCATATCTAAAGTTGGAAAGATTGCTCAGGGTTTTCTCTAGGCCTCTGGTTCAATCATCATGGTGTTAGCATTAAGTTATTATTGCCATTAGTGACAACACTTATCTATATCAGTATAGCTACTGAGCTCAGAACTTATTTTCATACACTCATCGAGCATTCTAGTGTTAAACAAGCTTTGAATTATTTAGCAATTTACACTGAGCAAAACAATGGCTACTGAGTGAATACAGGCAATGTGAAGATAAGAAATATCTATCAAGCTTCACAGTACCTTTGGAGCTCTATAGTGTCTACTGAGTAGTAAATTTTTTGTCATGGAGATTTAGTGTAAACCGAGCATTGGAAGAAGTAGTGTTTACCAAGTGAAGCAAGGTAAACTCAGTGTGCAGTATCTACCTAGTGACACTACATCTAACAAGTCACCAGTGGTCACTGTGTTCAAAACTAGATTGGGTGATTAGTATGGACTGAACCTTCACTTCTACCGAGTGCATGATGATGTTGTGTAATGTAGTGGATGTCATGTATCAGAAGGTCACCGAGTTAGTTTAGTGAACCTAAGTTATTTACTATTAGGTTGACTTTGTAATGTGTTGTTCACTTGTATTTTGGCCAACCTTCCAATTTTGTAAATTGGAAAGGTATATATGTAAGATGTATAGTTAGATATCATTTGTATTGAAAGTATTGTTGAAGTACTATGAAGTGTTTTTGAGAAGCACATGCAAAGAATTATTAGTAGCAGTTTAACGAATGCAGCAAGGTCAACAAAGAAGCAAAAAATCATAGCTATCACATAAGGTGATAAGTGCATAAAGGATCTTATTTGCAATTAGTTGTAAGTAGATCCACTACTTCATCGTAATAGGTGAATCAGTTTCTAAATCTTTTAACAGGGTAGACTTAATAGTCTTTGTATAAATCTCTTAACCGAGTGCATACTTCATTGTATCTTTGTAAATCCTCTAACAAGGTGCACCTAGCAGTCCTTTATGCTCCTAATAGGGTAGATCACTAGAAGTGGTCAATGTAAGCCTTAATAGGCCAAATTTGTGCTGTAGTAGTGAAGTTTTGTGGGTATCATCCCCACCCTAGTTTTACTTTCTATTCGAAAGGTTTTTGGGTCACCAAAATATTGTGTTCTTTTTGACCCGCCTCACAATAGGTGTATCATAGTCATGCACTAGGCCTTTCTTAGGAATAATATATTCAAACTAAGGACTATTTCTTCCACTATGAGGTGCATTTAATCTTATCAACCCAAGGACATATACTTGAAATGGTCAGCACAGTATGTGCACTAGGTCTCTTAATGAGTCACTAAGCTTTTGTTGCAGGAAAGTTAAAATGCAAGGAAAATAACTTACAATATTTCTATAGGAAACTAACACAACTAACTCTATGAATACTAGAAATACAATGAAAATATAACAAATATTCCACTTGATTCATCCACTAGAACTGTTCTCGCATATGCTATAGGAACATTCACAAAGTGTGATGCTATAGGAAGGAACTCACAACTTTTAACTAAGATGCTATGAGTGCTTCGAAATTAATCTATTCTATCCTAATCTAATCCACCTTCCAAGTGGTCCCCCTTGGTCAGCTTCTCTAAACTACTGACACAATATGAAAGCCAAAAACTATCTCATTCAATTTAGAAATTCATTACATAACACAAAACTGTAGAAACACAACTATAAAAATTAACAGTCTATTCTCAGAAAATATTTCTTCTAATTGGTTCTTAAAAAATTAACACACTTGGGTCGATTCCTATATATATAGGAAATCACCATTTATTCCATAACAAAAAAAGTAAATGACCTAGCTTAAAATCTGCAAGAGAGCAAATAGGAAGATAACAACTGAAGGCAAGAAGAAGGAATAACAGCTTAAGGAAGGAATAATAAACTCCAAACATTCGCTCACCATAGAGAAAATGCAGAGAAGGTAATAAGTCTTCATAGCTCCTTCTTACTTGCTTCCATGTCTTCTAGAACTATTACAACTTCCTCCACCATGGTTGCTCCTTGGCATTCTCTTCTCATTAAATTTTGTTGATGCTTAGCTTTTGAATTCCTCTAATCATCTTTCAGTCTTCATAAATAGATTAGTTATAACAAAAAATAGTTTTGCAAATAAACATTTATCAAATTAAATTCAAATATAAGAATGCACATTTTGATAACTATATGAAATACTGCATACTATATATAATATTAGCAAAAGATGGCATAGTTTCTACCCCATAGGTTTATCATAGGTTTAGTAAACATAGGTCCACAAATGTTTTAATAGAGTATTAAAAAAGTACTTTAAACATCATAAAATAAAGGAAAATTTTGGTCTCATCATCTGCCCCCTACCAAACTAATGCTTGTCCTCAAGCATTACGCTTCTTTGTAAGTCACCTGAACTCTCTGATTTCTATTCTTCCCTTCTTGTTGCTCTTGAAAGTGTAGTAAAATCCTCTAGTTCTCTCTCACACTTCTCTCCTGTGATCTTCCTATAAATTTTCAAGTCTGTCAACATTAATGTCATATAGGGGCCACAAGAACATTGGAGGCTACATTATTAAGGGAAACTATAACTCTGGTCTGGGTTGCTTCCCTAATTCTAAATATTTTGGAACTTTGTTAAGTGTTGCCTCCAAGTTAATAGGGCTATGTGGTTCTGACTTCTTAAGAGATTCAGGTCATCTGGCCTAGCTACTCCTAGCACCGGTCATGGCTCTCTGAAATGCAAAGTAGGGAAAATTTTCATATTCATCATAAACCTTAGTTTTGGTAGAAAAGATCTTCTCCCTCACTTCTAGATTCCTCTTTCCATAGGTCAATGTGAACCAATCCCTAAGCATTTCATCTAGCTTACTACTTTCCTCTCTTAAAGGTAAAGGTTTTTTTTCTTTCCTCATCCCTATAGTTATTCAACTACCTACCATCATTTGCTTCATTAGACATCCATGGCATAAGGGCTTTTAGATGTACATCTCCTATGTAAAGCAAGGAATTCCATTCATTCTCCGAAGGAATAACAAAATTATGAACATATAATTCACACAATAAGTTCTACTGCCATGGTGGTAGAGTCTAATACAGTCCATAAAATTCCTATGCTAATTTAAACTCTACATTCACATTCTTGAGGGTTAACATTAATTGAAAAAAAAGAATTTTCTCTTTCAAACAAAGATCATAAACTCTTGGTGGTGGCCTACAAGTGAGGGCCTGATCAGCTAGCTTAAGAGCATAGTCCATGCATTGTTTTTGGCTTTCTAGTTGTTCCTTTAATTCTACAATTTCCTCATTTTGAGATACTATAAGCTTATTCATCTTTTTCTTTTCTTCTGTCCACAATGACTTAGCAAACAAATACTATCCATACAATTGAAAGAGGAGTTTTTGCAGTGTGACAGTGTTGTGGTCTTCTTTATGATCCCTTTTCCTCTCCCTTTATTCTTGCCATAGATGTTTTCGTAAACCAATGATCCATGTTGATCTATGTGTAACTAGGGCAATGTTTGGATGAACATATTCAAGAACTATATCATCCCTATAGCTAGAGGTGCCTGGTAAGTCTACTAGGGTATCATCTAGATTTCTTTAATTTCTTCCCTACATTCTTTAGTAGGATTATCAAGAGTGCTTGTAATCTCAGGATGAGGGGGAGAATGATCAGAAACAATTTGCATAGGGGATTCCCTGGTGGATTTTTTAGACATAATAGGATCCTTAGAAACTTGCCCTCTCATTCTAGGGCTTCTCCTTATAGGGGTTTCTTCTTGTGTTACAACCTTTAGCCTAATTTTCCCTTTGGGTGTTTCTACTACAGGAGTAGTTGTTGTAGGACCCTTCTTTGTTCTCTTTTGTTTTACAATTATAGGGGTAAGTTCCTACTAAACAAAAAATTCTTATGCTAGTTTTCATTTTCTCTTAACTTTGCTAGTAGTAGGTTTAGGAATTTCTTGTATAGGTGGAGGCACATTTTCTTGAACAAGGGTAATTTCTTGTTCATTTCTTTGAGTCCTTGCAGTTTCATCCTCTTGAATGTTTTGTTCGACATGCTCACTAGTGGGAGCTACATTTTTCTCACTATGCTATTCACTAGGGCTAGTTTGGGGTCGCAAGGTTTTAGGTTGCACAAATTTGTCCCATGTTAAGGGGGATACATCCCTAAGTGACCGCTCTATTAACAACTTAATTAAAGAATGATGAGTAATAGAATTCTCTTTTCCTTTCCGAGTCTTGTCCGCACTAATGTAAAGCATATTATACAAGAAATTTGAAATATTCATAGCAAGATTATGCCTTACACAACTGAGTAGCTTGAAATGATGTGCATGCAGGTATGAAAATCTGCCTTCGCATGTAAAATACCTGATTATGTGCATGGCTAATTCATTGTATGGTGGTGGTAATGACATTCTCTTGCATTCTTGTTTTGTGACGTCCAATTGAGGATCAAGTGGCCTGGTAAATTGGACTCTCACTAACCTAGCATCATGCGTGTTGGGGTAGTATTCTGCCACCATGGGTAACCCAATTACCTCAGCAATACACTCCTTTGTTGCAACTATCGTTAAGCCCCAAAAAAAAGCCTCTCCCTCATTGAATTTCCTTGTAAATTTTGCAATGCCTCTTCATCATATGTGGTTAAACTCAAGAAATACCCTAGCCATCCACATGCATTGAACCTTCTTATAGCTTCTATGTTCGAGAGCAACATAGTGTGCTCTAGCGGCTCTCTCCTTTGCAACCACCCACCCATTTCCTTAACAATTCCTCTATTTTCTCCCTTTTTGGATTCAAGCTTCAAATTGCTATGTTACTCTTCAAAATCCTCACACTTATTTGTTTTAGGAAGAAATTAATTATCATAACAAATTGTTATGCACAATAATTAAGTTTTGAATGAAGGTAAATCATAAATTTGTGTGAGAATTGTCCAGAAATAGGGTTTGGATGACAAAAAATTTAAACATAGGTCACATCACAGCTTGACACAAAAAATCATTCAAAAATAGGGAGTACAACACCTCACTCTACATACTTGTGGCAATAAATTTTAATTAATGAAGGGTAATGCGAAGATTTAGAAAATCATCATGGATAAATAGACATGCCTTTGGATATTATGGCTTTCCCTACCCCTTGCTAAATTTAGACAAGTGTCCTCACTTGTCAAACTCAATACAGGTAAGGGACTGGCATAATGCCACCATCATATAGATTATGTAGTATTAAATATAATTACCAAAATATGTGGACCATAAATGAAATATAATTTGAAAATGTTATACCTGTCAATTTGATTGTCACATGTATGAAAAGGTAGTAGTAATAATATTAGTGGCAACATCCATCAACATTTCACAAAATTTTATTAAAAATATGGAAAATTTGATGATGGGGAAAGTGGGTGGATGTAAGATAAAGAAATGAGATGAGGTGGATGGGTGGAAGGTAAAGAGATGAGATGGAAAGATAAAGCGAATAGTAAAATGAATGTTATGGGAATATAAAGTCATTATTATGAGCATGCACAAAAAAAAACTAATGCTGAAGAGTAGCTATCAGAAGGTTGACACCTTCAGCTGCAAGAAGAGTTACATGAGTTGTATTTGAATCTAGCTGTTGGAACACCTGCAAGAAATCCGCATTTGTTTGTGGACATTTGTATAACCTGAGTTTGTGACCATTGACTAACAATTTGAAAGGTATTGGATCAATGGTGGTTAGTTGAACAGTTCCATTATCAAAGACATGACTAATTTCATATGGTCCTAGCCATCTTGTTTGTAGGTTCCCTAGCATATCCTTGAATCAAGAATCATATAATAATGCCCAATCACCAACTTGAAATTGTTTACTAATAATATGAGAATCATGCTAGTGTTTCCTTTGTTTCTATATCAGTTCAGTATGTTCCAAAGCAACTTTGTGCATCTCATCCAAAGAGTTAAGATGCATAAGACATTCTCTTTGTGCTATAGGAAGTTCAATATCTAATGCTAAGGTTGTACTTAGAGTTTTATGTTCAAATTCAATTGGAAGCATGGCCACCTTTCCATACATGAGATCAAATGGTGTGAATCCCATAGTAGTCTTCTAGGTTGTTCTGTAAGCCCAAATAGTTTCTTGTAATCTGCTGGTCCAATCCTAAAGGTGGAAATGGACTATTTTTGTTAGTATATTTTTCAGCTGCCAATTTGTATCCTCTGCTTGTCCATTAGCTTGTGGATGATAAGGACTAGATTTTTGGTGCCTGATGTTATACTGTTTCATCAAAGCTGAGATCAAATTAGAGGTGAACTGTGCACCTTGATCAGTGACTAGCTCTTTGGGTACACCATAGCAAGTAAAAATCTCTTCATACAGGAATTCAACAACTTTTTCATCACGAGCATGCTTCATAGCCATAAATTTAACCCATTTTGTTAGGTAGTGAGTGCACACTAGAATATAGGACTTCTTGTTAGATGGAGGATCAATTGGACCAATGAAGTCCATTCCCCATTTATCAAATGATGCTAATGCTATCTAAGGATTAAGAGGCATTTCATCTATTCTAGTTGGTCGGCCCATCCTTTGACACTAGTCACACATCCTTGTATAGTTGATTGCATCCTTATGAAGTGTAGGCCAATAATAACCAGTTGTTAGGATTTTGAAAGTTGCTCTTTCTGCTGCAAAGTGTCCTCTGCATGGTTCATTATGACATGAATGTAGGATGTCATATGTCTTGTCTTCTCTCACACATCTTCTCATAACTTGATCAAGTCCATTGTAAAACAAGAGATTATCTATCCAGGTGAAATGAAATTTTTTCTCTATAAGCAACTTCCTTTCCTTATAAGAAAAATATGCTGGTATTTTATTGGCTGCAATGTAGTAAGTAATGTCTGCATACCATGGAGTTTGAATAGCAATGTGAAACAAATGCTCATCTAAAAATGCATCATCAACCAAAGTAGTGTGAGCATCATCATGATGGATTCTTGATAAATAATTAGCTACAACATTGGCTTTTCTAGGCTTATCAACAATAGTTATATCAAATTCTTGCAACAATAGTAAACATGTTGCTAACCTACCTATTATAGCAAGTTTCTTCATGAGATATTTAATTGTTGCATGATTAGTATGAATAAATATGGAATAGCTAGTTATGTAATGCTGAAATTTGTTGAGAGCATAAACTACTGCTAGCAATTCTTTTTCAGTCATAGTGTAATTCAGCTCTAGACCATGAAGGCTCTTACTGATATAATAGATGGCATTTTCAAGATTTTGGGATTGCTATGCTAAGATTGCACCTATGGCATAATTAGAGGCATCTATATATATGTGAAAAGGTAAATTCCAATCAGGGTCTTGTAAGACCCGAGCTATGATTAGAAGTTTCTTAAGCTGCAGGAAGGCTTCATCATATTTAGATGTCCAATTAAATTCAGCTTCTTTTGTGAGTAATTTATACAAATGACTAGCTATTTTGCTGAAATCTTTTATGAAACATCTGTAATATCCAGCATGACCTAGAAATGATCTTCCATCTTTTTATTTTGTAGTTGTGGGAAATGTTTGAATTACCTCTATCTTGGCTGGATCCACTTGTATTCCTACAATAGATATGAAATGACCAAGTACTACACCCTCATGCATGAGCATGAAACACTTTTCATTGTTAAGCGCCAAATTATGTTCTTGACATCTTATCGAAACCTTTTCAAGATTCACCATTACTTCTTCAAAAGTGACTCCAAATTTTTTGAAGTCATCCATGTGGATTTCCATACAATCATGTGATATATCAGCAAAAATGCTAATAACTACTTTTTGAAATGTTGCAAGAGCGTTGCATAGACCAAATGGTAAAACAAAGTATGCAAAAGTACCCCATGGACACATAAATGTGGTTTTATCTTGATCTTTAGGAGCAATACTGATTTAGTTATAACCACTATACCCATCTAGAAAAGAGAAATACTTCTTTCCAGCTAATGTGTCCAAAACTTGGTCTATGAATGGTAAAGGAAAGTGATCCTTTTTAGTAGCCTTGTTCAATTCTTTGTAATCTACATAGATTCTCTATTTTCCTCCCTTTTTAGGTACTATAACCAGGGGTGACACCCATCTACCATCAAATATAGGATAAATAAAACTAGCATCAAGTAGTTTTTGCAATTTAGTTTTAACTATTTCTCTAAGGCTTGGATTTATCCTTCTCTGGGGTTGGCAGAGTGGTAGACAACCTTCATTGATGTATATCCTATGAGTGCATAATGTAGGACTTAACCTCTTCATATCACTATAATCCCATGTAAAGGCCTTTTTATGCCTTTGAAGAAATTCTTTTAACTATTCCATTTGTGTGGTTGTTAATCTAGGATTAACATGGAGATTATAATGTTTAGTGAATTCAATAGTAGTAGTGGAGTCTATCATAATGGCTTCAAAAATTGGACTTTCCTCTAATTCACAAGGTAAAAGTGGATAAAGTATTTTAGGTTCTTTGAGAAAAGTACCATTCTTATCACATTCCTCATAGGTGATCAATTCTAACACTGAACTTTTAGATACATCTTTTTCTACCACACAGGTATTAGTGAGGATACTATGAAGTACTAAATCTTCCTCTTCCAATTTTAGAAAGACTGTCTATACAACATCATGAGTTTTACTATAGAATTTAACTCTTCTTCTTCATCTCCTAAATCTAGCCAAATAGATGTGCTCAAATATGGTAATGGTTGGGTTAGAGGATATAAATCAAATTTCTTTATTGCTTGGCCATTTGATATAGTCATATTCCTTGATCTGTAACTTATATTTGCATCAGCTGTGGCTAATTATGGTCTACCTAAGATGAAAAGATAACTAGATAGATTAACTTTAGGGGACAAAATAATGAAGTCTACAGGATACTCCAGAGAATCTAAAGTTACAACTATGTTTTCTATCATCCCATCAAGGGTGATAGTAGAACTATCTACAAGCTATAGAACTGTTGGTGTAGCCATTAGTCCTTCTATTTTCAACTTTTTCATGGTATCTTTGGTCGTAACATTTAGAGCAGCTCCGAGGTCTATTAAGACATTTTTAACAAACTACCCGCTTATACTAACATTCACTACTAGACTTCCTGGATCAGAATATTTTGGTGTAATCACTTTCCCTAGCATGATGTCAGCCAATTGTCCCACAACATGGACTGTGGTGGGGTCCTTCTTCTTCCTTGCAAGTTTCTTCAGGCAAGCTTCCCTAATAGCTTTTCCATAGACTGGATTGTCCTTAATAGCTTGAAATAGTGGTATTGGGACATGTATATTTTGAACTAATCAACAATGTCAAAAGAATATTCCTTAGTTTATTCAG